>JACEGR010001171.1:0-185301 GCA_014170235.1 Listronotus bonariensis
CTGTTTGTGTAACTCTTAATTTTCTTACCTTAATTAATAATACGTTTTGAAAATTATTTTATTTCTAAAAAAATACCATACATTTTCAATTTGGCACCTCAAAAGCTGCGCGCTCTTTGAGAAATGTGACGAGACACTTCGTTACTGAGTTCCAACGGTGCACGTTGTAAAAATTTAAAAACCTAAAATTTCGCAATATTCTTTTCGCTATTTTTCGCAAATAACAGACTTTTGAAAAACAAGTTATTAGTGACTTTTTTATGACGTTTATGGTGACGATCTACAGGGATCCCTGAAGCTGAAGCTGAAGAACGCAGAGACATAAATCGAGGTAAGGTGCCGACATTATTGTTCCTTGAATAATGTATGGTTCGGTTTATTTCTTTATTTTATTTAATCATTAAATAACACGCTTACAGTCCCGTGTTATCAGAAGGAAATTAATTCTCTTAGATTTTTCTACAATTCACAAACATTTCTGATCCTTCTTCCGGATTTTACTAGTTAAAAAATTCAAAAAAATAATAATAAATTTATTTTTCCAAAATTAATCGCCATATTTAAATTCAAATTCCTGCTGTTAGCCGTTATGAAGCAGTGGTCTACCGTGCGACTCAGTAGACTTGTGCGCCGTCATTCTATCGCGATCGATTTTCTTATTAGCCAATAAACGGAAACATGAAGTTTTGCTGAAGCGTACGCTCGTCCAGCTGATTTTGACTGGTACTACCTGAAATCATTGTTTACAATATTTATTTTCAGTTTTATTTTTAAAACATTTTATCTAACACTAAAGTGAAATCGTTGGCTTTATATTTAGAATAAATTCGCACAATTTAGCAGTGTTTCTTGTTTAATTAATGGTGGGATATTAGTTAATTTAAAATAAAGTTTAAAAAGATAGTTTTGCTATTTTTAAGTGAATATTCACAAAAACGAAATTCCATTCAGACAAAGTTGTTTACATTTCGCTGATGACAGGTAGCCAATTTTGTTTATTCTTAAAATAAAACTTATTTAAAAATTTACTAATATAAATAATAACGTTTATTCAACGTTAATAAAGGATTAAATAATAAATTAAAAAAAAAATATATATATTTATTATCACTAACTAATTATTAATTACTTCTTTTTAAATAATTTAAATTTTAAAACTATAATTTTTCTTAAATATTTTCAAAATGAGTAATATTAGAACATTGTCGCAAAAAAGAAAAGTTTTTGTAAATCGAATTACAGAAGTTTACGTAGCAGCTTCAAAAGCTAAAACTGATCCAAGTCAAAGTTGTTTATTTCAGTCAAAGTTTGAAAAATTAGATGAATTTTATGATGATTTTAAAAGCATTCACAATGACATAATAGGACTTATCGAATCAGATGAGGACTTTTCCACTCATGATACTATTAGAAAAGACACTGACGAATTTTATTTTAAAACAAAGCAAATTTTTCATGAACTTTTTCCTAATTCTAATTATCAAAATAATTTCGTTTCAATTCAAAATAATAATCAATCGGATGTTAGGTTACCTAAGTTAACAGTACCCTGTTTTGATGGTACGTTAAAAAAATTGGCCTACCTTTTATGATATGTATTTGTCACTTGTACACAATAATACTAGTTTAGCAAAAATTCAAAAAATTTCAATATCTTATATCATTTCTAAAAATGAGCCACTTAATTTAATCAAATCAATTCCTACCACAGAATCTAATTATGACATAGCATTTAAAACTTTAACAGATCGTTACCAAAACAAAAGAATTTTAGCTTCAACATATTGGAATGCGTTAAATAGCGCACCATTTTTAAAAACAAATGTGGCTAAAGATTTACGTAACCTTTTAGATACTTTTAAAGAAAATATTGCTGCTTTAAAAGTTTTAAATTTTCCCACAGATCAATGGTGCTTTGTTCTGTTTAATATGCTGCTTCAAAGGTTGGATTCAAGCACAAGAACAGCATTTGAGATAGAGCATAGCAAAATTGAGCTTCCAACATACCAAAATCTGACTGATTTTCTTGAAAATCAATGCAGAGCATTAGAATCGGTTCAAAATATGCCATCACAAAAAACGTTTCAAAAATCATTTTCTAACAATCAACCTAATTTAAAAGGCCAAAATATCTCATTTTCTAACTCAAAAAATCACACTTCGCATACTTTTATGACTAATACTTCTAGTTGTAACTCCAGTAATGCTTTCATCTAATAGTTTTTCAAATAACTCCAACTTTCCCAATAACCAATCTTTAATTGCAAATACCTCAAACCCACGACCTAATCAGCCAACTTACTCTAATAATAACAATCAAAATACGTATTCAGGAAGTAACTCTGTCTCTGTAAACAACTCTTCTTCACATCGATGCCGATTATGTAATCAAACCAGCCATAATTTGTCGCATTGTTCTCTGTTTTTAGCCAAAACTCCCTCTGAGCGTTTTACATATGTAAAGCAAAACAATGCTTGTGTAAATTGTCTCCGCTTTTCTCACAGACTTAAAGATTGCCCTTCAACTTTTAATTGTCGTACCTGTCGCTTACGTCATCATACTTTATTACATATTTTACAACCTACCGACTCACCTCAAACCAATTTTCCAAATAATCATTTTTCGCAAAATAATCAACCCGCTCCTCAAAACACTAATTGCACTACTTCAAATAATCAAACGGTAAATTGTGGATGTACCGCCTTTTCGTTTACAACTCCTCAAAGCACAGTGCTTCTTTCCACTACTAAAGTTGAAATTCTCGATTCTAGAGGCCATTTTCAAGTAGTTCGTGTCGTACTTGATTCAGCCAGTCAAGCAAACTTCATTACCCAAGCGTGTCTAAACCGGTTAGGTCTTATCAGAAAACAATGGAATGTACCCATAATCGGCGTAAATAAATCATCATCTACTACCAATGGTATAACTAATTGCACGATAAGACCTGTTGGTCAAACATATCCTACTTTTAATTTTGAGGCACTTGTTTTACAAAAACTTTGCTCTGAAATGCCATCAATTAAAATTAACAGTGCTGACTGGAATCATATTTCACATTTAAAACTAGCTGATGAACATTTTCATACTCCTGCACCAGTTGATATGCTTCTAGGTGCTGATCTTTATTCTCAAATCCTTTTATCAGGTCGAATACCTGGAAAACTAGGGCAACCAACAGCTATAGAGACTGTTTTTGGTTGGGTGCTTTTAGGAAAAAACTGACAATCAAATAGCTCTATTTTCAACAGTTAATTCATATTTTACCTCTTTTGAATCAAATCTCAATCAAAATATCTGCAAATTTTGGGAATTAGAATCGTTGCCTTCTAAATTACATCTCTCACCTGAAGATAAAAAGTGTGAGAATATATTTCAAAATACTGTAACCCGACATAATTCTGGTCGTTTTATTGTCTCGCTGCCTTTTCGCCCACACCGAGGCCTGACCTAGGAGATACATACTCTGTAGCATATAGGTGCTTTCACTCCTCTAGAATCTCGCTTACTCAAAACCCTACATTATACTCTCAGTATTCAGATTTTATGAGAGAATACCAAAAAAATGGTCATATGAGTCTTATTTCGCCTTCTGAATCCAATAAATTTGTCAATTATCTTCCCCACCACTGCGTAGTCAAACCCGATAAGTCAACTACCAAAGTTCGCGTAGTTTTTAATGCCTCTTCTAAGGGATCAAAAGGTTTAAGTCTAAATGATACTCTTTTACCTGGTCCCAAACTTCAACCTGACATAAACACAATTCTTCTTAAATTTCGCTTCCACCCCATAGTATTTTTAGCGGACATAAAACAAATGTATCTTCAAATACTTCTAACTCCAAATCATAGAGATTACCAAAGAATTTTATGGCGTTTTGATCCTAAAGAACCGCTTCAAGAGTACCGTTTAAATACAGTTACCTTTGGTGTAAGCTCAAGCCCTTTTCTTGCAATACGCACAATTCAACACTTGGCTTCCATAGAAAGTAAAAATTATCCTGACGCATGCCAAATTCTTTTAAATGACATATTTGTTGATGATATTTGCGCAGGCGCACCCTCTCTAGATGTTGCATTGTCCTTACAAAAAGATCTCATTACAATTCTAAAATCTGCTGGTTTTGAACTCCGAAAATGGGCTAGTAATCACCCAAAACTTCTATCTTCTTTTTCACAAGATGATTGTCAAATGCCTATCTCATTCGATAAGGAAGAGCCTTTATCTATTAAGGTTCTGGGCCTACAATGGGATCCTGTCACTGACAATATGTTTTTTGTTTCACATCCCTCAAATAAACCATGTACAAAACGAAATATTTTGTCTGATATCGCCCGCATTTTTGATCCTTTGGGTTTTTTATCCCCAGTATCCTTTCTCGCTAAACATTTAATGCAAAGGCTCTGGATTTCTAAAGTAGATTGGGACGACCAACCTGAACAATCTATTATTGATATCTGGACGCAATTTAAAAATGAACTTCCATTTTTATCGAATATTAAATTTCCAAGAAACATATTTTCTAATAAGATTACCCGGTGCGAATTACATGGTTTCTCTGATGCCTCAGAAAGTGGCTATGCAGCCGCGGTATACGCTCGTCTTGAGTTAGTAAACAGTGAAACTAAAACTGCCCTTATTATAGGTAAATCACGAGTTTCGCCCCTTAAATCTCAAAGTATTCCAAGGTTGGAACTCTTAGGAGCCACCCTTCTTACTAATCTTCTTAATTTTGTTATAAAAACATATTCTCCTCTTATATCTATTGACCAAGTTTTCGCTTATTCCGATTCACAAGTTGTTTTAGCCTGGATCTCTAGTTCGCCTCATCGCTGGAAGAGTTTTGTGGCCAATAGAGTTAGCCATATTCAAGAAACTATTCCAAATGTTTCATGGCATCATGTCACTTCGCAGGAGAATCCTGCAGACTGTGCTAGTCGCGGATTAACCCCAGCACAATTGGTAAATTATTCCCTCTGGTTTACCGGCCCATCGTGGCTAAGTCTAAGTCAATCAGAGCGAAAAGTTGACCAGTCTTCACTACAAAATTTCGAATTATCTTATATTGACCAAGAGAAAAGACCTCAAGAAAAACCAATAACTTTATCAACCCTAATTGAAAGTACTTTTATCGATACTCTTTTTCTTAATATTTCTTCATTGTCCAAAATTCAAAAATTATTTCTTATTGTTCTAGATTTATTCACAACTGTCGTAAAACAAATTCAAGGCTCTCTGGACCAATATCTCCATTTGAATTACAAAACTCATTAAACATTCTAGTTAAAAAAACTCAAGAAATCCAATTTTCCAATTTAATTATCCAATTAAAAAATAATGAACTATTACCTAAAGCTTTTCGTAAACTTTCACCTTTTCTTGACATCCATGGTCTTGTCAGAGTGGGCGGCCGTTTAAGACATGCCAATATTTCTTTTGAAGCTAAACACCCACTTCTTTTACCCCGATCGCATCGACTTACAGAACTTATTATTGATCATATCCATAAAGAAAATTTACACCCCGGACTAAATACCGTTCTATACTTATCACGCCAGCAATTTTGGATATTATCAGCACGTCGTGCCATTCAATCTGTCCTGTCAAAATGTCTCCGTTGTTTTCGCATGAAACCCAAAACTTACACCCCTATATGGGTGACTTACCTTCGTTTCGCATATCTCAAATAAAATGTTTTCTCATGTAACCCTAGATTATGCTGGCCCCATTAGTATAACCATGGGCAGGTACCGTGGCGCTAAAGTTTATAAATCTTATATTTGCATCTTCGTTTGTTGTGCCACCAAGGCAATTCATATTGAACTTGCTTCGGACTTATCATCTGATGCTTTTATAGCCGCATTTCGGCGATTTGTGGCCAGGCGTGGTCGTTGCACTAATATTTATAGTGATTGCGGCACTAATTTTGTCGGTGCCAATGCGCAATTAAAAGATTTGTCCAAGCACGCAGCCGAAAATCTTCAAATTATTTGGCACTTTAATCCCCCTGCTTCCCCACATTTTAACGGTCTTAGCGAAGCTGCCGTTAAATCTGTTAAGTCCCATTTATATCGAGTAAATGGTGACCAAAAATTAACATACGAAGAACTAAACACTTTGCTTTCGCAAATCGAAGCCCTATTAAATTCTCGACCATTATGTGCTCAAAGTTCCGATCCAAACGATCTATCGCCACTTACCCCAGGGCATTGCCTTACAATGGAACCCCTTGCTTCTTGTCCAGATTCCAATTTATCATCTCTAAAACTAAATACACTTTCACGTTGGCAATTAATTCAGCGAATGAATTCAGATTTTGGAAACGTTGGAAGCACGAATACATAAACACACTGCAACAACGTTCTAAATGGTTACAAACCTCAACAAAAGTAGAACTAAATACATTGGTTCTTATTAAAAATGAAACTAAACCCCCGTTACATTGGTCCCTAGGCCGTATAGTAAAATTACACCCTGGTCCAGACGGGCATGTACGAGTGGTTACAGTAAAGACACAACACGGATTATTAAAACGTCCCATTGTTAAATTGTGCCCTTTGCCGGTAAATTAAACAAGAACCAATGCTTTGTGACGTCATTTTTGTGTTACGGGTAGTTTAAAATTAGGATTTTTTATTTTTTTTCTTTTCTCTCAGGTAATCAACCTGCATCATGGATTTTTGTTATATTATTTTATTTCACTTATTATCGTGGGTTATAAAACGTTCGTTTTAGTGGGCGGAAAATGTTTGTGTAACTCTTAATTTTCTTACCTTAATTAATAATACGTTTTGAAAATTATTTTATTTCTAAAAAAATACCATACATTTTCAATTTGGCACCTCAAAAGCTGCGCGCGCTCTTTGAGAAATGTGACGAGACACTTCGTTACTGAGTTCCAACGGTGCACGTTGTAAAAATTTAAAAAACCTAAAATTTCGCAATATTCTTTTCGCTATTTTTCGCAAATAACAGACTTTTGAAAAACAAGTTATTAGTGACTTTTTATGACGTTTATGGTGACGATCTACAGGGATCCCTGAAGCTGAAGCTGAAGAACGCAGAGACATAAATCGAGGTAAGGTGCCGACATTATTGTTCCTTGAATAATGTATGGTTCGGTTTATTTCTTTATTTTATTTAATCATTAAATAACACGCTTACAGTCCCGTGTTATCGAAGGAAATTAATTCTCTTAGATTTTTCTACAATTCACAAACACAATCACTAAACCTGATTTGGAAAACAAATGAAGAGCGATGCAGGTATCTCTTTCGCAGGATCTTAATTTAATAATTTTCTTTCGAGCCAAAAAGTATTTTTCCCCTTCTAATTTATACACTTTATATGTGTCCCAAATCCGACCTCCCTTGGAATATTGTTATAATATCTGGGGCATGTCGTCCCCCACAACCCTAAGCATTCTTGATTCCATCCAAAGAAGAGCTATTCGTCTCATTAATGATCCTTCGCTTACAGAAAGGCTTCTCTCTCTTGCCCATCGTTGGGCTGTAGGGGATTTATCGCTTTTTAATAGGTACTTCCATGGGTTCTACTCTGAAGAATTGTCCAGAATAGTACCTCCACTCACGGTTCCCACCTGATAAACTTGTGGTGCCGCGCGTATGCATCCCTATACGGTCCAACTGGACAGGCCCCGTACTTTCCACTTTGTTCGTTCTTTTATCCCTAGAGTTTCTAGATTGTGAAACCTGCTGCCCGCGGAGGTCTTTCCTTCCCCCAAATCTTCAAGTATTTAAGTCCCGTGTCAACAAACTCCCTCTTACCTCGCTTAAGACACCCAGGGTACGTTAGTATTTAGGCTTTTAGCCTTCGTGGTTTGTCCAAAGATAAAAAAAAAACAGCAATTTTCTGGCTGGCCACTGGTTTTAGAGAATCTCGGGAAAATTTCAGACCGAATTCGTGTATACCATAACAAAGTTATCTGTTATACTTTTTAAAAAATTGTAATTTTAGTATTCTAATTAAAGTGACTTTAAATTTAGAAATTCGATATAAATGGTACATAATATAAAATATATTGTTTTAATTATTGTGGGTGGATCTACTCAAATTTCCAACTATGAAATCTGGTGTATTTCAGATAAAAACTTGTGAACTTTGGTGCCAAACTGCTGTGGTAAAAATATCTACTTAAAATAGGAAAACAAGTTTATATATTAATATAAAAGGGCAAATTCTTCGTTCTTAAGATACAGGGTGTCAAACTCGGTGTTAAAGATCCAAAAAAAAAAAAATGTTTGTCAATATTTTAAAAATTATTATATTTAACCCACATATGTTTTAATTTGACAATGTTATTTATGAAATTTAATGGCCAGTTTTACTATTGCGAGTTCAGTTTAGGTTCAGTTGTCTCTTAAATTTTTTCGTATCCAGTTTAGTTTAAGAGAACAAACACCTAATTGCATATTCAAAAAGCATAAGAATTTGAACTTTTTTCTTATTTTAATAAGAGGAGTCTACCGTAGCGCAGTGTAGCACCACAGTTTAGGAATACTCTGTATAAAAATAATAAAAGCGGAAGCTTCACAAACAAGCTAATAAGGTGTACCTTTAAGAAAATGTTAATTTTATGTCTTCCTGTCTTTCAATTCAAATTATTTCCTTATATATTCTATTAGATTTCACGAAAAAAATTACAAGATAGCTACTTTACATTATTTTTTTATACGAGGAGAGTCGCAGATATAGACCTTATCTTTACAAACTTTGTTGATTGTCAAAATGTGCTGAATTATGGACTGTGTCATTTTTAAAATGTACCCTGTTAGTTTATATCTTTTTTGAACAAATAGTTGGATTTTATATTTCTTATTTTCTTTAAATAGATTATCTATAGTATGTATTTGATTTATTTTCCTAACTGAAATTACCTGTTTTGTTTAAAAAAGTGCATGTTGGCCAATAATTTGTTTTTCTATTCTATATGAATGTGATAGACAGTTTTTGAAATATTTTTTTCCGGAAACGTTTCGTTCCCGAGATATCCATCATCAAAGTGGAAAATCAAATTAATCTTATTGTCACTATATTCCCCCTTCTTTTTGCACACAATTTCTGATTTAAAGCTAAAGTGCCCCACAATATTTGATTTTCACTATTTAAAACTCTGTTTTTCTACGTATTTTACATTATTTTTGCGGTAAATTGCACAGCTTTACTTTGAATCATTTTAATCCGAGTGTGCCATGAAGCCCTATGTGTATGTATGGTTGCGGCATTACCAATATAAAGCTATGTAAAATGTAAAATGTAATAATGTAAAAACGTAGGAAAACGGGGTTTTAAAAGGTGAAAATCCAATATTGTGGGCCACTTTAGCGTTAAAATTAAGAATTGTGCGCCTATAAAAAGAGGAAATATAGTAAAAATAAGATTAATTTCATTTTCTACTTCGATGATGGATATCTCGGGAACGAAACGTTTCCGAAAAAATCATTCAGATTTATAATCAGCGCCCCAAAAACCTCCATATGCCAAATTTCGTCAAAATCCAAGTTGCTCCCGCTTTCTAGATAATTAATAGTTAATTACAAAAAAAAGTAAATGGTAAAAATAAATTTAATTCCAGGCAAAACCATAGATATCTCACATTGGCAAAACAAACAAAAAATAATAATTTAATTTAACTTTTATCTTTACTTAACAACTTAACACCATTTATAGTCGAACCAAAAAAACTGTTAATTCACAAAGTAAACCAAATATTTAAAATTATTTTTACCTTAATAAAATGTGACGATCCTATTGTCGAGGTATTCAGTTTTTTCAAGGTGGGTTATCAACAAAAAACTTCCGTGGTATGGTACCTTAAGATTCTTAAGAAATTCAATGTTTCTCACAATAAAATCACTTTTTAAACTCATCTAGATTTTTTAAGGGCACTTGTAAAAACTGTTCTTAATTTTTTGTTAATTAGGCACTAAAAACAAATAAACAAATAGTCCAAAAACGGTATAAAATCACCTCGAGGTATGCGACTTATCGAAGGACTCAGTATGACGTACACCGCAAGTAAGGTGTTTCTTTGGATGTTCTAAAACACTGAAATAAAATTGTTATGGTCGGAGTAAGCGTGCGCGGCAGACGAGATTTTAATTCACCTGAGAAAAGCGAGTATTAAAGATCGTAGAGTAATAATGGGATGTACAGGTAATAAAAACGACTATGAAAGATTATAGAGGAAATTTAATTTAAAAAAACGAATAATTAAAGGGCTTGGAGGAAAAAGGGGTAATAGTTCGATATAGCGGTTTTCGTTATTATAAGAGATTTTAAAAAAATCTTTTTTAGGGCGTTTCTATAGGTCGATTATGACACAAATCTGTGTGCGCGTTTTTCAAAATCCATTTCCATAATTTATTAATAAAAACATATTACGGGACGGTGGAGTGAACAGGGGTGCTGGGTGGGGTTTTTAGTGTATTTTTAGTAATTAGTTAACAGTTAACATAGCCCTAGAAAACCATTTGACGTATAACATAACAAGTACCAGCACAAAATATTTATGTTGGTAGAACTTCGAAATTGAAAGTAAAGTGGTTAATAACTTGAAGAGAGTAAAAACATCCAACTTTTTAATTTCTTTATAAAATATTTGACTAAGTAATATTGAACAAGTTTTTGATCAATAACTTGTCAGGTGTAAAGACCGCTAGAGACATGAAGTAGGTATAAAAAAATGTAGTTCAGTGAAGGTTCTTTTTTTCTGTAATCTTTTAGGAAAGGGACCTCGCAGGCAAAGTCGGTCTATATAGGGTCGCGACATTCGGCCATGATGTCACATCTCCCATTTTTTGACCATGTTGTTCAGTGCCGGAGATATACAGTTTATTGTATTAGAAGAACAACCGTTTACAAAACAGTTTTTAATTATTATTAAGTTGTAAATTCTTTTACTTTAAATAAAAAACATTTGGAATTACATCTTTCAACAAATATCACTTCCAAAACAATGCAAAATGAAATGCGCAAATTCTAGACGCCACTGAATTGATCATCAGCTTTGATTTTACCCAGTCTTGCCAACTTTTCTCCGTGGAGTGCCCTTCCTTGCGTCCCCGACCTCGAACCGCCTAAAAGTTGAGGCTATGTCGCAACCTTATAAATATAAACTAACCTTGGCTCGCAGGTACATGTTATTCGCGCCAGTACTTTTTATGTGTAAAAACATTTTAAAATGAGATCTTGTAGAATAAAATTACCTTTAAATTTAAATATTTTAGAATAACAAATTAGTTACTTAGACCCTTTATCTGCTCCTAACCTTTTCAAATGAAAGGTAAAAGTTTATTTATCAGACACCACGCCCATTTTGATGGTTTTTTGGACTGAAGTGCATATGGGTAGTTCCTAAAAATGTGAATAGGGTTGGGTCAACTAATTTTCAGAAAAGAAACAAATAAATAACACCTAAAATTAATTATATTAGATTTTTTTACAACGAGGGACATTACGGAGGTTATTTTTAAATAATTAGTTACTTCCAAAACAGGTTAAATTTTATAAAATGACGTATGAACAGGTTACATCCTTTAAAATACGGTAAAATTGGTCAGGTTTATGCTTTTAAGTAAAATGCACGGCTCTCTTTGACTGCATTTGAACATTTATTATGGAAGGGATCCAACGCAGCCTCTACAACCTCAATTTTAGCTGTCATTAGGTACACACACTAGTATAAAGTTTGAACTTGCAAATGGCGCAAAATAATAGGGACAAAGGATTTTTGTTTTTGTTAGGATTTTTTCAGAAAATTTTTCCAAAAATGCATCGACCACAGTTTGTTATTAACCATCAGATGATTTAAAAAAAACTTTTTTTTAAATATTTGACATACCGTAATTCAAAAACTAAGACGTTTAGGACATTTGTTTATATAAAGTTTTTTTCTTATTTTCTGTAGAATCGCCCCGTAAAGTTTGTCGGTTGAGTTACTGGACACCCTGTATGTATGTAGGTTATTTGATTGAAATTGATAAAAACTTTGATGTCTATTGGTGCCTAAACGGGGAGGTTTATCGACTTTAATAAAGAGTATCTTATTTTTTAAGTTTTTGATTGTTTATAAAATGGCGCCCCCAGCTTTGCGATATCTGTCAAAATCAAAAAGTTATGATATAAATAAATTTTAAGTTTTGGGTGAAGTGACCTCTAGCGGTATTTAAAAAAGTACTTCTGTCTTAAAATTTTAGAATCTACAAAGCTCGATTTGTGTGCCAAATATCAACTGGATTGGTTAAAAAATAAATGCAATATGGCGAAAAAACCAAAATAAAAATTGAACTTTGACGGCTTGTAACTCGAAAACGAATGACATATTGAAAAAATTATATGATGCTCTACCCTTATTTTGTCAAGTAAAATCACCCCCTTAAGTTTCGTGATCGATTTTTGAATCACCCTGTATATAAAAAAAAATGAAACTTTGACCCTGTATCTCGCAAACATCAACATTTTGACTAAGGTAAATTGCAATAGATCGTTTTATTTTGGGCCGAGCAGTTTGTAGCAACATTTTGTACAGACGTTCTAGAGACACCCTGTATATTTTCAAAAAATGTTTTTATAGCATTGGTTACATAACGATATTTGATGCTTTTTAATAGCATATAACTTATAGTCCCTGGGCAAGTAATGAAATGGACTTTATGATAAGAAACGCACGTGTCACATACTTAAAAAACATCCTCTTATTTCGCCTCTGTCTTGCCATAAAACCGGTGGCACGTGGCGTGGAACTAGAAACTCGTCGGTTTGAATATTTTTTGCTGCAATAAAACATTGTTCACAAAAGGGTTTATTACTTTATCATTTTTTGTGTACTTTGTGGTATTACTTTTAGAATGAATTAAATGTGGATCCATCTATACCGCCATATACGGAAGCGGCGCTTTAGCCCAGCCTGCCAATGTCAATTATTTCGAGTGTCGGACTGGGCAAACGCGTCAATATACCAACGCCCGATTTGTAGGATGGTCCGCTCTTGTCCTCAAGGACTCAACTGTATTAATGAAACTACTCAGAAATGTATGTTTAATATTAAATCTTTTATTTAACAATTTTTACTGTAAATACACCAACTTAAAATAACATTACAAAGCAAAACTGGGCTTAAAAATCACTGAAAAGCATTCTTATTTTACACAGACTTGTCTAACTAAACAAACATTATCCAGTCCAGAAAATAACAACAAAAATTGTTTAAAATAAGTATTTAGCTGTAATAATTCTTTTTTACATAGTTAATTTATTCTTTTACACATTTTTTTATATCCAAGAGATCCCTCTTTATTTAACACCCTGTATATTTCATTTGCAAGTGTTAAGAAAATGTTTTGACAGCCCGTCCATAAGTAAGGGAAAGTTTTTCTGTAAATTGCAACAATGTAATCTTTAAAAAATATTAAAATATAAAGAAACAGTGTTGCCGATGTAATTAAAAATTATGTCTTTTGGGTATAACTATTGATACTTGAGTTAACCACTCTTATAGAAAATAAAAATGTATTTTATTACTGATAATTTTAAAACCTTTTGTTGTTATCGTCTGGAGGATAAACAATTATAATAAAAAAGCGTTTTTTCTTGTAAATATTGCTTTATACATAAGATATTTCTGTTAATCTATCCTATAACACAGTATTTAATGATATAGTTTAATGACACGTTTACATGTAATCTTTTATACAAAAAGCTTTTTATTATTTTAAATTTTTTAAACTTAAAAGAACATAACATGATAATGGTCATTAAGCCGTATATACAGGAGGTTTTGAAAACCATTTCACAAAAAAAAAGAAATGAACACAAAGATGTCATATGGTCTCCATGTATTTTTGCCTCTTAAATAAGAATCCTAGGTTAAAATTTTTGGCCCACAGTAAACAATTTTTTTCTAACCTAAAAAACCGAAATATACATATTAAAATTTTTAAATATTTTCTCATATACAGCTTAATACCCCATAGTTCTAACAACCCTGCATAGTTTTGCTTAAAAAATACAGGATTATTTCTTATACCGAATTTTCATTTAAATATCCTCTTAAGTACTGTATATCAAAAAGTTTACTTATATTAAAAGCGATTTGATCTAACCAAACTATAATATACCACATATAGCGTCAAAATCTTGAACTAAAGTCTAAAAAATTATATATGCAGCGTGAAATTTATAAATGAGAACAATTTTGTAGATTAGGATTTTTTTTTAAAACGCTCGGATCAGACGACCTCTATATGGATTTCTTTAATTTAAAGTGTTTACTTTAGTCTAAAATGTGCGCTGAAATGCAATAAGCACATACAGGGTGTCCCAACGGGAACTGCCGCGATCGATTTCTAGAAAAGTAAGCTTTGGAACATTTGAAAAATTTGGTAACAATATGAATTCAGTGGGGGACATACAACTAAAAGATTTTGACAGCTCTGCCACTTCCGGGTATACCGGAAGTTAATGTCAACTTCCTTATTTAAAATGAAACACCCTATATATTATTTATTTTTTTAGATTCTGCTTAAAATTCCAAACCTAAATTATGTTCTATACCTAAAGTCCAACCGTTTTTGACTTATTTTAAATTTTATGTTAAAATTGACGTTTGCAACCCATAACATAACCATCAATTTCTCCTAAACAAAAGCCTGTAGGTTGGGGTTGGATTTCTCGTAGAGAAAGAACTATTTTAGCAGACTGTATTGATATTATCACAAATACAGAGTGGTGAAAAAATTATCGTTAAAAATTATTTTCGACAAAAACCTTAAAAGTCATTTTTCTTAATGGAAACCCCTATCTTTTACCTTATCCTCATTGAGCATCAAAAAAGGATAAGTTTGTAGTAAGGTTGTCTATTTCACAAATTTATAGTTTTCGAAATATTACCAATTTAATATTTATCTTTTCTAACAATGCTTTTAAGTACGACTTAGTTTTGCTTTTAGTTGGCCTTGACAACAAAATGAGGCGTCACAGCCAACTACCCCGTACCTACCCGTACTTAAATGCATTGTTAGAATAGATTAATTTTGTAAATCGTTAATATTTGGAAAACTATAAATTTTTGAAATAGACGTCCTTATACAAACTTACCCTTATTTTTAATGTACTAATAGGATAAGGTATTAAAAGATAGGGATTTCCATAAAAAACAAATACTTTTAAGGTTTTTGTCGTGATGATTTTCAACGATTATTTCTGATTACTCTGTATTTATTAATTGTGAAAAATATCGATACAGTCTACTAAAGAAGTTATTTTCTTTACAAGGAACCAACCCCAACTCATATTAAAGGCTTTTGTTTAGAAGAAATTGATGGTTATGTAATGATTTGCAAACGTCATTTTTGATATAAAATTTAAAATAAGTCAAAAACGGTTGGACTTAGGTATATAACATTATACATAAATTATGTTTAGAATTTTACGCAGAATCTAAAAAATAATTAATATATAGGGTGTTCTATTTAAAATAGGGAAGTTGACATTAACTTCCGGTATAACCGGAAGTGGTAGAGCTGTCACAATATTTTAGTTGTATGTCCCCACTGACTTTATAATGTTACCAAAATTTCAAAATTTTCCAAACCGTACTTTTCGAGAAATCGATCCCAGCATTTTCCGTTGGGACACTATGTATTTCATTCACGTTCATGTTTTTCATACATTTTTTTTTAATTAGAGTAACAAATTGATAATTGGATCCGAGAGTTTTTGTTAAAATGAACTGTTCTTGATAAAATTATTTTCATTTATTTCACACCCTATAATGTTCCATTAACACGAATTTCTTTGATAGGTACTTAAGATTTAAAAAAAAATTGTTAACAAATCATATAACGAACATAAGTTATGACCAGTTAAAATAGGACCTGCAAATATTTAGAAAAAATTTAATGCAAAATAAATATCTTTTCTTTTTGTTTATAAATAAAACATACTAAAAATAGTTGTTAACAAATCAAATACTAGTACAAATAATTACTAAATTTAATGATATTTAAATTTTAGATTAAATAAAAAAAACTTTAATTTTTTCAGACTTTGGAAAAAAAGTTATAGCCTAAATAAACAATCCTAATAACTATTCAAGAAAGTGTTAATAGAACAGTTTGTTGTATTCTGACGAAAAACCTATTTTTGAGCCGTAATAAAAAATCTGGTAATTTTCTAGAAACCTGTGGCAACTCTGATTTTAACGATATACGGGGATTTTTGGGGCGCTGATCACGAATCTAAAAGATTTTTTTGGCGGAAACGTTTCGTTCTCGAGATATTCATCATCAAAGTTCAAATTTGAACTAAGCTTATTTTCACTATATTCCCCCTTCTTTTTACACACAATTCTTGATTTAAAGCTTAAGTGTCACAAAATATTTGAACCTTTTAAAACCCCGTTTTTCTACGCTTTTTACATTATTTTTGCATTAAATTGCGTGGCTTTTCTTTGATAATGCGGCAACCATACATACACATAGGGCTTCATGGCACTCTGGGATTGAAATGATTTAAAGTATAGCTATTCAATTTAATGCAAAAATAATGTGAAATACGTAAAAACGGGGTTTTAAAAGGTAAAAATCAAATATTGTGTGCCGCTTTAGCTTTAAATCAAGAATTGTGTATGAAAGAGGGGAATATTGTAAAAATAGGATATGTTTAAATTTTAAAGTCTGATGATGAATATCATAAGAACAAAACGTTTCCGCCAAAATTCAGATTCGTGATCAGCGCCCAAGCCCCGTATACTAAATTTCGTCAAAAACGGGTTGCCGCAGGTTTCTAGAAAATTACCAAAAATCTTTATTTTACGTTCTGTTACTGATATTCTATTGAACAAATTTAGGCCTAGTTTTGCATGGTTTTGCTGTTTAGTTACCGAATTTATTTAATTTAAACTAGAAAAATTTCCAAGGATCTTAATAATTCATAAAACCCAAAAGGCGTTTTTAAGGACCTAAATAGGTTGTCTCGTCAAAAATGTACATATTTACAGAGTGGTCCAGCTAATTTAAATAAAGCTTTAGCCACAAATAATTTAAAACTAAGGTTTCCTCAAAAAATTTAGCAAATCTTAAATAATTTTACTTTCAAAATGCGTTTTCTATATAGGGAGCCAAAAAATAAAAACGAGAATTTTTAAAGCCACCCTGTGTATTTTGTGTAAAAATATCAGAGACGTCAACATTTGAAACTTGTAATTATATGGATGTAATATGTTAAATTAAATACACTTTTTGTAAAATTAATTATTTAAAAATATACAGGGTGTCCTATTAAAATCTGCTTAAGTTTTTTGGCTTACTGTGAACCAAACCACATCCGAAAATAACATTTAAGGTTCGCTGAAACTTTTATACATATTAGTCTTGTCTTAAACAGACCAAACTATATATTTCCCGATTTTCAAAATTTCTGGGAAAACTGGCACATCACAAAAAAATGAGTATATAATATGTATCCAATTTTTATTTACAAGGTGATCTATTCTGCTTAAAGATTTTTAAAAAATACCTCAGTGCAGAAACAGCATGTATGTACAGGGTGATCCAATGAAAGGGAAATTGTCCTTATATTTCTGGTAACATAGGTTTTCGTTTTTAATATACATACTTTAAAGCCTCTTAATGAACCACACAATTTTTGTATTATTGATTTTTCTGGCAAAACCTATTTATTACCAGAGATACAAGGAATGTTTTACTTTTAATAGCCCTGTATTATAAAGCTTGGATTCTTGATTCAAAAGGTATGACTGACATTTTCACAACCTTCCTTATAAATGATTGATAACACAACCCCACAAAAAAGTTCATACACAGGAATGAGACATATTTATGTGTTCCTATGTAATTTTTGACGCAAAAATCTGATTCCGAGCTCAAAAATGGCCCTACACGTCTGTAATTGGCCCCAGGGGCCTCTATAGACCTTGAAATACGGTTTCCGAAATAAGGCAGGGTCGTGGGTGCATTCTGAAGTCAAAGCCGGATTTGTGCTCGACAGGTCTATGGCTAACTAAAATTTCGTGTTAAGGACCGGGCAAACGACCCCTTAGGGGCCGGAAAATTGTGTTTTAAACGTAGCAATCACAACAGTGATATTTTCATGTACATTTGAATTCTGAACCTTACACTATGCGTGAAAGGGTTTATGGCCTGTTGAAATTCCCAATTTGGGGCCGGAAAAATGACCCTAGGGGCCGGAAAATATTTTTGTAGACGTAGCAATCACAACACTGGAATTTTTATGTATTTCTAAATTCTGGAACTTATTCTGTGCTCGAAAAGTTTTTGGCCAGCTGAAATTCTCAGTTTGGGGCCATTTTCCGGCCCCTAAGGGTCATTTTCTCGGTCACAAAGAGGGAATTTTACTTGTACATAAACCTGTTAAGCTACATAATTTAAAAGTACATAAAAATCCCACTGTTGTGATTGCTACGTCTGAAACACGATTTTCCGGCCCCTTTGGGGTAATTTTCCCGGTCCCAAATAGAAAATTTCAGTTAGCCATCGACCTGCCGAGCACAAATCCGGCTTTGGCTTCAAAATGCACCCCCGACCCCGCCGGAAACCGTATTTCAGGGCCTATAAAGGCCCCTGGGGCCAATTCTAGACGTGTAGAGCCATTTCTGAGCTCGGAATCGGATTTAGTGTCAAAAAATACATGGAAATATATATGTCTGACTCTTGTGTATGGTGTTTTTGTGGGACTGTGTAATGTAATTACTAACTTTACGGAGAAAATATTTAAAAAAATATCTCTTATATTTATTTGGGAGAAGCTAACAAAATTACTTTACTTTTTATCTTAAAAATTACATTTTAGAGTAAGATCCGAATAGGAAGCGGCCTTCACTCATCTATTTACTGGATAAAAACTGTTTTGTATAAAAATAGGCGTTGCCATTATACAAGGTGTGTCAAAAATTTTGAGGTTATTTTTTTCAATTAAATATAGTCTTCACCACAATGTTTTAGACCATTGTATGTCGATACCTATGATTAAATACTATTTTTATTATAAAAATATTTTTATCTGGCAAACAGATGGGTGGAGGTTGCTTCCTACTCTGATCTCTTACTATTTGTTTTAGTTTTTCTTTGCAAAGACTTGTCATACATATAAATAAATAGTATTTAGTAGTAATGAGCATTTTTGAGTGTATGCGCGTGAATTAAGTGATTTATTTAAATTAAAAGGTTAAACATCAGGTGTTTGTGTTTATATGCAGGGTGTTCACGTAGATACTTAACTATATCTGTTTTATTTTTTATTTTTGATTTTTTGTAAAACCATTATCCTTTGTCTAAAATGCTCAACTGCTTACTAAATTTGCCCTATGATATACAGGGTGGTTCAAAATCGCGAAAATATTGGTTTGAAAAATAAAAAAAAAATCTGAAAAAATATTTTCGTTACAGCTTTATATCAAAGGAAGCACAAGAACAAATTAGAACAAATTGTGTTCTGTAAAATAAGCAAAATTTACAAAATAAACATCCACTAAACACAAAATGAAATTTGTTTATGCAGATATTTTTCATTACAAACAAACATTTACAATAACAAAAGATCAACAATCTCAGAAAAAAATTATTTGGTTAAAAAAACAGATGGACTTAGCAATCACGATGTGAAATAAATTCAAACGAAAGTACCGGAAAAATCACTAAGGTGCAGTTAAACGCGAATACAAAATATACAGGGTGTTTTCAATGTTGAACCATTTATTTTAACAGCTTATAAAACTTATGGAATGAAGTCAAAAAGAAGCAAAAGAAGTGTCATTGTGCTCAGAGTGATTTTATATTCGAATAAGTAAAAATATACCGGGTGTCTCATTTAAAATAGGAAATATAAGGTTATTTCCGGGTAAACCGGAATCAGTTAAAAACAGCTGACTCTATGAAATAATGCATATTTATACAGGGTGATTCAAAAATCGATCACGAAACTTAAGGGGTGATTCTACTTGACAAAATCAGGGTAGAGCTTCATATAATTTTTTTTTAATGTCATTCGTTTTCGAGTTACAAGCCGTCAAAGTTCAATTTTCATTTTGGTTTTTTCGCCATATTGCAATTATTTTTTAACCAATCCAGTTGATATTTGGCACACAAATCGAGCTTTGCAGATTCTAAAATTTTAAGACTGTTTTTAAATACCGCCAGAGGGAACTTTACCTAAAACTTAAAATTTATTTACATCATAACTTTTTATTTTAACAGATATCGCAAAGCTGGGGGCGCCATTTTTATACAATAAAAAACTTAAAAAAATAAGGTAGTCTTTATTAAAGTCGATAAACCTCACCGTTTAGGCACTAATAGACATCAAAGTTTTCATCAATTTCATTCAAATTACCTACATACATACAGGGTGTCCAGTAACTTAACCGACAAACTTAACCAAACGATTCTACAACAAAAAATAAGAAAAAAACTTTACATAAACATATGTCCTAAACGTCTTAGTTTTGAAATACGGGGTGTTAAAAATTTAAAAAAAAGTTTATTTTTTAAATATTTAACACACCGTAAAAAAAGTGTTTGTTTTTTTAAATATTTAACAGACCGTAGTTCAAAAACTAAGACGTTTAGGACAAATGTTTATATGAAGTTCTTTTTCTTATTTTTTGTTGTAGAATCGTTTGGTTAAGTTTGTCGGTTAAGTTACTGGACACCCTGTATGTATGTAGGTAATTTGATTGAAATTGATGAAAACTTTGATGTCTATTGGTGCCTAAACGGTGAGGTTTATCGACTTCAATAAAGAGTACCTTATTTTTAAGTTTTTGATTGTCTATATAAACAAAATAAAAATTTGACGGCTTGTAACTCAAAAACGAATGACACTTTGAAAAAAATTATATGAAGCTCTATCCTTATTTTGTCAAGTAGAATCACCCCCTTAAGTTTCGTGATCGATTTTTGAATCACTCTGTATGTTAAACCTATGTACCAAGATTTATTTCAATAATTTTAAAAATAATAAAGTTATAAGGGTTAGTCACGGCTAGAAGCACCCGGTATTTTGGGTGAATTTTTTCGGAAACTACTCAACCGATTTTGAAAAACTAAAAATTATTAATGAGAGATTTTATAATCCTTTTAGGATAAGTTATTACTTGACCACCTATCTCATTAAAACTTTTTATTATTTGGCTTGTTGAAAAGAGAGGATGATAAAATTTTGACACAAAAATGTATCTTTCTAAAAATAAAAATTGACGTTATGATAAGTGCACAAAAAACGGATTTATATGGCTGGGATTGTTTTATTTATTGTTTTAAAAGTTTTCAAATAGAAAAGCTATTACTGATTGTTAAAAAAAGACAAAAATCTAAAGCGATAGATGTTGTTTCTCTTTACAGGTTCTACAAACTATGAAAACTAATGAGGCAACTTGGAAAACCCTGTATATCAAACATGTTTCAGTTATCATTGGTTCACGGTGTCTTTTTTTGATAGTGACTATAAATCAACAAACACCCAATGTTCAAACCGCAACAAAAACCAAAATAATAATAATAATAATAAAATTAAATAGCTTTCTAATTGTTACAGCATGACTTTGTCGAACTGGGCTGTTGCTTCCGGTCGACCATCACTCTATCTGCATTTTCTCCGGGTTCCCGACCCAGCTGTTTTATCCAAGATGGCCTCCGCCAACTCCCTGAAGGCTCTCTCTATGTTTATGTTTGATTTTGCTGATGTTTCCATAAATCTTATGCCGTGTTCTCGGGCGATCTGTACAGAATTTTTTATTACAATTTTTTAAAATTTTATGCCTTGCTTTTAAGCGCTATAATAAAAACATTTAGTACGTTTTTTTTAGTTTTTTTAAATCTTTGGACGATCCACGAAGGCTGAAAGCCTAAATACTAACGTACTGTGGGTGTCTTAAGCAAGGTAGGAGGAAGTTTGTTAACACGGGACTTAAAAACTTGAAGATTTGGGGAGAAGGAAAGACCTCCGCTGGCAGTAGGTTCCACAGTCTAGAAACTCCAGGGATAAAAGAACGAACGAAATGGGAAGTCCGGGGCCTGCCCAGTTGGACCGTATAGGGATGCATACGTGCAGCACCACGAGTTTTCCTATTGGGAGTTGCAAGAGGAGGGACTATACTGGATAATTCGTCGGAGCAGAAGCCGTAAAAGTATCTATAAAAGAGCGATAGATCTCCCACAGCTCGACGATGGCAAGAGAAGGAAGTCTTTGAGTCAGTAAAGGATCATTAAGGGGTTAGGGGTAGTCAGAGACACGAAAAATGATAATTTTCAGTAATTTTTTTTCGCTATTAAATCATTTTATTTTACAAAAGTAATAATATGGCCTTATTATACAATGTTTTGACTTGAAGTCACGAAAATTTGAAAAAAAAAATTATAATTTCCAAAGTTATAGCTGTTTCTGTTGACCCAGTCCAAAAAAAGGTCCTTGCGGTGGCAATGATAAGTCCTTGGAGATTCATCTAAAATCAATCGGATAAGAAAAATTAGTTTTATAAATAGATAATCCTGGGCCTGATCGAAGGATTTTTTTTTTTCAAAAATTTCGATTTTAAGACCAATTAACTGTTGACTTTTTCCCAAAAATTTAGAAAAAAATTTCTGAGTCCGCCATTTTTTTAATTTTGAAAAAAAAAAAAAAAGCTTCGATCAGGCCCAGGATTATCTATTTATAAAACTAATTTTTCTTATCCGATTGATTTTAGATGAATCTCCAAGGACTTATCATTGCCACCGCAAGGACCTTTTTTGGACTGGGTCAACAGAAACAGCTATAACTTTGGAAATTATAAATTTTTTTTTCAAATTTTCGTGACTTCAAGTCAAAACATTGTATAATAAGGCCATATTATTACTTTTGTAAAATAAAAATGATTTAATAGCGAAAAAAATTACTGAAAATTATCATTTTTCGTGTCTCTGACTACCTAACCCCTTAATAAGACGAACAGCTCTTTTACAGAGCTGTTTTACAGTTTTACAGAGCAAAGACACCTTCAATCTTGTGGGCGTCACATTTGAAATTAACCTTAACTGGCATAAACACATTGTATCTATAGCCACCGCGGCTTCAAAAAGCTTGGATTTCTCTTTCGAGACAAAAGTATTTTTCCGCTTCTAATTTATACACTTTATATGTGTCCCAAATCCGACCTACCTTGGAATATGGTTCTCATATCTGGGGCATGACGTCCCCCACAGCCCTAAACAAACATTCTTGATTCTATTCAAAGAAGAGCTATTCGTCTCATTAATAATCCTTCACTTACAGAAAGGCTTCTACCTCTTGCCCATCGTCGAGCTGTGGGGAGTTTATCGCTTTTTTATAGATACTTTCATGGCTTCTGCTCTGAAGAGTTGTCCAGTATAGTTCCTCCACTCACGGTTCCCAACAGAGAAAGTCGTGGTGCCGCGCGTATGCATCCCTTTACGGTCCAACTGGACAGGCCCCGAACTTCCCACTTTGTTCGTTCTTTTATCCCTAGAGTTTCTAGAATGTGGAATTTGCTGCCCGCGGAGGTCTTTCCTTCCCCCCAAATCTTTCAAGTATTTAAGTCCCGTGTCAACAAACTCCCTCTTACCTCACTTAAGACACCCACGGTACGTTAGTATTTAGGCTTTTAACCTTCGCGGTTTGTCTAAAGATAAAAAAAAACGCTGCTAAACTATTCTATTTATAAATATGTAATTAAATTACCGTTTCTCCCCTCTCTTTACTGACTGTCCTCTTGTCGTCCATATCACATTTGTTACCTAGGATCATTTTTTTCCACATCCTCATTTGCGTGCTAAAACATAATTAAAAACGTCAATAAAATCATTAAAAACTAAAGAACAACAACAAACCTTGAATCTAATATAAACATAAACTAGTTTTAAACGTTTTCTGGTAAATTAATGTGTAAAAATGTTTACTTAATTAACAGATCGTCAACGGAAAGAAAATGAACATATTTATAAATGGATCTATTTTCTATAAGTGGTTATAATACCATATTTGTTTTAAATTCAATAGCTCTTCTATGATGCAAGAACTGGTTACTTATTTATTTATTTATTTATTTACTCATTAACGGGCATTGCCCAATTACAATTTTAAATAACAAGCATCTACATATATATCTAGTACTAAGCTTTTGTAATTAACAAATATTCAGGACTAAAATTTTATATTTTAGTTAACCACCAAAATACTTAAAAAGCAGTAAAAAATAACAAGCTACTAATGATTAAGAAACAAGAAAACAACATCCAAAATTAAATTTAAAATATACACATTAAAAAAATCTAACCTTAAAAATAAAACAACATGAAGCCTTAATCTATAAAATATTGGACTTCATAACCCTTCGAAGCCTATTTAGGGAAAAATTAAATAAATCGTCCCCAAACTTATTGGCATGCTTCATCAATCTATTTATTGGGGAAAATTGCCCATACAACCTTTGGTGAAAATTTGTTTGAAAGGTAACAGAATGCCTTAATGTCCTTGAAGGAACATAGAAATTTATAGAAAAGAGCAGTTCACTACATTGCACATTCCCATGAATTAGTTTAAAAAGAAACAATACATCAGCATTTTCACGTCTAACTTTCAAACTTTGTATATTAATAGCTTTTTCAAGATCTTCAAAATTTATTGTTTCCTGAGGAATATGCAATTTAAAGGCAATGTACCTTAAAACTTTCTCTGAACAGAATTTAACATTTTAACATATTTCTCATAATATGGATTCCAAACAACAGAACAATTTTCCAAAAGGGGTCTTACTAACGAAGTATACAATAGTTTTATTGAATTTACATTTTTAAAATCTTTGGTATTTCTTTTAATAAACCCTAAAACTCTAAGGGCTCTATTCTTGCAATATTCAATATGGGAAGAAAATGTAAGTTTATGAACAAAGAACACCCCCAAATCTTTAATAGTATTTACGTGGCTTAAAGGCTTGCAATCAATTCTGTAAATATTTCTTTGTACATTCAAAGATCTACTAAACTGGATTGATGTGCATTTTTTTATATTTAGAATCATTCGGTTTCTTGTACACCAAACATAAAACCTATCCAAGTCCGCCTGTAAATTAATAACATCCTGTCCGCTACTTATCTTAAGAAAATTTTTTAAATCATCGGCATACAATAAGAATTTAGAGAATTTAAAGCAGTCAGCCACATCGTTAATAAAAATATTAAACAATAAAGGAGAAATGTGTCCTCCTTGAGGAACTCCAGAGGGAACATCAAAAGCTTTCGACTCAAAGTTATTTATTTTAACTACTTGCTTTCTTTTGGATAGAAAAGATCTAAACCAGTTCAGTAGTAAACCATGTACACCATAAGTATAAAGTTTGTCCAGTAATCAATTTTGTCAAAAGCCTTGGAAAAATCGGTATATATGGAGTCTACCATACGTTATAGAATGCATGGCCGTACCAAGGATTTTTTATCTCAATACGTTTAATTTGACTTTCAGTGTGTTAAACACTAACAGGTCGACATTAGACAAAAATGCATGCTTATAAACATTTCCTGATAGAATGACGGTGACGGATCGGTCTCGCTAAGTTGTTGCTTCGGACCATCTCCTTTTCAGAAATTCGAAAAAATTCCGCATTAAACATTTTGAAGTAGGGTTAAGGTGGGTAAAAACGAGACACTCAAAAATTTGGGGTAAAAAAGAGACAATCTTTCCTGACAGCTGTGAATGAATTTCAGATGTATTTACTATTTTAGAGCAAAGAAACACACCTAATGTTTTATGAAAATAAGTGACTTTGACTAAAAGGGCGCTCAACTCTTTATAAAATTGGCCGCCCATTTTGTCGTCAAAATATCCTCCAAAAATTTTTTAAATGTGAGTAACAAATTTTGTTACAACTATTGTGTTTCTAAAACAAATAAACTTTACATAGTTTGTACATACTGGGTTTGTAAAAAGTACAGCAGCACTTTTTTTGTTTTTTTTTAATGGAATGTCCCATTTATTTTTATTGCAATAAATTAGGCAAGCTAAATTTAATAAGTCCACAAATTTTTAAAATTCTATTTTTACTAGCTTCTAAGATATGACAAAACCACAGTTTACTTAAAAAGTTCAGATGCGTTCAAATATCTCTAAAACCACTTCTATTCTATTCTATTTCTATTTTTTTTTCTTGGTTTTGGTCCCTTCAGGTCCAATCCACCACTCTCCCCTTCCGGATTATGCTTTCCAGGGCTTCGTCGGCGGAAAATCTGGATAATAGAGCTCGTAGCTCCCAGAAATTCCAAAAAGAAAACAAATAATTCAACAATCGATGCAATGTATAAATTATCGGCTGTCAAACCAAGATCTGCTACTGGTGTTACGTATAACCTTCACATTCACTACTGACAGTTCTCATTGCACGCCCATCTATTTCTCGCCATTTGAGATATACCTCGTGTTCACCACCAAACAGGATACCATCAGCTTATAGGAATCTTCGCTCACAGCGCTTAGATCCAGAAGAAAGATGCCGTCAATTTAGCGTGAATCTTTCCTTGATCCCCGAAGGTAAAAAACGTTCGTACGACACCTCTAGCCGCCACTCCGGGAAGAACTCTGTAGTCCTCTACGCACGTCCGCACTGTCCGGAGGTCAAACACTAAAACCACTTAATCCACGTTTGCAAATTTTGACATTTAGGGGTTTCTGGGCAAGTAGACTTGAACAGATATACTGTTCTTGTTGCCAGATTTTCCAGTTTTGCGCTACATGTATTATTGTTGGTACTTTAATGGAATGCCCTAGTTATTTTAGTTGCGATAAAAGCAGCGTGCCAACTTTAGTAAGATTCCAAATTCTCGAAATTTAATCTTCATCATTTAGGGTAGGGCGGGGCTAGTTGAGCATAGAGGTAAGTTGGGCAATCAAAATATCTCAAAAACTATCGACCGCACGCGAAAGCATCAAATAGCGTAAAGAAGGGGTTGCGCGAGGGAAACTCATTGTGTGACCACTAGTGGTGACGCGGCGATCGAGAAAAGTATCCGTGCACATTGTTTATTTTGTGATTAAAAGTTAAATAATTGCAAGCCGGAAAATTTTATCTGTGATAGTTAAATGTATTCCGTTCTCAATCAGGTAAGTGTTAATCTTATGTAAATTTATTGCAGTTTTATTATGTGTAAAGATTTTGGATATAATTCTAACCGGTTTTTAATAAATTCACTTTTCCTTTAAAATTTCAGGTTGGGGTTAGTTGAGCTACAGTTGCCCAACTAACCCCACGGTTTTAAGTATAAAATGTTTTTTTATTTTTTTATTTTTAGTATACGGACTTATAACAGTAAGACTACTAGAGTCTCCTCAAGATTTAAAAGAAGCTGCAACCCGAACTTTGTACAAGCAACAAAGAAAACCTAAGCTAACCTATCTAACTTACAAGTTTTCTCTGGAAATGGTTCGACCATACCCAAAGGTTGGTCCAAGAAAAGCCAAATCAAACAGAAGGTAAAGAAAAGCTGCAATTTTAACAAATACAGAAGGCATTACAGGAGAAGCAAAATAAAACTGCTAAAAAACTTTTAAAAACGAAGATGAGTCAATCAATGGAAATTTAAAATTTTTAAATAAAATTTTCTAACAAAAACATTTTTAAATAAAAATATAGAAAAAGTTATAATTTTAAAAATTTAAATAAAATTTACAAACTAATTTTTTTAGATTTGTAAGGCATTTGTTGCTAGATATTAAATCCAATAGTAAAGCTAAGCTAGGTAAGTTGCTGTTTTATTAATGATATTTGTTGTTTTGACTCTATAAGATTATAAATATAAACAGCAAATTGTCAAAATGTATTTTTGTAAACGTATCTAACATTCAAGCCATGATTTGACTATACTTTCTAAGTGCTCCACTAGCCCCATACTCTTGCTCAACTTACCTCACCTATGGGGTACGTTGGGCATACTTGACTATCTACAATAAAATAGATGTAGCTCCTAAATTCGACTTATTAGAAAGAAATTACTATGGACACTATTGCTAAGGGATAAATTGCTAATCCATCAGTATGCATTATGAGCCCCTAAGACTTATTTTTGAGGAGCTATAACTGATGAAGTGAAAAATTTGCTCAACTAGCCCCGCCCTACCCTACCAAGATATGACAACACCGCAATTCTTTTAAAATTTGGCAACAATGCTGATATTACTGATCAATTAGGCATGCCAAAAAATCCCTAAATACCAAATTTTGTAAATATAGCCTTAGCGGTTTTAGGGGTATTAAGGCCCTAAATTACTTTTTGCTGAAAGTGTAGTGTCGCATATCTCAACAACTAATAGAGACAACACTTTGAAAAACTTAACTAAACTTAAAAACTTACTTAATTTGATTTGCCCAATTTAATGCAAACTACTAAATAGCAGCACCATTTGTTATAAGTAAATACTAGCACTTGTAAGCAAATGCTTAAGTTTATTCATAGGTTTGAAGTAAATCCTTCTCTACTTCCATATTATAAGCATTTGCTTATACTTATAAGCAAAAGTATTTGCTTCTTTTTATTCATATGGACCATTGGGTCAAAATTAAGTTAGAACCAAAAGTAGAAAGGGTATTAAAAATTTCAACTTCTGCCATAGCTTAAAAGTGGTAAAAGTATAAGCAAACTAAAAAATGACCTATGAAAATTGTGGTATTTCCAAAAAGGCATCTATTGGTTTTTTAAAGGTGTCATGTGCATAAACAGTTTTACTAAATAGAGAAACCACCTTTAAGCTTACCAAAGCTCTTCTTATATTATGTTTAAACCCAAAATTAATGTTTCAATTCATATTTATCATCTTCTAAAGATGCTATTTATCATACATATAAATACTTATAATTTTATAAGTACAACAGTGCTCTGACGAGTCTGATAAATATTGTAATCAAAAATTACTAATAAAATATGTATATTAAATATATTATAATATCATAACACAAAAATAAATTGTTAACACTTTGAATGACCATATCAGCATATCCTGTTCTAGATTCATAGTATAGTTTATCCAAGCTAACATTTTGGCTGCTAGCTCACTTAAATTCGGCTATTAAAAAAAAGGTGCTAGAATCAGATGACTGATATTTTTTCTGAATCTGAATTTGAAATGTATGCGACAAATTTTTAAAGATATTTTAATTTCACTCTTTGTTTGACCTCCGGACAGTGCGGACGTGCGTAGAGGACTGCAAAGTTCTTCCCGGAGTGGCGGCTAGAGGTGTCGTACGAACGTTTTTTACCTTCGGGGATCAAGGAAAGATTCACGCTAAATTGACGGCATCTTTCTTCTGGATCTAAGCGCTGTGAGCGAAGATTCCTATAAGCTGATGGTATCCTGTTTGGTGGTGAACACGAGGTATTTCTCAAATGGCGGGAAATAGATGGGCATGTCATGGGAACTGTCAGTAGTGAAAGTGAAGGTTATACGTAACACCAGTAGCAGATCTTGGTTTGACAGCCGACAATTTATGCATTGCATCGATTGTTGAATTGTTTGTTTTTTTTTGAAATTTTTGGGAGCTACGAGCTCGATTATCCAGATTTTCCGCCGGAAAGCATAGTCCTAAAAGGGGGAGAGTGGTGGATTGGACCTGAAGGGACCAAAACCAAGAAAAAGAAATAGAAAGAGAGAGAATATTTTAATTTTTAAGTCCCTTTAGTACCGTCCACAATTTTAAGCAGCCAACTTAAATCTGAAAAACGATATTTACTGATGTAGAAATATCCGCATTGCCAACCTAAAAATGTTAGCTTGGATCAACTGTACCAATTCATATGTTTAACTCTACAATTGAAGACTTCAATGAATGAAGGTGTTGTGCCACTTTTACTTATTTATTTTGAGTAATTTAAAACCATATTTTCGCGTGAAATTATTTCGCGTAATGACGTCACAAATGTCACTTATTATTGAACATATTTCAAAATTTTCGCAGGGGGATGTTTCGAAATGGATTGACAGTTCATATGTCAAATGTGTTGTTATGGTGGTTTTTGTTATTACAATAAAATGAAAATATGGAAGAAGCTGATGTAACAGTATAACATCCATAACAAAATTACTAAATTTTTGATATAAAATAGATTAACTTCAATTGTAAACGACTTTAAATTGTAAGTGACGTCATGAAATGAAAAAAATTTGAAAGCATTCATTTTCGCTACTATATAAACAGTGACGTAAATGACGAAATCGTGGAGTGGATTTTTGTTTTTTTTTTTACAAATTTTATATTACAAACTAAAAAATATTTATATTTTTATCTACAAAAAAAATGATATCTTTTCAGTTAAAATGGGCAAAAATTAACTTATTGCAGTACAATATTAAAAGTTAACATAAGGTTTGTTCCAGCAGGCTGTCAGAAATATTTGCAACCGTTCGGATTCTGCGCACGTCAAAATATTCATTCCAGCAAGTCCATGTTTCTAACATTATACGATTGTTTGTTGTTCCAGCAGTAGTATTAAGATGTTGAAAACATGTTGGAAACTGTTTGAAATGTTTGCAAACTTTCTTCAAACATTACTGACAATTTTTAAAATAACCTTTCTTGTATTGACATATAAGCAGTATGCACGCCTTGTTTATTTTTTCGTTCCAGCAGAAAACTGTTGCCAACATTTCTGACTAATGTTTGTAACAATTTCTGCGTTTTACGATTGTTGCTAACATGTTTCCAACATTCTGCTGGAACAAACCTATAATGTCACATAACTCCTTCATCCACTGACGTCTTCAATTTTAGGAGTAAAGCTAATAAAAAAAACTACACCAATTCCTCATAATTATGTCCTACCTCATCTATATTTCGTAACCATTTCACTATATTCTCAAAACTCTTTTCATTTGTTATATCATACACTAACATTATGCCCATGGCACCTCTATAGTATGACGTGGTTATGGTGTGGAACCTTTCTTGTCCGGCGGTATCCCATATTTGAAGTTTAATTTTTTTCCCTCTTAATTCTATAGTTTTAATTTTGAAATCTATTCCTGAAAGGGTAAATGATGTCATTAATGATATTTATTTATTTATCATAATTACACATTACAGAGTAAAAAACTCCAATTAGTGTTAAATAGTACAAACTACAGAGCCTAAATAGTAATATACATATATAAGGGTCACATAACGTAACAAACAGAAAAAATATCCACACAGCAGTACGAGTTAGTGTAAAATATTTACATGTCTCTTAAACTACCAAGACCAAATACAAAAAGATCAACCCCGCTAAAATTGACATTAAAATTCTTAACTAAGCGATCACTAAAACACGTTCTACGTGTTTGTACAGTAAAAATTTTACAAATCTGTTATGCAAGTTTTCCAGGCGTTGAATATAATACTCATAAGAAGGTGACCAGATTATGGAGTTGTATTCTACTATACTACAAACTAAACTGTAATACAAGCACTTAATGGCTTTCGTATCATGAATATTAGTACATGTCCTTTTTAAAAATCCCAAAAGCCTGTACCCCTTTAAAATAATATTTTCAATATTCTGGTTAAATGTCAATTCTTTATCAAAGAGAACACCCAAATCATTTATAGTATCTGTTGATCCCAAGTGTACATTTTCTATATTGTAAGAATAAATTACAGGCTCTTGGCGTCTATAGAAACGCATAACTTTACATTTTTCAATATTACGTTTCAAACAATTATTTTTAAACCAATCCACCAAACATAATAATTCATTTTGAATATTTAAACAATCATCGGCAGAGTTAATAGTAGAGAAGAACTTTAAGTCATCCGCATACATTAAAAATTTGCATTTTTTAAAAGTAGAAACAACACCGTTAATAAAAATTAAAAACAAAATGGGTCCCAAGTGAGAACCTTGGGGAACACCTGAATGTACATTGATTTCTTTTGAGACCACCCCACACAATTTAACACACTGTTTGCGACCTGTCAGATAGGATAAAATCCACCCTAAGTAGTTACCACATACACCTTGAGTTTCCAATTTTTTAATTAAAAGTCTGTGATTAACACTGTCAAACGCCTTTGCCAAGTCCGTATAAATCACATCCACCTGGTGTCCAGACTCCACACTGCGAACCAGAAAATCCTGGTAGGTAGCCAAGTTAGAAGTTGTCGAACGATTTCTGTAGAAACCATGTTGTTTAGGAGCTATATAACTTTTAAAACTGTGAAAAAGTTCGTCAGTTATAATTGATTCAAACACTTTTGGTATTATTGAGAAGAGTGATATACCGCGGTAATTTGTCACTTCATTTTTACTGCCCGATTTAAAAATCTTATATGACCAAAACCATAGAATATAGTGCCTGGGCCATCAATGAAATGGACACCTTTAAAACCTATTTAGGGGTTCTTTTTGACGACTCTACCACGAATATTCATACCGCCATATACGAAAGCGGCGCTTTAACCCAGCCGGTCAATTTTGACATGTTTCGGGTGTCCGACTCAGCACTTTTTGTCAGACAAGTTTACCACACTCTAACCTCCCATTTTTAGTTTAAAATTAGGAGGTGTCCCAGTGGAATATTAAATAGTTCATAACTTCACTGCGCAAAATTTTGTGAGGGTCAAAATATATCAGAGGGCTTCATTTGGAAATATTTAAAAGTAGAAAATCAAAATCTCAGCCATTTGTAAATTCTTTTTGCGCAAAAGATATGAGCTATTGAATATTTCGCTGCGCTTCATCGGAGTAAAAATTTGAAAAAATAAATAAAAATCGCGAATTGCTTATATTTTGATTATTTACTTTTTAAATATTTCTAAATAAGGCCCTATAATAAATCTTTATACTCAAAAATGTTGTGCATTGAAGTTATAAACTATTAAATATTCCACTGGGCCGCCTCCTAATTTTCGACTAAATTTAGGAGGTGGCCCAGTGGTCTATTTAATAGTTCATAACTTCAATGCCTAAAATTTTTAAACTATTAAAATTTATCAGAGGGCTTCATTTAGAAATACTCAAAAGTAGAAAATTAAAATCCAAGCAATTCGCGAATTACTTTGCAAATTTTTATTCCGAGGAAGCGCCACGGGATATTCAATAGCTTATATCTTTTTTGCGCAAAAGAATTTACAAATGGCTTAGATTGGCAACCGATACCGGTTTTTCAGTTAACCACATAATAGATTTCGGTGTATCGGTTTTGGAAACCATTTTCGGTTTTTCGATTTTAAAAATCGGTATTAAAAACCGGTTTTTACTACCGGTTTTTTATAATCGGTTAACCGGTTTTAACCGAAACCGTTTTTTTTAAAACCGGTTTTGCTTTTTTCCAGTTTTTGCCAGTCCTACCAATAACCAAAACTTGGCCATATTGGTGTAGTGTTTGTAAGTTAAATGTTTGCAAAAAACAGTTACAAAGTCTATTCCATTTCGGTTTAATAATTGACCATTGGATTGTCTTAAAGTACCTTTGGTAATTTTGATGAATTTAATATCTATACTGGCTTAACAGTTCTAGTTTCTAGTAGATCCTTGTTTTTTAAGTGGACGCCCATTTTTTTTTGCCTATCTGACAAACATATAATTTGCAGAAATTTATAATAAACATAGGCTAAAAGCCTAAATACTAACGTACCCTGGGTGTCTTAAGCGAGGTAAGAGGGAGTTTGTTGACACGGGACTTAAATACTTGAAGATTTGGGGGAAGGAAAGACCTCCGCGGGCAGCAGGTTTCACAATCTAGTAACTCTAGGGATAAAATAACGAACAAAGTGGAAAGTACGGGGCCTGTCCAGTTGGACCGTATAGGGATGCATACGCGCGGCACCACAAGTTTATCAGGTGGGAACCGTGAGTAGAGGTACTATACTGGACAATTCTTCAGAGCAGAAGCCATGGAAGTACCTATAAAAAGCGATAAATCCCCCACAGCCCGACGATGGGCAAGAGAGGGAAGCCTTTCTGTAAGTGAAGGATCATTAATGAGACGAATAGCTCTTCGTTGAATAGAATCAAGAATGCTTAGGTTTGTGGGGGACGCCATGCCCCAGATATGGGAACAATATTCCAAGGGAGGTCGGATTTGGGACACATATAAAGTGTATAAATTTGAAGCGGAAAAATACTTTTTGGCTTGAAAGAGAAATCCAAGCTTTTTGAAGCTGCCGTGGCTATAGATACAATGTGTTTATGCCAGTTAAGGTTACTTTCAAATGTGACGCCCACAAGATTGAAGGTGTCTTTGCTCTGTAAAACTTGGCCGCTCATAAATAGAGGATGAGTATTTGATGACTCTGACAAGGAACATGATTGTGTTTTGGATGCATTAAAATGGACTAGATTTTTGGCGCCCCAATCCAATATTAAATTAAGATCCTGCGAAAGAGATATCTGCATCGCTCTGCGTTTGTTTTCCAAGTCAGGTTTAGTGATGGGTTTAGGAACCTGAAAACTGGAGTGAAGGGTACTATCGTCGGCGAAACTATGAATGGAATTAATTTACTGTTCAATTAGTGTCAGTACTGCAAGAAGAGCCTTTAATAGTTCTTTTACATTTTTTTTTTAATTAGTTTTTCCCTTTATTACTTATTACTTTTTTAAACATTTTTGGAACACATACACTAAAACAATACAATAAAGTAACCCTAAAACTCACTGCTTAAAGCGATAAAAACTGTAAAAGACATTACTTGCTCATTTCCCTTGAAAATAGTTGCAACGCGAAGACTGAAACTGGATAGCCTTTTTAAAAGAAGATGCCGCAATAATATAGTTACAAATGCTATACTAATATCACAAATTATCAGAATACCCAGATGCGAAAGTGCGGCAAAATACGCTTACTTATTTCTATGACCTTGAGAAAGAATAAATGGAAAATCTGCACCAATGCATAGAGCGTAATATTTTTAATTTGTAAAGCTTAAACCGCACCAAGGCGCTAAGAAGAGATAGACTTTTATAGTAAATAATTATGCAGCTTTTTTATGTGGGGAAAACGGGACAAAAGAATAATACACTAATTGAAAATTTAAGTATCTCTTTATTAAAAAATATTACAATTTAAAAAATTTACCTATGTTTTGAAAGGTAAAATATTGTTAGTAGATGTTACGTTTAGATCAATTTGTAATAAAATGTCTATACCTGGTTGCACAAAACATTTTAACAAATGATTAAACTAATGGGGGTTTGAAATGTTTAACAAAAAAAAACGTTGTCTAAAAACTGCTTATTAAATTAATTAAAGGTATTCCGTTTTACTAGCTTAATTGTACTAACTTATGCTCACGTTCTATACCAACAAAAATATGGGACTAACTGACACCTAGATGAGCATTGGGTCACGTACTAAATCGTGGGGTGTATATCCACCACGCAGTAGGAGGGATCATAGTGGTGAGAGATTTCAACGAATACGCTTAGTTTCGCATCTGGGTATTCTGATAATTTGTGCTAATATGGTCAATTTTTGAATCGAAATGGGGTAGACTTTGTAACTGTTTTCTTGCAAACAAAGACTACTCAAGTCAGTCACGGTCCTGACTGAGCTGGTATAGGTTTTGTAAATTCGCTGCCAGGTCTCCATACTTAATGACCGGACAGACCTGCGAGTTTGGCCTAACATTTGTGTAAAAAAGCCAAACACCCTACATTGTTGAGGATTATAAATCTTAGTGTAAAAAAATTAATGTAAAAACGAAGCCTTTTAAATTATTTACCATAAATCTTCTTAAATTCTAATTAAATATAAATAAAATCAATTGCAAAACCAGTCCAAGTAATTTATTATTAATCAGTCTATTTAAGTACTTAGTCAAAATCAAATTCTAGATAAACATTTTTTAATTCTTTTAAATTATAATTTAATGCAGTTGCACAAATAAGTCTTATTACCTGTCATAAATTCCCAATCAAAAACAAAACTTATTCTAAAAATAATCAAAAATAAAACAAAACTTGTTTTATAAAGTCCGTTTTACAGTCGGCAAGTTCTTTCTGCAATTTTGTTGCAGCAACTTTCTTTCAACAATAAATTGCTGCAAGTTTATTGCAGATTCGTTTTAAAGTCGGCAATTCGCTTTTTAATATTGCAAAAATAGGGCAAGGTACCAACGTGCAAAAATGTGAAAATAAAGTTAGAACCTAACCTAGCTATTGACCGGTATTTAGAATAGCTGTTAAAAATGAAAAAAATCGAACGAAAAAGAGCCACCGCGGCTACAATTTGCCTCATTATTGCTGCCGTTACCCTCCTGGGGGATGAAAATTCAAGAAAAAAGCAAAAGGTGGTGATTCCTCAACTAGTAACTTTGGTTGGGGTTGGTACCACTAAAATAACCAAAATTTTCCCAGACTTGCAGTTGCAACTGAAAGAAAAATCGGTCCAACTGGTAAAGTTGCAAGTCGCAATAAAGTTGCAGAATACGCTGCCAAAAATCAGTTGTTTGTGTACTGCTCATGCCTACTACAAGTTTCTTGCAAGTTGCAGAAAGAACTTACCGACTGTAAAACGGACTTAAACAATCAAAAAATCTAATCTTTAAGGTTTACAATAAAAATAATTATTATTAATTGCTAATTAGAAAATATAAAAAAACCTAACAAACGCCAGGCCTGTCTGGCGAGCACCGTTAATTTTGGCCGGACAAGCAATGAAAAAGCCTAACTATGTATGGCTTTATCCGGACGCCCGGCAACCCTAGCCGTAGGTAGGTATAATAGAAATTATATCTATATTTTGGAAACTATTAAAGATAGACATATTAAATGTGTTTTTTTTCTACAGTTTTTAAAAGGCCTTTTTAATGGTGATATAATATACAGGGTGTTTCATTAAAAAAGTTTACCCCTTCAATTTTCTTCAATTTTTAATGTTCAATTGTTTCTTTTTATGCTTAAAGGCTAATAAATATTGAAAAAGTATGGAACTTTTATACAGGATAATTTTTTTCTATCCTTCTTGGTTATAGTTAAAATTGGGTGGCAAAATATAAATGAAAACCCTGTACACTTTGAAACTAGCTCCCCTAAAGTGTAATATAGAATTCTATAAAAATATTATACATGATAACCATTTTAATTTTTTTTTTTTTTAATAGAAAAATAACCAAATTACCTAGTTCTTAACCTGATCAGTCTTTACTAAATGACCAAGTACATTTAATAATTTACAATAAACAAGTTTTGAATTCAAACTGAATTAAAAAAGATAGTTTATTATGAAAGAACCTTTCTACATAAAAAAATAAAAATTTAATAATGTATTATTGGTTAAAAAATTTAAATGACCACTATCTTTTATTATATAATTTAAATTAAAAAATAATCTTGAAAGCCTTTTACAAATCCGCTCATCTATAAATATAGACAAATACTTATCAATTAGCTAATGGAGTTAAAAAATGTTTACTTAAAAGGGGTGGAATACGCCACTAAAATATTAACGAAAAAAATAGATTGTTCTTACCTATGGTGGATATAAAAGTGGTTGTAAAAGCATCATCGCTAAATCGGAACAATATACACGTTTTTCCAACTCCAGAGTCGCCGATTAATAACAATTTAAACAATAAATCGTAGGTTTTTTTAGCCATTTTAGTATAAAATTGTGTGTATTTTTGACTTTGACACCTTAATAAATTGTCAACCTTCACGCCTTGACAAAGGCGATTTTTGTTCCCGTTTGTACTAAATCTCATCTTCTCTAAAGATTTTAAGAAGATAATTTGGGCGAACATAATAAACCAGTTGTACCATCGAGCTAACACCTAGTAGAGGCGGCTTTGGCGCTTGGCGGTGCGGAAAACACCTTGTCGAAGTTAAGTTCCGTGAACCTGAAATATGCGTCTTAATTTTTTTTATAAAAAATTGGTTTAGTTTAACTGCAAGTAATCCTAATGATTTGATCACGTGACTGATGTCATTTAAAATATTAATAAACCTTCAGAATGAAGTTAGCCACATAAGTTTTAAAAGAATGATAATTATCAGTTTGATTATTAGTCTACAATTTGTGCTAAGTGTTTTGGTGGTTGTCATCATAGATTGCGTAAACAATTCTGCCATGAAGCAAAACGTGCAAAGTCGGATTTGTTATGCCTGCAGCATAAGTGTAAATATTTAAGAACTAACGTTTTGTCACTATATTTAAAATTGCGCGGAACGTTAACTGGTAACTGCTCTTTGTTTTATTTAGGTTTTTAGCATGGGTTTTTAGACTATGATGCCTAATATTTTGTCTGAAATTTAATGTTTCTTGTTCCCAAAAGTGCTTGCTTCTAGCCGAGACGCAAACCCAAAATCGCATATGTCTGTAAATATGGTAAATATTTTCGACACTTTTGATCTAGATACCTATTTTTATTAGCTGATTGACCAAATTCCAACACTGCTGCTTCTTAATTTGAATTCCCTATTAATCCCATATGCCCTAAATCTTAATCCAAGTCGGTATATTACTTGAACACTCTTTTCGGTTACTTGAAACTACCGGACCAAGGACGACCCAAGACGATGACGCATGTCATTCGGTTTTCTGGCAAAATTTGACAATTCCAGAAAGTACAAACAAACAGTGTTTTTTTCTGTGGTGCAATAGTTGTTTTTAGTGTATCAAAAAAAGGTTTTAAGTGTTTGGTAAGCTTTTTTTAGTGTTGATTATTATTTTGTTCATTTTTTTGTACCGTTTAAATGCGTATAGTATTATTTTTGTTGTGTGGGCTTTCCTTCTGCCAATTTCGTTAACATGACGTGTTTTATAATCGGTTTAAAATCGTTTAATCATACCGACAGGGAAATCCCATCCTTGGATAGTATTATTAAACGTCTGGAATATGATAAAATTAAAAAACACCTATTTTATTTTAAGGAAATATTTAAATATAGGTCACAGTATGATGTTTTTGCAGTAGCTAAGTTTTAAAAATGTTATCAAAAGATGATTCAGATTCCACAAATGTGTTCTAATTTCAGAAGTTTATTTGATTTCCAAAAATATACCAAAGTTGCTGTTGCTGTTAACATGTAACAAAACCAATGTTTAGGAAATAAAGCAAGCTACATATTCCTTTTTTTCCGATGGTATATTGGCTTATATACCGGATTAGCTAAATAACATAACACATAGGTAATGGGAGAAAAAGAGACAGTCTAACGTGAATACCGGCATGTAAACATTTCGTTTTGGATGATTCACATACATTCTTTGTTGTTGCTTTACTGGCCGATATACCTTTTTCTATTGCTTATACAGTATGTACATAATATTCAGTGCCGATATGCCGATACAAAAATGTGTAGCTACGTTTTATTTAGTATAGAACAGTTTTTGGTAATAGTTCGATATAGTGGTTTTCGCTATTATAAGAGATTTTCGAAAAATTCTTTTTCAGGGCGTTTCTATAGGTCGATTATGACACAAATCTGTGTGCGCGTTTTCCAAAATCCATTTCTATAATTTATTATTAATAAAAACATATTTACGGGACGGTGGAGTGAACAGGGGTGCTGGGTGGGTACAAAACAGTATAAATCCAACGTCAAACACAAGAAAACATTAATACACTGCACTTGGGGCACATGAAAAATGTAAATTAATTTTGTAAAGTATTAAATTTTTCGAAAAACTATCCCACACATATGAGATATCTCGTCCGCCATTAATTAAAGAAGGAAAATTCATTTTGGTCAGCTGATAACATGAAGTTCGTCGTTATAAAAATGACAGTCCTGATAGAAGCAGCGTTGCCAAACTTCTTATGAAGAATTAACACCAAGCCTATTTTGGGGATTATCCACCATTTCCATGAGAAACAATGGTATTTTTTGTAGAAATGCCTCCTTCATATGTTTAGGTATTTTCCTCTTTTCTCTACAAATTATAATAGGAAGAAGGAATAACTTAATTTTTCATATGAATTTTGTCCTGTATCTTCCTTTTTTTGCTATTGACACTTTCTCACTTTATTTGGCAACATCGCAAGACATTTACAGTTCTATTGCAAACTCATCTTTTTATTCAGTGACAGCCATGGCGGGATTGTTGTACTATTATTTATTTTTAATTTTTTTAAACAATTTTTGGACATTTTGAAAACCGAAAGTGCAGTGTGTACTGTGAAATACTGTTTTTGGGCGTTTAATGTAGGACTTCTACTGTTTCGTCCCCACCCAGCACCCCTGTTCACTCCATCGTCCCGTAATATGTTTTTATTAATAATAAATTATGGAAATGGATTTTGGAAAACGCGCACACAGATTTGTGTCATAATCGACCTATAGAAACGCCCTAAAAAATAATTTTTCAAAAATCTCTAATAATAGCGAAAACCGCTATATCGAACTATTACCCAGTTTTTTTCCAACTATTGGTCTACAACAACACATCACATGAAAAGGAAGCTTTCACGGCATTGGTCAACTGAGGAATCTTGGTTCTTGGGTTTGGACCACGTCAAATTGAAATCGTTTACCGACGTTTCGCTATCGCCTCGAGCAATCGATAGCAAAACGTCGGTAAACGACTTTCAATTTGTCGCGGTCAAACCCAAAACCAGAATCCTCAACCCATAAAGTCGTCTATAACAACCCATAAAGTGGTCCATAATAACTAAAGTAGGTTAAAAAAAGGTTAAAGAAAAACGACTATTTTTATTCTGATACTGAAAAATTGGTTCCTAGGCACCTCCAGAGAAAGCTCAGCAACGATGAGCTCTAAATTTTGATGGGAGGATCCGCCTCATTAGAGTTTTACATATTTTCTCAGTCCCATACAAAAAAATTCATATTTTACTATTTGATAATCATATTGCAAAACTCTAAAGAAGTTTTTGTAGAAAATTAAATGCTGTACAAAAAAGGGCTTTTTTACTTTTTTAGAAACTTATAAAATTAAACGTAAATTCCTTAAAAACGTAGAGAGTTAAATTTTCTACAAAAACACTTTTAGAGTTTTGCTGTATGATTAACAAATGGTAAGATATGAGTTTTTGTATGAGACTGACAAAATATGCAAAACTGTAATAAGGCGGATCTTCCTATTAAAATTAAGAAGGAGGTGTCTAGGCAACAATTTTTAGTTTCAGAAGTCAAAATAAAAATACTTGGTCGATTTTTTTGACCTACTCTAATTACAACCCATAATAGTACCTGGGCCAGCAATGAAACAGACTCCGTGATAAGAACACTGAAAACCTTTTACGGGGTTAAGGCATTAAATAAAAAAAAATATTTTTATATATATATATATATATATATATATATATATATATATATATATATATATATATATATATATGTAGGCTTTTTCTATGTTTGTCTAGGGTAAATTAGAACACAGGCAGGTTTCTTTGTTATGCAATTTAATTATAAAAGGAAACTTGGTGATGGTTTGAAACTAGGTCTATTAACAGAGTAAGATTATGCACACTTACAGTTAGTTTATAAACGTCCTTATTGTACTTTTATGTTTCAACAAAGCCACTCACGTCTTTTATGCCATAAGTACTTTAACAACGTCGTTTATCTTTGGCCGTATGCCCGTCTTTTCCGACTTTGGTATCATTAATCCATTAACTACTTTACTTTACTGCTTTTTCGTCTTTCGTCTTTAACTTTCTAGCTTTTTCGTCGTTCGTCGTCTTTTTACTTACTAGCTCTCCCGTCGTTACTAGGGAGATTCATCAATAGCTTTTGTTTTACAAAAAAAAATCAAACATGTGTACATGCAAGTATGGTTGCCTATCTAATAGTAAAGAGACTGACCGACAGGGTCGGACCAACCTACCAAACAAAACACCAAAAAATATATTTAAAAAAATAATTATATCCTACACTCGGCCGTCCTGACTAAGAATCCGTCTCGGATTCATCTTCACACTGCAACCAAGGTTTCATAAACTCTGAACATGTAGACGTCTGAATTGGCCCATCATGATTACCTACCTTCACTACGTCATACCTTTCATTTTTCTTTGCCTTGACCACTTCGTACGGTCCTAAAAATTTTCTGTTAATTTTTAGTCCAGACCCAAATTGGGTCCTTTTATTGCCACTAACTCTCCTTCTTGATAAAGTTTCGGTTTCTTTCTTCTCAAGTTGTAACTTTTCTTATTCTCCTCTTGTATTTTTAATAATTGTTCTTTGCTTTGTTTTTGTTCCATCTTTAATCGCTCTTCTTCTTTAAGAAGTCTTCTTGCTTCTTCTATTGCCTTTTTCTTAGCATCCTCTTTTTAGCTAAATCTTCTCTCTTTCTCTTTTCGTCTTCGATGAATCTCAATCGTTTTTCCTCTTTCTTGCGCTCCTCGGCAAGTCTTTTAAGCTCGCATTGTTTTTCTTCCTCTTCTTCGCGTTTTTTGCGTTCCTTTTCTTCAATTTTTTTACGGACTGCGTTAGGGTCCTCGTTGCTTTCTTCCTTAGTCTTGGGTATAACTTGTTTAAATTCTTCTTTCTTGCCTTTTTTGTCTCTGCTTTTGTGATGTTTCTCCTTTTTATCCCTCTTCTTTTTCTTTTCATCTTTCTTTTCTTTGTGTTTCTTTTTGTCTTTGCTTCTTTTTTTATCGTCGTCAGAATGGTCCCTATATCTGTCTTTATCCCTTCTTTTTTCGTCTTTAGAATCTGTAGATATACGTCTCTTTCTAGGTCTATCAGGAGTTCCATCTTTTTACTCAGCAGTACTATCGGACTAGCAAAATCTGATGTACTCTCTCTGATTATGCCATCACGAAGCCATTCATTTATCTGCTTATCGACTTCTGTTTTCTCTGATACTAATAATCTTCTTGGTCTTTGGTATATCGGTTCTTCATTTTTTAATATGATTTTCATTTGAACATCTGTGGTTTTGATTTTTTCTGGCTTGTAATTTTCCATTAAATCAGCTACAATTTCTCTGTAATTAGGGTCTTCAATATGCATTAGGTCCAGTTCATTTGGTTCTGAGCTTCCTTCGTCAACAGTAATTCTCATAAGGAAATTATCCTTGGCTCTCTTACTAACAACAACACCATTTTCACCAATATGGACTTCAGCTTGTTTCAGCAAGTTATTTCCTAAGATTACTTGAAAATTTGTCATCTCCTTTGGTATAACATGAAATAATAAATCGAAATCGTCTCCGTTAATCTCAACATTTTTATGAAATGACCCCAATGTTCTTATTTTTTCTGTCCCTAATCTTTTTATAGATATAATATCTTGTGATAATGGATCATTCTTAAAATATTTATTATAAACATCTTCTCTGAATATGCTTATATCGCTTCCGGTATCAAACAGTGCAATTATGTTTATTTCACCACATTTCAAGGTAACTGAATTCTTAGGTAAAACATCGATAACAGTAACATTTGAAGAGTTTACTGGTTTCTTCTGGTATGTATCTTTTTTGTCACACTTTGACGCTAAATGTCCAAAATTATTACATTTAAAACATTTTGCGCCTTTGTTTCTATCAGGACATTCTTTTGACTTGTGGCCTCGACCTCCACAATTGAAACAATTGTCGTAACCACTTCTTTTTCCACTCTGGAGGTCTTTCTTGGAATCCTTCCCATGTTCTTTAGTAAATTCCTTCTTCCCTACATGGCCTCGATCCCTGCCTTGAGTCTTCTCGGTGCCTGAAAACTTTTTTGATTTAATTTGCTCATACACTTTAATTTTTCTTTAAATTCTGCAAAACTTCTTGCTCCATATAAAACAATTTTGTGTGACGGATCTTCGGGAATCCCATCTATAATATATTGTATCACGACTTCTGGTTCTAGAGATGCACGGCTAGCAATTTCCCTCATTATCAAAGTATACTCCTGTACAGTTTCAAAAAATGCTTTTCTACGTGACATCAACAACTTATGAATTTGTGCACTACTAACTTTTACATCAAATTCATCAATTAGTCTCTGTTTTAGCTTTGACCAGGATGTAATGCCTTTTTCTGACTGAACAAATAACCTAGCCAACCCTGTCAATGATCTTTTTGCAAATATCAATTTTTGCAATTCGTTCCACCCTGTAATATCTGCTATTTCTTCGAAATCAGCAATCCACTTACGAATCGGATAGTCATCTTTGCCATCAAATGTTCTAATACTGTCTTCAACATCTCGAAAGGTTAAAGCAAAAGAATCACGTTTTCTTGGTTCGTTGCGTACCTGATATCTTATATTAGCCAGTGACTCATTGTCGTCCTCAGAAGATGACTTATTTTCTTGATTCTCCTCATCTTCTTCCTCTTCACTGACATTATCTTCCTCTTCTTGTTCATCCTCATTTTCCATTTTCAAATCATTTAAAAAGAACACACACGACTTACTATTTCCTCTTGGTCTCCCGAATAATCTAAATTTAAAATCTGACATACTGCTATTAGGTCATTCACTCGTAAATTTTCACTAACTTTACTTACCTTTTCAATATACACTTCCGAACATTTATCTAAATGAAAACCAGAAAACTTACACAAACTTTTTCTCATAACAGTCGGTCGAGCATCTCTACTAAAAGCCGCAACATGTAAAGCTTGAACCGCTTTTGAAGACGCGTTATTTATATTTTTGCGCTATCTTATCGATTTCTCCCAAAGTAACCATTTTTAAACGAAATTAAAATCAATTTAAAATATTTAAAGAAAGCAGCAAAATAAATTAATTACCTCCGTTACGCAAAAAGACGTGCGCAGCTTACCTAATTAAAGTAAATTACTCAATAGTCAATACATTACAATAAAATCATAAAGAAAAATAAAAAAAAAACTATACCTAGGTAGGTCTTTTCTAAATTAAAATAAATCCACTACTACCTAACTTAAAAGTAATTTGCTCCAGTAGTCAAAACGTTATGACAAATTCATAAAAGAAAACACTATACCTAGGTAGGTCTTTTTCTAAATTAAAATAAATCACTACAACCTAATTAAAAGTAATTCGCTCAATAGTCAAAACATTATGATAAAATCATAAAAGAAAACACTATACCTAGGTAGGTCTTTTTCTAAATTAAAATAAATTCACAACAACTGCCAATGTCTTCTTGCAGAGGCACTTTTTTTTTTTAAACTCCTTTCCTTTTATAAGGCAAAATAACTCCTAACCATAAAAACATAAACAATCCTACCTCGTAAACGTCAGTGTATGTGTATAAACGTCAAAACATGTGACACAACAAACTCCAGCTGATTCCATATAACCTCGCAGGAGGGTGTCTAAAGCGTGACTTCACTTTTCTGTTGGCAACGGCGTCCATCCGCTTCACGCGCACCAAAACCATGCGTGCACTGCATCCACCAATGGCATCCACTGATTATAACTGCATCTTGCTGGCGGGAAACAACAATCTTTCAATCTCCGACACAATCTTCAACGTTCTAGAGTCGCACCATCCCGGACAGGCCCCAAAATGTAGGCTTTTTCTATGTTTGTCTGGAGGGTAAATTAGAACACAGGCAGGTTTCTTTGTTATGCAATTTAATTATAAAAGGAAACTTGGTGATGGTTTGAAACTAGGTCTATTAACAGAGTAAGATTATGCACACTTACAGTTAGTTTATAAACGTCCTTATTGTACTTTTATGTTTCAACAAAGCCACTCACGTCTTTTATGCCATAAGTACTTTTAACAACGTCGTTTATCTTTGGCCGTATGCCCGTCTTTTCCGACTTTGGTATCATTAATCCATTAACTACTTTACTTTACTGCTTTTTCGTCTTTCGTCTTTAACTTTCTAGCTTTTCCGTCGTTCGTCGTCTTTTACTTACTAGCTCTCCCGTCGTTACTAGGGAGATTCATCAATAGCTTTTGTTTTACAAAAAATCAAACATGTGTACATGCAAGTATGGTTGCCTATCTAATAGTAAAGAGACTGACCGGACAGGGTCGGACCAACCTACCAAACAAAACACCAAAAAAATATATTTAAAAAAATAATTATATCCTACATATATATATATATATATATATATATATATATATATATATATATATATATATATATATATATATATATATATATATATATATATACAGGGTGTTCGAAAAATGCGTTAGGAAATTTTTAAGGGGTCATTCCGAAATGAAAAATAATGTTAGTAAGTCCTTTGACAAAATGTTGAAATCTTCTTGGTTACCAAGTTACAGGGTTAAAAGTTCAATTTTTATTTTTGTTGTTTTCGCCATATTGCATTTATTTTTCAACCAATCTAATTGACATTTGGCACACAAATCAAGCATTGCAGATGCTAAAATTTTATATAAAAATACTTTTGTAATAGCTGCCAGAGGGCACTTTACCTGAAACTTAAGACTTATTTACATCATAACTTTTTTTTATTTTGACAGATATGGCAAAGCTGATAGCGCCATTTTATAGACAATTAAGAACTTAAAAATAAGGTACTCCTTATTAAAGTCCATAAACCTCAACCGTTTAGGCACCAATAGACATCAAAGCTTTCATCAATTTCAATCAAATTACCTACATACATACAGGGTGTCCAGTAACTCAACCGACAAACTTAATTAAACGATTCTACAACAAAAAATAAAGAAAAAAAACATCATATAAACATATGTCCTAAAGGTCTTAGTTTTTGAACTACGGGGTGTTAAAAATTAAAAAATAAGTTTTTTTCAAAATATTTAACACACCGTAGTTCAAAAACTAAGACGTTTAGGACATATGTTTATATGAAAGTTTTTCTTACTTTCTGTTGTAGAATCGCCCTGCAAAGTTTGTCGGTTGAGTTACTGGACACCCTGTATGTATGTAGGCAATTTGATTGAAATTGATGAAAACTTGATGTCCATCCATAAACGGTGAGGTACCTTATTTTTTAAGTTTTTGATTGTCTATAAAATGGCGCTCCCAGCTTTGCGATATCGTCAAAATAAAAAAGTTATGATGTAAATAAATTTTAAGTTTTAGGTCAAGTGCCCTCTGGCGGTATTTAAAAAAGTACTTTTTGTCTTAAAATTTTAGAATCTGCAAACCTCGATTTGTGTGCCAAATATTAACTGGATTGGTTAAAAAATAAATGCAATATGGCGAAAAAACCAAAATAAAAATTGAACTTTGACGGCTTGTAACTTGAAAACGAATGACATTTTGAAAAAAAATTATATAGAGCTCTGCACTTATTTTGTCAAGTAGAATCATCCCCTTAAGTTTCGTGATCGATTTTGAATCACCCTGTATATTAGGAATCATTGTCTAACAACTTAATTAACACAAAAAACGGATAACAGTCAGCGTTCCTGGTAATTTTACATAAAGCCACGAAGTGTAGGTTCTTGCAAAGTCGATTGATGAGATAAGGTCACGACATTCGCCATATTGGCTAGCGCGGCTGTGACGTCAAGTCGGGCCATTTTCGGCCATGTTTGATTTTAGGCAGATCAGTGGCGTAGAATTAAGGAGAAAACAAAAAAGAACTGTATGTTGTAAACAAAATTTATTGGATTATTTTAATAGGCATATATAACCTAAAACAAAAACATAAATATGGTTTAAATATTGAAAATTAAAAATTATCAAAGCGACGACAGGACGATGAGGTACCTGCCACAGCAAAACATTTTCCATGGTTCCGTAAGTCAAAAACCATGTTAAAAACTTTGTATACAGGGTGTCCGCTAATGAATGGTACACAGAAAAACCACAGATTCCTTATGCCAAAATATTAATATTTAACTAAACATACCTAATATCTAAAAGTTTATAATAAGGAAGATACGGGGTGTCATAGTAAAAAGAAAAAGTAAATTTATTTCGATAATTGTTCCCCCCTTTTAAATATCTTAATAAAACGGTATCTCGGGGTTTTTAAACATTAGCTTTTCAGATCGAATATTAATTTTTGTGTGTAGACAAGATGGCGATGGGTACACTATTTAAAATTCTCTAAAACTACCCAATTTTTTGTTACTACTCTGTATGTATGTAAACTAGTAAGCTCCTCTATGCTTTCTGCACCAAAAAGGTATACTTAGTAAGAATCGGTCTTGACAACCGTTTTTAAGGTATTCACGTTTTAGTTGTTCAGTGCACCCGAAAGTATGTTCCTTCAATAACATCGTGTTAGCTATAATTACAACTGCTCAGATATAAATAGCTGATAGCTAAAAATTCCTGGATACCGAGTTTTATCAAAATGTTTAAAACATATCAGAAATTAACGAAATTCATAAATAAAAAATATTTATATCCCTTTAACACCCCGTATCTTCCTTATCATTAACTTTTTGGATATAGGTATATTTGTTTAAATCCTAAATGGGTATTTTCGCATAAGAAATCTATGGTTTTTCTGTGTACCATTAATTAACGGACACTCATCTGTATCATATGTATATAAAAACACGAATGACTGAAAACTATTCGACTAAACACTATCAAAATCTCTAAAATAAAACGAGTCCGAACCAATAATATGTGAAGTCTCTAAACTAACCAAAAACATTAACAACTGGAAATCCTTGCAAAATATACAACCAAAATGAAAATGGCAAATTTCCACAGTTTTTACCAAACAAAGCTACGACAAGGCACGACTCTGTCATCAGCTGATAATGCTACCAAGTATGAACAGAACTGCCAACCGAAATCGTAATTCTCACACCCTCACGTCCCTGACAAAAGCTATCCCCGTCTTGCTTATGTCTAAACCCCTTTTCATAAGGAAACTCTGGGTTCTTGGTTATTTGGACGTGAACTGCAGACACAACAAAACTGTCTTTTTGTGGCCATGGATATAATGGTTTTTCTCGACAGTAACACTTAGAAAATTCAATACTCTATGCTTAATGTATTATTTTATGATTGAATTTCAAAAGCTCTTAATCCCTGGGAATAATGTGTAAGATTATGTGGAAAAAAGATAAGTGGTGGTATTTTATTTACCAAATCCATTTTTCTACTTATAAAAGTCACGTTTATATTTAGTTCGCACTTCCATATCATTTTAAAATAAAAGTTAAGTTCAATCTTTAATTTGTTAACAGTGAAACACCCGGTGTACATATAAATCTACAAATTCACGAATAGACACATAATTGGACATTTAAATTAAAAGTATTAGTATACACATCGTGCTAGCTTAATGAGTTTAATTTAGTTTCTGTGAGTTGAACAAAAGCAGGTAGAGATTAGACGAGGTACGCCTGCATTTAAACATATTCCTGATGACGAATCGGTCTCGCTTTGATGTTGCTTTATACTTTAAACTGTCTCCTTTCTACGCATTGGCAGAGACAAGAATGAGACGAGCAACTAAATGTAAATAAATTATCCGAGAGAGAGATAGCTGCTGGGCCTTCCTTGTCTGTCTTCAAGGCAGGTAAACGCAGATGGCGCGTGAGTCGACTTTATCGTTTGCCCGCCAAATTCAAATTATATAGCTGTGCTATTTTTGCCCTTAATGTTAGGTACTTGTTTTTGTTTCCTATTAATATAAAATATTGGGGTTATAGTTCAATAATTACACACACCTTATTAAAAATGTCATTTATTTGGTTTTTATAAAGATTTTTTCTTACAGATAACCATGTCAATATTACCTTAAATTATCTGTTGAAAAGCACAAATTTAATATATACACTGTGATCACTAATAAAAGTCAATATTCAAAGTCCAATTAAGTGTAAAAAACCACGAAACACAATAAATCACAGAAAATGTAAACAAACTGTCCAAACAAATCGGCCATTGAAAAATATCAAACACAAATATCGATTAACATTTCGGCGTGACTGCCTGCGGCAACGTTTGTCAAGTTAAAATATTCGATTCATGGTATATTTTCTTTCTCTTAATTAGATGTGAGCCAAAAAAGGACATTAAAGTTTACATGCAGAAATTGTAAACAACTTGGCAACCAGGGCAAAGCGATGATTGCTCCATCTACGATAGCCTGCCATGATGAAAGACAAAGACATATTTATTGGAACTTGCGTTAAACCAGAAAGAGATAAATACAATGGACAAATTGTTAGGACCAGTTACTCGTCTCATTGTTGTCTCTGGCATTGGCAAAAATTTCCTATGAACCTTTTGAAGTAGCACGACGTGTATAAGTTACACTGTAATCGAAAATGAAGGATATATTTAAAAAGAAAAAATCTTGTAAAGGTGGTTGGCTCTATCAAAGTAGATAAATACACCTTTGTTCACATTAAAATTCCACTTTATAGATTAACTCATTATCTTTAAAACAAAAAAACTTGTTTGATACAGATATTGTAAACTGATTAAAGAAAAAATATAATATTTGCATTAAAAAATAATCTGTGTTTGCCTAACACCAAGTTTTCGTTTGATAATGAAGTTTTTATTAATAAATTAATAATAATCTAATTATACCTTCAATAGGTTTGTGTTATCCGCAAAATGGATTATTGTGTTTCATTGTATACACGTTCAGCTAAATTAAAAGGTATATAAGCCAGTAAAGCAATAACCAAGCAGGAATGAAAATCATAGCATGTTTTGTGTTTAAAAGAATGTGATAAGGGGATATCACATTTAATTTTTAAAAAAATTTGATAATTCAGTCGCAAAAGACTATATTTCCCCCCTGAATATAAAATCCCCGCCGGAAAAACATTCCTAAATTCAACACTGATTTGAATTAAAATTTATTAAATTAATATCTTACATCAAGAAACAGAATGCCAAAGAATCTAAAATAACAGACAAAAATTCAAATATGCATTTCAAACATATACCACGAACTTTAATTGAAGTATTCACTAACACTAACCAAAATATTTGGTTAAATAATCAAATATCTTGAAAGTTTTATTTATTTAATTATGGTTATTTTAAATTTCAGTAATAATAACATTGTTTTCATTAAGGTTTTTCAAATATCCCAACTACAGGTCTGGTCTGCTTACGGCCAGCAGATACTGTTAGTCGCATATTATAATCTTATCTTATTTTTAGTTTGTGGGTGATTCCCCAAAGACTGATATTACATTTTATTTATTTTTATTAATGTATTAAGTACTTATTTCTTTGTTTTTTTCACAGAGATCTAAACGAACATGTCCTACAATTACAACCAAGGTAAGTGCAGTTTTTGCTCTTTTTCCTGCATAAATTTGTAAAATTGTTGACCGTGAACTGCTTAAAGCTTGATTCCTACTTACATGTAACTTGCTGGTGGGCGTTTCGTTATATGAGAATTATGTCATTACCATTTATTTCGTATTGTGTCACATTTATACAAGATTTAGATAATATATTTATAACGCACTAAAAATATTTTTAAGTTTTCTTTTGATTTATAAAGCTGATTTAACAGGGTAGAGGATTTATTGCGAGATTTTTTTCTCGTTGCAATTTTCCACGATGCGTATGCGTACTGCGTACATTTCTGTTTAAAAAAACAATTGATACTTTATAGGAACAGTTTTCAGTGTTGTAATTTAGGAAATCTAGCTTGGGCATTACTTAGGGATTTAGATTTTAGGAAATCGTCAATGTTTTTAGAGCTTACCAGGAGAGAGTGCTATCACTATATACAGTTTATTGTTAGGGAAATATAAGGTTTTACAGCTTTTAGAGGAAAGGAGCAATTAAATGATTGCGCATACAAGCTTTGAGTATAATATGTTGTCGAATTATATTAATGTTAGGGGATCCCAAGAGGGGATTTCTGAAGTTACTACAGCGCGTCAGAAAAATATACCGAAGAATACCTTGTACCCGATTTAATACCTCCACCAAATATGAGCCCCGTATACAGGGGCGATCGTAAAACAAAAATATATCCATCAGAAATTGTCGTGCGCGTCAGATTAAGATAGGTAAAGAAAACGTAGGGCTACAAAGTTTTGAAAAAAAAACGTCACTTTTACATCCTCAAACGCGGATATTTTTTTTATTTTAAAATATTCAAGGATAACGAAAAATATATAATTTAATACGATTTGGACGATTTCCACAAGCCAAAATAATAAAAATATTTTTTTGACATACTTAAAACATTTTTTTTCTTATCATCTGAGCTTTGCAACCCAATAGGTCTCTATGGAGGTTGCTTTGGGGGTTGCCAGATTTGCCTATGCTTTGGGAGTTATTGCTAAGAATGTTGGTGTGGATGCTGCTATTACAGCATACCATGCATATATACAGAGTCTGCTTAAGTATGGGTTGGTATTTTGGAGAAATTCTTCAAGAATTGACAGAGTTATGGTGCTGCAGAAGCGTTGTGTTAGAAATATCTATGGAATGAAACAAACAGAGAGCTGTCGAGAAGTATTTGTTGACAAAAAAATCTTAACTGTTATAAATCTTTACATTTTGGATTCTGTCATGTTTGTGAGGGGTAACTTGGATTTGTTTGCCGAGTGTCACCTTAGTCATGATCATGACACTCGAGATAAGGGCGGCAAGCTCTACTGTGATAAATGCAATTTTTCATACATTCAGAAAAATGTCAAATTTTCTCGCCTAATGGCTCGTGCTGTCGCACTTCCCATTCGTAAAAAAAAGTATCACTTTATGCACTTGTTACATAAATTACTATTATAAAAGTCTCTTCGCTTTTGCTCCCGGTTTGAAATATGTTTTTTAATATGTTCGTAATCCCAACAAACACAATAGGTATACAAAAATATTTAATTTTGATAAGAACGTGTTTTGTTGACAGTATGATAACATTGTTTGTTAAAAATGGGATGTATTATTTTTTAAAGGTTATGTTTTCACGTCTATAAATTTAATTATAATCAATATACAGGATGTTACACGACGACTTGCGTCGATCGATTTCTCAAAAAGTAGGCCTTGGGAAATTTTGAAAGTTTGGCAACATTAAAACGTCAGTAGTAGTCCCTGGGGCATCAATGAAGTGGACTTCATAATAACAACACTTTTAAAACATATTTGGGGGTTTTCTTTTGACGAGTCTACTACGAATACTCATATGGCCATATTTGAATCCGGCGCTTTAATCCTTATGCCTTCCTTAAACATGTCATTTCTGAGCCTTTAGAGTTTGTGATAAACACACTCTTATTTTTGATTTTAACGAAAAGATTGTGTATTATAGCCGATACGGACGCTCTTGTCCGACAAAAAAGTGACGCAATCGCCCAATTCGACACCCGAAACATGTCAGTTTTAAGCCTTATGGTTTTGTAACAGTAACACTTACCATTCTTGGTACAATGTTTACACATTGCATGCTAAAACATTGTGGTAAACTTGTCCGACAAAAAAAGTGACGCGTTCGCCCAGTCCGACATCCCAGACATGTCAATTTTAAGCCTTATGGTTTCGTGACTATAACTTGTCGAACAAAAGTACCACTTGTTTCATTCAACACTTTTTAAAATCATTTATGTATACGACCGACAAAAATATGGATTGTCCGACAAGTTATCCGGTCAATTTAAGCATAAAAATATGGATCAAATAACGCAATTTCCGACAAAGCCAAATTTTTGTAGAGACCTTGGGTTTACCGTTTTTGCGCTGTAACCTTAAAATTTTTCTAGGATTTTGTTGGTAAGCCTCAGGGAAAAAGTTATAAAAATCATTTTTATAGAGAATTTTAAGATCTACAACTTTGGTTTATAGCAAGGTTAGTTTATATTTATAAGGTTGCGACATATCCTCAACTTTTAGGCGGTTCGAGGTCGGGGACGCAAGGAAGGGCACTTCACGGAGAAAAGTTAGCAAGACTGGGTAAAATCAAAGCTGATGATCAATCCAGTAGCGTCTAGAATTTGCACATTTCATTTTGCATTGTTTTGGAAGTGATATTTGTTGAAAGATTTAATTCCAAATGTTAATTTAAAGTAAAAGAATTTACAACTTAATAATAAGTAAAAACTGTTGTATAAACGGTTGTTCTACAAATACAATAAACTGTATATCTCCGGCACTGAACAACATGGCCTAAAAATGGGAGATGTGACGTCATAACACGTCAAAGCAATATGGCCGAATGTCGTGACCCTATATAGACCTACTTTGGGTTTTGAGTACTTTTTCGATAAAATATAGCGTATAGGTTATAATACACAATCTTTTCGTTAAAATCAAAAATAAGAGTTCTTTATCACAAACCCTAAAGGCTCAAAAATGATATGTTTGAGGGAGGCGTAAGGATTAAAGCGCCGGTTCCATATATGGCGATATAGGTATTCGTGTATATGGCGATATAGGTATTCGTGGTAGACTTGTCAAAAGGAATTCCCCTAAAGTTTCATAAAAAAATACCAAACAATTCAAAAGTTAGGAGGGGGTCCTGATTTTAGACAAGCACTGTATAATGATGTTTTTTTTTATACTAGCATCGACAGTTCTACAACAAACCTTTTAAAACTAACCTTAGATATGTTTGTTATAGGACCATATCCAGGTCAACAAGGCTACGCTCCTCCACCTGGCGGTTATCCCCCACCACCACAAGGAGGCTTCCCACAAGGAGGTTACCCCCGCCAGGGGGCTATCCTCCACCTCAAGGAGCCTACGCAACCGCTCCACAACCCGGTTTCCAGCCGCCGCCTCCTTATGGTAGTGATCCCTATGGAGGCAACCAAGGTGAAGGTTTACCCTTTAATTCTAGCTCACCCGGTTCGTTGCGTCTTTTTTTTTAGTTCTTGCATTGGTTGCTTGCAGTTGCTTTTTATATGTTTGCTTTTGGGGTTGAAAATTGTTAAAACGCTGTATTTTTAGTTATAGGCTAGGGGACAGGAGTCAGGACTGTTTGGTGGCTGATCAAAATCTAGTTTCATTGTGTATTAATATGTACAGAGTGGGAAAAATTGGGCGGTTTTATGGACTATCTTAGTTATTACTGGAGTTTTTTTAGAAATAGGTTCGAAACATTTGAACTTCACCAATTAGAACACATTTATAAGTTTTATCTGATCGGTTGAATCGAATTCAGTATAACGATGTTCACGTAATCATTGTTTTAAAACTCATCTAAAACAGTTAATTTAAACCGGAGATAATAACCAAGTTATATAAATATAAAATAGTTTTTATCCGGTAAACAGATGGGTGTAGGTAGCTTCTATACGCGCATTTAGTGTGACGTCACACGACGTTGACGTTTTTTAACCCTCAAGAACATACCTATTAGAGGCAGTCTTGCCGCTCGGCTGTGAAAACAACCGCATGCCTAAGAAGCAATAAACTTTAGCTCTGCATAATCATACGGGTCAGCAGGGCCAAAAGCGATTAATTAGTCTCTTGTCATATTTCTTTCTCATGCGCTTTTTCACACTGCCATAAAGGCTGACTCTAGGGGTATATTTTTAAGGCTTTGTGTGGAATCCAAACAAACCCCTGTAGCCCCCTCCTCTCCATAAAATTTACTTTATTTTTCATTTTTATTATATTAGTGGCACTATTTAAGATATTTTATATTAGTTTTATCAAAATGGACTAAGAGGAACCTTTCAGCATTAATATCATCGATTGAAGTTTGTAAAAATTATACTTTTGTTCACATAAATAGGTTAGATAAATGAATATCACAAATAATCACAAAAATTCAGAGAGTCAGAGTGTCACAAGTAGCCTTCACTAGTCACAATAGCTATTTATGTATCAAGGGCGTTACTAGGACTATAATGCCCTGAAGGTCAGAAATAGCCCGAGGGCTAGATTTCGACCTGATGGGCATTATAGTCCAGTAAAGCCCGTGGTGCATCCAATGTTTTATGTTTTACCCAAAAAAGAGTTTTTCAATGACAATTACATTATTTATTCGCAATATAAAAAATAAGTTGCACCTGTACCTGTATACGTAAGTAGATAATGACTGGTGTTAAGTTTGACTCTGATGTTTCTATCGGTTAGTCAGTTGGCACTTTTTATTTAACGATTTGCTCAAAATGGAAGAAATTCCACAAAATATAAGAGAAAAGGCCATAAAAGCGACCGAAAATCTTTTGCTAGTTAAATCAAGGCAACAGTATGATCGGGAGTATGGCATATTTGGTATTTGGAAAGATGCGAACGCAATTCTTCAAATAACCAAAACCGTTTTAATGGAATATTTTCAGGAACTGGTAAGTTATTGATTTTATTTTAATACATATGTTTGTATAAACTTGATCTTTATTGTGAGAGAAATAAAATTGTATAAGCAATAAAATTTCCATATTAGCGCATTAGGGCATTATAAGCGGGCATTATCATAATGCCCGCTTATAATGCCCTAGGTCTGATGGCAGGTATTATTGCTACCATAACATATTCCGTTTCTAAGGTATTACAGATCAATAATAGATGGGTAAAACATAAACACTTTAAAAAAACACACAAAAACTGACCTAAATCGCGTTATTTTAACTTTCAGCACGAATTCCCATAATAAAAATCTATTGTTTGGATTCCTTGCCTACGTCGGGTCGTGACGTCAGAACTAAATACGCTTATTCGGACCTCAGACAATAAACCTGAAGGAGGGTTTTTTTTAAATAAAATCAATCAATCAATTGATGGTTGTTAAACATTAATAGGTAGCTATAATATTTTTTTCTATAGCGTTTTAAAGAATTACGTTGTTAATACCGTTTTGTCACCTATAAGGTGTAAACAAATTTAAAATTTAAACTTAACGGGTTAAAATCATAGATAACCTACATTTAGATCTGCAGTGGCAAGAAGCATTTTTCGGATTTTTACGACCTCGCGCAGTAAACAAATTGAGGGTGGATGAACATGCGCACTTAAAAGCCGTGGCAAAATATAAACACCGGCACCCCGTGCCCTCCGTCCGCGGTCTGACCGTGGCTCTCATTACCCAAACAGCACAAACTTTCCATTGGGCAATCCCCCATATAAATAAAGCACGGGTCTCGCTATGCTTTATGTTCGCTCCATGGACGCATGCTTTACTTATATGGGGGATTGCTCAATGGAAAGTTTGTGCTGTTTGGGTAGCTACCGTAGTTCGAACGAAAAACCAACACGGTGTAGACAAATTCTTTCCGATAATGCGGATAGTCTGTTTAGCGCCAGGCGCGTTCACCCTTGATTTGCTTGCGCACAAACCCGTTTTTTCGCCCATAAAATGTAACTTTTGTTTCGCGCAGGTATTAACATTGGCAATCCATCGAGATCAGTGGTAAAAGTACATAAGAATAAACAATGAAACTTCTGGGACTTTGATCGATCGATCAATTAAACGGTTCTAGCTCCTAAACTAGTAGTGGTGGAACAGTGGGGTATATAAAACAGTGGGGGCAGTATTTTGGTATTACTCATTGGTTTTATTTTTATTCTGTACCAGTGTAGCACGAAATATCTCTAAAGGTGTATTTTTTTATTTATCTACCAACTGCCACTTAAGACTAAGTAAGGCATCTGGTATCAAGATCGTTTGACTAGGTAAGGTTGCCTCATAACGTCACATATGTACCGCACTGCTGGTTCCTTGGCGCCAACAAGGATGTCTAGACGGATAATACTATGAGGGCGAAAGAGCGCAATATACAATATTTAAAAATCAGCTAGAATAATCATTGTTAAATAATTTATTAATAGGAAATAAAGAAATTACGGTAACAACTGGAACTAACAGTATTTTAAAGTATTTCTTTAATATTGACAAAAAACACAAACTACACTGTTAAAAACTTCATTAAATAATGAGCAAAATACTATGTGACGTATGGTTCGCCATGTTGCAAGGCTTACGAGGCAACCTTACCTAGTCAAACGATCTTGATCTGGTATCACCTATTTTCAACAATTTTCTACAGGACCAAAAACAATTATATTAAAAAAAAACTTATGGTAAATAACAAAATTAATATGTGAAATTAATTTTTTGAAAATAACTTCCTTCAAATGACTTCCTCGATTCTCTACATTTGTTTAACCTGTATATACAGGGTGTTCGGAAAAGGAGTTAGGAAATTTTAAGTGGTCATTCTGCAATGAAAAATAATGTTAGTAAGTCCTTTGGCAAAATGTCAGAAATCTCCTTGGTTACCAAGTTAAGGGGTTAAAAGTTTAATTTTTATTTTTGTTTTTTCGCCATATTGCATTTATTTTTTAACCAATCTAGTTGACATTCGGCACACAAATCAAGCTTTGCAGATTCTAAAATTTGAAAATAAAAATACTGATTTTTAATACCGGCAGAGGGGGAGAGGCATCATAACTTTTTTATTTTGACAGATAAAAAGTTTTTTTAATATTTAACACACCGCAGTTTAAAAACTAAGACGTTTTGGACCTATGTTTATAACATAAAGTTTTTTTCTTATTTTCCGTTGTAGAATCGCCCCGTAAAGTTTGTCGGTTGAGTTACTGGACACCCTGTATGTATGTAGGTAATTTGATTGAAATTGATGAAAACTTTAATGTCGATTGGTGCCTAAACGGTTGGGTTTATAGACTAAAATGTACCTTATTTTTTAAGTGTTTGATTGTCTATAATATATAATACTTTGTATGAAAAATGACGTTTTTTTATTAATAAAAAAGGGTTTACAGGTATAGTTTAGTCCTGCAACATTAATATTATAATTTTTTAGTGTTAATACGCCCTTATAAGTATATGTAACTTAAAAATTGGGGTACTAAGAATATCAGAAATAAAATTTTACGACTGAAAATCAATATTTAACTCATTTCCTCTGTTACGGGAACAGCAGACTTGTGGTCGCCATTCAATAGGCCATGAAACAACTTGTAAGCTTTCCTTTAAAAATAAAATAATTAATTAAAAAATAGCTTAAATAACGAAATTACCAACACTGAATTATATGCAGAGTGGACTAGGGCTCTATAGGCGGCCTAAAAACCGACGAACCATTTTTTTTTGTACAAAAATATACACGTCGCGCCAACTCTATACGTTCCAATTGACTTTCAGTGTGTTGAACACTAGAAGGTAGAAATTAGACAAAGAATGCCGGCCTTATAGGGTGACGCATCGCTGTTGCTTTGTTGTTGTTTTAGTCCGTCTCTTTTCCACGCATTAGCAAAAAGTCCTTGTGAATCTTTTGAAGTGGCATGACGTGTATAGGCAACGTTTCAAGAAATCCACTGTTTAACTTGTAGGCTTAAACACAGGTTTCGGGTATTGGCCTAGGCGGGTTACGTGACTGTAACCCTTACGTTTTTTAACACAATATTTAAAAATTGCGTTCGCCCAGTCCGTCACCCAAAACATTTGACATTTGACAGGCTGGGTGTAAGCGCCGCCTCCATAGGTCAATATCAGACGGACAAAGTGCAAAATGTATCGATGGTGAAGGCCACCAAAGGACAGGGCGCACAATAGGCCGAGCGGCTTCAGTGCATGGGTTATCCCGGCCCTATTCTAAAGGTCTCTACCCCCCTCTCTAGCGACATACAATCAATGATAATTATTACTAAAATGTATGAATCAAATCGGCTTTTGCTTAATCATACAATTTAAAAACAAGCAATCAACAATTAAATTTTGAGAGGTTTTAACTGAAAAACCAATGAATATATAAAACTGTACTATTATTTTATCAATAAGAATCACCGCCTTAAGTTTCCTGATCCATTTTTTAATCGCCCTGTATATTTTTGATTTATTTATCTTTGTTTGAAAGGGGCTAAAATAAGGCCCAAAAATAAAGGAGTTTACTGTAATATTTCGTATTTTTCCAGGATATGGCGGTTACAATCCAGAAGACCCCGAAGTCAAAGGCTTCGACTTTTCCGACCAGACTATCCGACGTGGTTTTATACGTAAAGTCTACTCCATCCTGATGGTACAACTCCTGATCACTATGGGTTTCATCGGGCTCTTCTGCTACCACAAACCCACGGCGGATTTCGTCCAAAGAACACCAAGTCTATTCATCATTGCTATGGTGGTAATGATAGTCGCCATGATAACCCTCGCATGCTGTGGAGAAGTCAGACGTAAATCCCCGATAAACTTTATAATGCTGTTCATCTTTACCATTGCTGAAGGCTTCCTCCTGGGGGTGACTTCCAGCAGGTATGCTCCAGATGAGGTTATGATGGCGGTGGGAATCACTGCAGCTGTTTGTCTCGCGCTGACGTTGTTTGCTTTCCAAACAAAGTACGATTTTACCATGATGGGTGGTATTTTGCTGGTTGCAGTGGTGATTCTCTTGATATTCGGTATCGTCGCCATGTTTGTTCATAATAAGATCGTTCAGCTGGTGTATGCCTCGCTGGGAGCGTTGATATTCTCGATTTATTTGGTTTATGACACGCAGTTAATGATGGGTGGTAAGCATAAATATAGTCTTTCTCCTGAAGAGTATGTCTTCGCTGCTTTGAACCTTTATCTGGATATCATCAACATCTTCATGTACATTTTGGCTATTATCGGGAACTCGAGGGACTAGGATTGAGATTTAATATGTTGATTTTGTTTTCCTTTCTAGTTTGTTAAGGTTTTGGTGATAAAAGAATTAAACTGATTTTTTTATTAGTACTTGTTGCTTTTTTAGTTTGTAAACGTATGATGATAGGTAAAATGCATAAAATAACTGTATGTAATAAAAAGTCAATAAAATGATAGTGTTGAGGACTAAAAACTGTTGTTAGCTGTTAATAATAATCAGTTTTCTTTTGGCACCTGTGAGAACTATGATACTTAAATGATTTTATCGATAGCACGATTATCAGTGGCGTAGGGTGGACTCATATAGACGTGGGCGAAGTCGCATCAGCGAGGCCCCATTGCTTTTGTTGCCAAGATCTATTCAATAAATATATCTTACTAAATAATATGCTTTAACACGCCATACTTACTCACTTACTCATGATAGAGAAAAAGTATAACTGCGCGATGGGAGAATATTGAAAAGCATATACAGGGTGTTCCGAAATTAATGCACCAACCAACCAAAGTTTAATGGCATATTCTAGGTCGAAAATAAGCCATTTAGGAACATATATCCGGAAACTCTTCCTTTTATAGTAACAGGGTGTTAGAATTTTAAGAAAGAAAACATGTTTTTATCATAATTTTTAATCAATTCTAGATTTTAATTGGTATTTTAAAACATTGCTTTAAAGCGGCAAACAATATTTTTCTATGTGAAACATTTTAAAAAATACCAGTGGCGTTCGTTCCATATTGGTATGGATTATTTTTCAAGAAAAAAACAATGGTGCTTATTCCTAAAAAAATAAATTTGAAATCCTCATTGCATTTGATGTGATTTCTGGACTTTAACCCGACCGATGCACTGTTTTCAAAGAACAAACTAAAAACCACTTTGAAGCAAGGCAAACTTGTTAATATAATAAAAATTCACAAAAATAATTTGAAATTTTTGGTTTTTAATGTTTAAAATTTTTTGAAGATATGTTCTGTAGTTTGGCGGATTCATTTAATGGATGGTACTTCTTTGTTGCTTTTTTTAGTTTGTAAACGTATGATGATAGGTAAAGTGCATAAAACAACTGTATGTAATAAAAAGTCAATAAAATGATAGTGTTGAGGATTAAAAACTGTTGTTAGCTGTTAATAATAATCAGTTGTCTTTTGGCACCTGTGAGAACTATGATGCTTAAATGATTTTATTAAAAATTAAAATTTTTGTTATAATTTTGGCAAATTTGTCATGCTGTTTGTTTTAATTTTTTTTTTCTTTACGGTGCATCGTTTGGGAAAATATCAAGGAACCAAATTTGTTTTAAATTCAATGGGGATTTTAAAAATATTTAATAGAAATATATACGGACGCCACTGGTATTTTTTAAAATGTTTCACATAGAATAATGTCTTTTGCTGCTTTAAAGCAATGTACCAAAATACCAATTGAATATCTAGAGTGGTTTTTAAAATGATGATAAAAAAAACGTTTTTTTTTTCTTAGAATTTCAACCCCTTGTATCTCTAAAAAGAAGCGATTCCGGGCATAAGCTTATACCAAGTGATGCATCGCCGGGCGGGACATAGGAAATCCCATGTAATTTTTAATGGGGTCAATTATTGGCTCCCCTAATTATTTTAGAGAAAAATTCTATTGAAGTTTATTGAAGAGCATACAAATCTACGTCCATGGTAAAAACTTTAGATTTTTCGGTTAACCCGTTTGCTAGTTAGATGCTAATATATTTTTAAAAATTGTTACATTATTATCGTCTCATATTTATGAACAACAATAAAAATACCAGTTGGCGTGACATAACGTTGTCATTTTGAAATTTAGTGCTTTATTATTATCAAAAAATCGTACAGTGAAAAGATTAAACTTGTATTTATACAAATACTTTTTCTTTAGTAGTATAAGTCATGGTTAATCTATTCGCTCTACGATTTTTGATAATAATAAAGCACTAAACTCAAAATGACAACGATTATGTCACGCTAACTGTATTTTTATTGTTGGTCATAAATAAGAGGCGATAATAATGTAACAATTTTAAAAATATATTAGCATCTAACTAGCAAACGAGCTAATCGAAAATCTAAAGGTTTACCATGGACGTAGATTGCATGCTCTTCAATAAACTTCAATAAATTTTCTCTAAAATAATTAGGGGAGCCAATGACCCCATTAGACCACATGGGATCCTATGTCCCGCCAGCATGCATCACCCGGTATAGGAAACTAGGGGTTTTTCGACGTAGAATATGTCATTAAGATTTTGTGCAATAATTTTGGAACACCCTAAATTTTATTTTTATTATCTAAAAAGCTCAATAATTGCACTTTACCTATTAATTATGTTTTTTTTTCTCTAAATTTTTAATTTATTGAACAGTATTAGTTTTTTTTGGTGGAAACCTAAATTTTATGTTATCTACTATTTTAAAATTCACTAAAATAAAATTAATGTGTAAGTATTTAAATTTATTATATGATATTTAGGTTAGGAAGCCACTTTTCACCTATTAAAAATACTATTAGCAATGAATTCTGTTATAAGAAAATATTCCAGAAAAAAATGCAAGTCTGGAGTTGTGTAATAATTTTTTTCTATTACTGTATAAATAAGAAAACTTTGTGGTCCTAGCAACGCGAATGATAACGAAAGAGAACCTTCGTGTTACCTGGTTGCTAAGCGTTGCTAACTACGAAAGTAATATTTTCAGCGCCTGGACAAAAAGTAAGAGTAAAAAAAAAGAAAATGTGCTTGTGGGAAATATTAGGATTTATTTATAAAAAGTAACTAATTTACGACAAAATGTTTTAAAAAACTAGGTTAGGTATTGACATTAAAAGTAATTGTGCAATTTGAGCAATTAGCAAAAGAAATTGGAGGAATAATACTAGAATTAACAGTTTTTAAATTTGTTGTTGGGGTATCGTTATCACCTTTAACTACGTTAATATTCATATTTTTCACTGTTACTTCATTAGAGGAAATATTGGTAGGAATTTCGTGTAAAATCTTCTTTGAAATTTCCACCTTATTACTATAGGATTCAGCAATATATCCCTCCGCAACAGAAGAAGACTTCCAACCTCCATGCCTTTTTAAGTCCAAAATATCGACATCCGAAGCATTGGCAAGGACCGTAGTTGACGTTCTTCTAAAAGAAAGGCCAGTGTATCTACTGATGTGTTCAAGCTTCAAAAACTTCACAATTTCTTTAGTTACATTTGAAATAGTATGCTTTCCAATTACTTGATTAACACATTTACTTCTTTCATAACGATACAGTAAGCGCTCATCTAAAGCATTCCTTGGTCTCAGCTTAATATATTCCTGTAGAAATCTGACATAAGAAACTGAGCCCTCATCGTTGGTTACTACAAAGTTTCTTTTAACTGTATTTTTAGACTCCACTATTTTTACTATAGCCACGTCATTTTTTATTTCTACATCACTTAGCTTCATTCGTTATATTTCGTCTGTCCGGCATGCCCCAGCCACTCCCATAATGGCTATTACTTTCATTGCTAAGTAACTTTGATCAGGCGCGTTAAGTAAAAACTTTATGATTTCTTCTTTTTAAAAATTTTTTGACTTTTTTTGCCTCATAACCATCGTTTTTCCTTTTAATAAAAGCAACTAGTTTCTTGAACTCCGAAGTATCTTGATTTTTGTTTACAAAACTGTTAATTCAAGTATTATTCCTCCAATTTCTTTTGCTAATTGCTCAAATTGCACAATTACTTTTAATGGCAATACCTAACCTAGTTTTTAAAATATTTTGTCATATATTAGTTACTTTTTATAAATAAATCCTAATATTTCCCACAAGCATATTTTCTTTTTTTACTCTTACTTTTTTGTCCAGGCGTTGAAAATATTACTTTCGTAGCTAGCACCGCTTAGCAACCAGGTAACACGAAGGTTCTCTTTCGTTATCATTCGCGTTGCTAGGACCACAAAGTTTTCTTATTTATACAGTAGTAGAAAAATAACTATTTTTTATGTTCATGTCCAGAAATTAATCTTAACAAGTTTGAATTAATTGGTTTACGTTTTTATTTTTTCTTAAAAATTTTGTGTATTTTTTCGGTTTTATAATAATGTTGACTTAGAAGCTACACGTCTTCTAATTACTAATAGTCTAAGATCCGAATAGGAAGCCACCTGCACCCATCTGTTTACCGGATAAAAACTATTTTATAATAAATGGAGTATTTAAACAAAGATATTGCTATAGGATAGCCTAGAAAATTATGGTCAAGGCTATATATAAATTTAAAATAAACCTCAAAGTTTTTGACACACCCTGTATAATGGCAGTTTTTCTATATTTTTACTCTACGTGACAGTACCAAAATGTCACAATTTCTTTTGTACGACCGGGCGTAAAATACAATTTTACGCCCCCATTTGAGGAGCGTAAAATTGCACTTTTACGCCCAAGGGAAAAAAAGGATCAAAAACTCCCGCATTTGTAAATGAGCTCGTAAAATAAAACTTTTTCGCCCTAGGGCAAAAAGTATCAAAAACGCCCGAATTTATAAAACAATAATAAAATTAAATAATGCCCCATTTTTTTGGTAAAACATTAATTTATTTAATTAAACATATGTTAAGAGTATACTGATTACAATTTAAAACATTAAAAGGTGAGAAATTTTCTTCTAACTATAGAGAATGCCTGTATATTAATTTCAGTCGTACAAAAAATATTTTTTGCACCTCTGGCGTAAAGCACTTTTACGCCCACAGCTGATTGATTGAACAACTTTCAGCCGCGGGCGTAAAAGTGCTATTTTACGCCCTTGGCTCAAAAATAACTATTCTCCCCAATTTTGTAAATAAAGCTATAGGAAACTGTTGAACTTTGGAATTTTGAAAATGTATTACAATTTTTTGGTACATTCTGTATTATTTATACATACCTATTTTATTAACTACCCTTATAATGCATTTAAAATAATAAGGGTTGCCAATATACAGGTTGTGTTAAAAATTTTGAGGTTATTTTTTTAATTTAAAAATAGCTTTGACCATAATTTTTCGGCAACCCTGTAGGAATACCTGCTACCTGCAGGTCGCTTACTATTAGGATGTTAAGCTATAACCAGAACTAACACCATTTTTTTGCAATCTCTTAACAAAATTTGTTGATTTTTCTTCCGTATGTCTCAACTAATACACAGACTTGATTCTCTGCTGGGAAAAAAGCTTATCTTTATGAATTTTTATCCAATGCAGTCAATTTTTCATGGCAATATGCATTTAAATTGGTTCTCAGGTTCATTACTATTTTTTATCCTATAAACTATGTTAAAATACTAATAACATCCAAATACTTACCTAACATACTGTACTTTCGTATTTGATGTTAAAATTACCCATATAATTGAGCCATATTCATTGGCGAATAACGTCAGCAAAAACAAATGAAAAAATAAATTCTTATTGGTTAATTGTGTTGGTAGCCATGGCTACTGAATTTGGACGAAAACAAAGCATCTTTATTGGTTAATTTCGTACGTAGCCATGGCCACTGACGTTTAACCAATATCTAACATTTTTTCAGTGGTTTTGTTTTGTAATTCATAAATGAATATGATCCAATTTCGTTTTATGATAAAATACACTTCTTTCTACTTTATCTGGTTTACTGAGAAATCATTATTATTGTATAGGTCACCGGTTTTTATTCATATACGTAGGGTGTTCGAAAAGTTTTGAGATATACGTACATTTATTTGATTTTTTCAAAATAGTTTTCACCACATTGCATACACTTTTCCATTCTAACCAACCAGTCACTGAAAATAGCTTTCCACTTTTCATTTGAAATTTCAGCGCATATATTATCCCAGGCCTCCAGTAGCGCGTCTTCAGTTTTAAACTTTGGTCCTTACAGTTGGCTCTGGACAAAAGGAAACAACCCAAAGTCACACGGCGCCAAGTCCGGGCTATAAGGCGGATGTTCCAAAAGACTGAAGCCTGCATCTGTCAAAAATTGACTGGTAAGTTCAGCTCGATGAGGTGGGGCATTGTCATGATGAACGTACTAGCTAGCGAGTTGCAAGTTTGGGCGAATCACTCTTAACTTTTCTATAATTTTTGAAAGGCATACTGTAGTGTACCAGAGAGCATTTACGGTCTTTTGTTCTCGAAGCACAACACGTTCAATTATTCCTCTTAAACCAAAGAAAACAACTATCATTATTTTTTTTACAGGTCTTGATTTGCGAACTTCGGTCGGCGTTTCTTCACCTTCGAGAACCCATATCTTATTCTGTTGTTTAGTTCGAACGTCGTAATAATAAAGATAAGTTTCATCTCCCGTGACGATCTCCACTATGTCTTTAGATTTACCCTCCTGGAATTTGGACATCATTTTTTTACACCAATTCACTCTTTGTGTCTGCTGCTCGGGAGTTAACTTGTGTGGAACCCAAAGAGTACAAATTTTTCTAAAACCCAAGTGCTCATGTATGATCGTGTGTAATGTTGCTAAACTTATGTTCAATGTCTCTTCTAACTGTCGATAGGTAATTCGTCGGTTTGTTTCTATAGCTTTTTGGACGGCAGATATGTTTTCTGGGGTAACTACTTCACACGGTCGACCTGAGCGTGAGGCGTCTTCAAGCGAAAACGAGCCCCGCTGAAATTGTTTGTACCATCTGTATATGATCGCACGAGATGGACAGTCATCACCAAGTATAGGCTTCATTTCTTCTAAACACTGTTCTTGAGATAACCCACGTGAAAAGTTGTATTTCAAAATTGCACGGCACTCGATAGTCGTCTACGACGCCATTGCGCTAAAATCGCTGGACACGAACTGGCGTAAAACTGATAGTTTACTAATAACTATGTAGGACTACGACATTTCATGACATGTACAAACAAAAAACATCAATGTTACTTTCCTGCGCCGTTTAGTTACAAAGTATCTCAAGACTTACTGAACACCCTACGTATTTTTCAAAAATAAAAACAGTGAGCCAGTTTGGGTAGATAATCTTTATCTTAAGTAAATAAGGGGCGATTCATTACGAGGTACTTTTTTAAAAGGATTAAAAAAACTTTCTTAAGTTATGTTTATTATTATACGGAAGATCTATATCTTACATTTATTTTTTAAAGATTATAGCTTTCAAATGGTGGCTTTAACTGCGCCTAACAACCTAACATAGTCTGTTTTTAAGCTCCAAGTTCCGAGCGCCAAATCAATTCGTTAGAATCATCACTTACACTCGCACCTACTGCCGCTATATTTTCTGCACTACGTGCTGGATGTGGCTCATTTGGTCAAGAATTATCCAATATTGAAAATTTGAGTTCAAATTTTTGTGATGGTACAGCTAGTAGTCGACTTAATACGCCGATTATGAGTGGACCATAAGTTGCCCAAAGCGCACGAAACCCATTTCTCGGAGAATGATGATTTTCCTAATACAGTTGAACAAGTTTTAGGCGTCGTGTCGGGGGCTAAGTCTTTCCAGGATAAATTGTCAAAAGGTACTGAAGACAAATACCATAACAGTTTGAAATTTGGACCCTCTTATCTATTCAAAAATACCTACTAGAAAAAGTACCTCCAAATGAATCGCCCCTTATGTAGAAGTATATAACTACCCACACAGAAGATCTTGCTTAAAAATCGTAGATCCAATATATTTTGCTAGTTGTATGTAAGTTACCTATTGTAAAGGTGTATAAGTTTAATAAAATTTCTTAAAGTTATCAGTGTTTTAGAATATATATTCCTTTTCAGGGGAGTCCTATCGACTTTCTGAGGGGGCATAGGCCGAGGAAAAGTGTGTGGGGTGGCAAAATTTTGGCGCCCTTGGAAAAAATAAAATTTAAAAGGTTCAATTTTTGGAAGCGCAAAAAAAGTCCTTTCACCTATTTTTATGGTTTTTCTTTCATTCTTTTATTTATAAAATTACAAAAAAACTCCCACGGAAAAAAGGTCCTCACTTTTCAATTCCATCATCACCCTCACCCCTCGGACCAGCCGTTGGGGAGGCCATATCATCATTAAATGCCCATATTTACCATTAGATATGTATGAAATACAAATAATGTGGCATCAAAGGGGAGGGGCATGCCACCCTCTTATGACCTCCCCTGCGTTTTTAAACTTCAGGCTATTTGTCTCTTAACCATTTTTTGGCCAAGCCAGGATTGCAAGAGAGAAAGGTACCAGCCTTTTGTTTCCTTTATTCCGTACGTTGTTCGTGAGGCAAAGCTGTCTCTAGACTGGTATATGCTCAAACATCAGCGGTTCATTCATAATCGACAGCCTTGGGGTACCCTTTTCACTGAACTGAAAGAGAGACTACAGTAAAAAGGAAGTGTAATTTGATTGATTGACATTAGGGGGCTCATGGTTAGTTCTGGTGAGTTAAATCTTTTTTAATTCGTTTTATTAAGAAAAAAGTTTTAACAAACCAAAGTTCTGGTAAACAGAAAGGATATTTATAGTCAATCGGGGCATTATCAAGGCGTCGACAACCTAAAGCGGCTGTGAAAAGTCTTAACAAAACGTGTCGCCGTCTTGGTCGGGCCCGGGGTATTCCATTTTCTTTTGGAGACTCCGTAATTTTTAAACAACCAACCATGGTAACCAAAATCTTACAGGTTATTTATTTATTATTTTTTTAATGTCATTAAGAAGACGTATGCCCAAAGAACTTTACCTTTTATTAAAAGTGTTTATTAAAATTATCTAACTGAACAGAGACAATTTGTAAGGTGAGGACTTCTGTTTTTTCGGCTTCAAACAGTATTCATGAACACTGAATCTTGGTATTCAAATAAAGCGGTATTCAAATTCTTTTTATTTTCCTTTGTATTCGAATACTTTTTAGAATACAGTATTCAAGATTCGTAATCGAATACAGGATTTCAGTATTCGACCCAACTCTGGTGTCCGATAAGTAAACAAATACCGTTTTTTTTATATCGAAAAAGGAAATGTACTCGTCTTGCCACTTTAAAAGGTTCAAAGGTAATTTTTGCCCAATGAGTGGAAAGAAAGAAGATAGTCTAAAGCAACAACAAAGCGAGACAGATGCGTCACCGAATTAGGAAATATTTACATACCGGCATTCTTTGTCTAATCTTTACCTGTTGGTATTCTACACGTCTCCTTTCCACTCATAACCAAAAATAGCCAATTTGCTGCCAAATAATGAGTCGTTTCGATAAAAATTAAGTAGTAAGTTTGCACATTACCCATTTTGAGGCAAACTGCCACTTAGCCCCTTTTCCTTCTTACCCTTTCAAACAATACCTCAGCAAACAAAAATGTACTAGTTTATTCATGAGATATGACAAAATTTACATAGTTTATCAAGTTATTACATAAATACTAACTTGTAAATTCTTACATTATAATAAATTGTTTCTGTAACTTATGTAAATACAGCCAAAAATTATGCTGAGTAAAAAATATAAAATATATTTTTGACTTTTTATCTTCGACTAAGGGTCAATGCACACTAAGCGCCTAGGTCTCGGTACGCTCACGGTCCAGTCAAAGAACTTACATGGTATTAAAATCAAAAATCTATTTGTGAAATAGATCGTTGATCAAAATGAATGACCGGACCGTGAGCGGAACGCTAATGTCCTACACTCACGGTCTGGTCATCAATTTAAATAGAATGTAAGATATTTGACCGAACCGTGAGCATACCGAGACCCGAGCTCCTAGTATGCAGTGACCCTAAAATTTCCCAGTTGCGAATGATTTTATTGAATGTTAACCAGTGGCGGCTATTCAAGTGTAGTAAGTGAAGTGTCACTTCACCTAAAATAAATAATAAAACATAAAAAACATATTACTATTATTTAATTCATTTATCTAATTTCTATTTCTTATTTGTAAAATTCGTCATGAAAAATCTAGCATATAAATTAACCGCTGGCGCGAGTCGCTTTCCTTCTCTTTGGGCAACGCGACAATGTATTGCAAATATAAAACGGACCGAAGTATACACCTCATGCGGGGTTTTGTTTACGCTTTGACGCCCCGTTGCCATGACAACGCTATACTTGCCGGCGGCCAGAATCGCGGGTGGTAGTATCAGGTGTATTGCTTGGTAAATCGCTAGCCTTAAAAAGATAGTATAGGTTTTGGTCGTTTCGTTGGTTTTCACGTACTATTTTGATTGTTTCGTTGGAGTATTATTAGCGACAGTGATTTTTTACAGGAAGAAATTAAAGGACAGTACAGAGCACTTCTCCATGAAATATTAAATCATATTTTGATGGAAATGGAAGTAAGATTCGAAGATTAATTCAAACTACAATTTCTTTGTCTTGCTGATACTGCAAAGTTTCAGTATAACCAAACTTTTCCCACTAATTCTTTTCAAAATTTATTGGAGATATTTGGCCGAATCATTTCCAAAAAATTAGAGGCTCAAAAATAAACTTGACCTAATATTTGCTGATGAAAGTTATAGAAATATTTCCTTGCAGCAATTAGTGAAACAAGTTGGCGCAAATAAAGACATTTTTACCGAGGCGTATAAACTTTTTTCGCTAATTTTAACGATATCGTCGACAAGCGTGTCAGTGGAACGGATTTTTTTGTCTTGGTCGTTTAAAAACTTTCTTAAGAAACACTATATCCCAAGATAGACTTTTATCTTTAGCAAATATTTCAATTCAAAAAGTGCTTCTACAGGAACTGATAAAAACTTAACCATTTTATGAATATACACGTTCGGCGGTTGAAAAGTTTCGAATATGATTTTTGGGTAATGTGTAATAAAAAGACGTAGTAGAGCGACAACAAACTTGGCTCCACCTACTTTGGGCGGCTATCGCGTCGTCGTTGCGCTTATCAGTCCGGTCAAAATTCGGTTGCAATTCTTCGCATACAGTAATAAAGTAAAAATGGTCTTCACTGTTGAACAAACTAAAGTGCACTGCGAGGCAGCCGAAATTTACATTCACATCGAGCGGACCCGAGCAGTAGGTACGGGGAATCGGCGTCGCTATCGGTGGGCGGTTACCTATGCAGTCGTTCTCTGTCTACTCTCTATCTATTAGTGTCTAATACATTAAAACGCAATCCGTTAGATTCAACTCGCCAAACCTGTATAATTGATAAATTTGCTGCATTAAAAGATAAAAGGATTGATTTGGTGTATAAAATTTAGGTAATTTTAGATATTTTACTTCGACTTTTGATAATTGAGTATTTTCAATTTTGCTGTGCTAAAATGGTGAATGCGCATTTTTTCCCTTTCTGCACTACACCTGTTTTTAGACCCGCGAGCCGCCACTGATGTTAACCTAAATTTACCTTATTTTTTGCAATGTTTTCGGAAGACTATCTTCTCGACTAACTTCGCTGTTTCTTTCGTCTTCAGCGGATTCAATTTTAAGTCGAATAAACTCTGGATCAACTGCCTAAAAATAAAACCAAAAATACTTGTTGCTATTGATTTTTAAAATTAAGCTACTTGGCAACGTTGTTAGCGCCCTCATCCGAATAATTTTAAACTAACGTAGTGGAACATGGCATTTCATAGTCAAGTTTTGGCTGTTGTTGCAATGAATGTCTTATTTTTTAATTTTTTTTTATGATGTATTAAATGAATGCAATAAAAAATTAAAATTCAGTTAGTCTACAACTTGTGCTGAGTGTTTTAGTGGGCTATGATTTTTGTTGCAATATAATGGCTGTGCTACAAAAATTAAAATTAATACCACAAATTATCAGAATAACCAGATGCAAAACTAAGCGTGTTCGTTGAAATTCCTCACCACTATCGTCACTCCCACTGCGTGGTGGATATACACCCCACGATTTAGTACGTGACCTAATGCTCATCTATGTGTCAGTTAGTCCCATACTTTTGTTGGTATAAAACGTGAGCATAGGTTAGTTAATTGTGTTTAGTTGTTTGTGAACTTTTATGTTTTTTATTATTAAAGTGTTAGTATAGTGTCTTGTTAATTTTTTTACCGTGTTATAAGGGATATAAATGTGTATATTTATTCTGTTCCTCCATCACCGGGAGCTGATCACTTTTAGATTTCCAAAGGACCACTATTATTTTAAGACTATTTAACATAAACACAAAGCTTTTACAAATTACTTAGATATGTTACTAAAGATATTGATATTAATCAGTATGTGCCTAAACAGAGGAAAATATTATTTTATTTATAGCCGCACTGCCATTTAAAAGGGTATATTTCAAATTTAAAAAATGAGGTGTTTTTTCAGTATTAAAAAAACAAATCAATTAGGTTTGGGTATTACTAACGCAACATCTGTATTGCTTTAAAAGATGCATCGGGGTTTCTTTAGAAACTTGTATTACTCGGCTTTTACTTATTCTGTTTCAATCCCTAGTTACACAAAACTTTTTAATACACAATTAAGCTAAAAAACGGAATACCATTATTTAATTTAATAAGCAGTTTTTAGGCAAGGTTTATTTTTAAATGGCTTTTTGTTAAACATTCTACACCCCCATTAGTTTAATCGTTTTTAAAAATGTTTTGTGCAACCAGGTATAGACATTTTATTACAGGTTGATCCAAACGTGACATCTACGGAGAATATTTTACCGTTCAAAGAATGGGTAAAATTTTTAGTTTGTAAATTCCCAATTAGTGTATTATTCCTTTGTTCCGTTTTCCACACATTAAAAAAGCTGCATAATTAGTTACTATAAAAGTCTATCTCTCCTTAGCGCCTTGGTGCGGTTTAACCTTTCACAAATTTAAAATATTACGATCCATACATTGGTGCAGATGTTCCATTTATTCTTTCTCAAGGTCATAGAAACAAGTAAGCGTTATTTGCCGCACTTTCGCATCTGTATATTCTGATAATTTGTGTTAATACGTTTAGATAAATAAAACATGTATAAAATGGTATTTTGGAAAACTTTTATAGGGTCTTGGAAAAAATATAGTATGTAACACATGCATAAACTTATGGGATTGCCGCACTCACCTAAAGGCTCGTGCTGTCAAACCTCCCATTCGTAAAAAAGTATCACTTTATGCACTTGTTACATAAATTCCTATTCTTGAATAACTCTTAATTGGGTTATTAAAAAATATCGAAATTTAGTGTGTGAGCTTATCTTATCAATTTCTGCAAAATAGTCTAATACAGTTTTGCTTTAAAATCAATAGAGGAGCAAAAATTTGAAAGTATCAAAATTTACATGTAATTTCCCATGGCCAGTCTGGCAATGTACCATCACCCGGTATAGAATTATGTCGGTCACTGAAGATGTCAATGTATTTTAAAAAAGTAGACATAGTCCCTGGGCCCGTAATGAAATGAACTTTCTATTTTTTTCTTGGTTTTGGTCCCTTCAGGTCCAATCCACCAGCTCTCCCCTTTCGGACTATGCTTTCCAGGGCTTCGCCGGCGGAAAATCTGGATAATCGAGCTCGTAGCTCCCAGAAATTCCAAAAAGAAAACAAAAATCAATGTCAATCCAAGAACTGCTACTGGTGTTATGCATAACCTTCAGTGTCACTTGCTGACGCTTCCAGTAGAGGGCGCCACCGTCCTCGGCCGTTACGAAAACACGTGCACACCGCTAACATAGAAACATCAGGTTTTTAGAAATCTTTACTGGACTCTTTGTTTGACCTCCGGACAGTGCGGACGTGCGTAGAGGACTACAAAGTTCTTCCCGGAGTGGCGGCTAGAGGTGTCGTACGAACGTTTTTTACCTTCGGGGATCAAGGAAAGATTCACGCTAAATTGACGGCATCTTTCTTCTGGATCTAGCGCTGTGAGCGAAGATTCTTATAAGCTGATGGTATCCTGTCCTGAGGTATTTCTCAAATGGCGGGAAATAGATGGGCGTGCCATGGGAACTGTCAGTATTGAAAGTGAAGGTTATACGTAACACCAGTAGCAGGTCTTGGTTTGATAGCCGACAATTTATGCATTGCATCGATTGTTGAATTGTTTGTTTTCTTTTTGGAATTTCTGGGAGCTACGAGCTCAATTATCCAGATTTTCCACCGACGAAGCCCTGGAAAGCATAGTCCGGAAGGGGAGAGTGGTGGATTGGACCTGAAGGGACCAAAACCAAGAAAAAAATAGAGAGAATAGAGAGGAATCTTTACTCACAGCGCTTAGTTCTAGAAGAAAGATGCTATCAATTTAGCGTGAGTCTTTTCTCGATCCCTAAGAGCAGAGTTCTTATCATGAAGTCCATTTCATTACTGGCCCAGGAACCAACAGTATACTTACAGAGTGTCCTAGAAATATCAGATCACTTTTATTTGGATGTTCTTCCTCAGCTTTACAAAGCATGCACCTTTTTGGCTACCCTGTGATTTTATTGACGTATACAAGGCTAGTCTTTCCTTTGAAATTAACAATTTTTCCTCTGCAAGCTTTTTTTCGCGATTTGATAAAGCCATTGCTTGCGACTGCAATTCCGAGAGCTTTTCTTTGTAACTAAAAAATCTTATACTTTAGCTCTATTCTAAATGGTAATATAAACTGTGATTTTGGACTGCCATTGTCTAAATATCTTTAAAAAATAACGTTTCCACAAATAAGTTCCTGCAGCCATCTTCAAGTAAATACTTAAGTATGGTATTCACCTAAAGATGAATGTAGATTCGTACCAATTGAAACGTTGGGTTTTTAAATAAATAAAGGCAATGGAAGTCTTAAGATATTTGATATTTTTATTCAACCTGGGTCATTGTCTATTAGTCGCGGCAATGAAGCAATAAAAGGGCATAAGTCTCGAAATTTTTAGGACAGGCCGGATCGGAATGCGGTTTTTGCATTCGCTTCCAAAAATTACTTGTAAAATTTGTATCTAATTTTAGCCTTATACAAACCGGAAGTTGCATTGCTGCAGCCAAAAATGTATCTAAGAAATGTTTATTTTTAAGATGCCGTTTGGAAAATGTACTAACTTTGTAAATAAGAGTCAAAATTGTGCCAGGTTTTTGATGTCGTTGATCACTATTATGATGTTCAAATTGACCCCATGAACACCTGGAGTTCAGAAACGCCGACGAATGTCATCTCCTTGGGACTTAACAAAATTCATTTGGAAAAGGAGAAAAACTGGGTACCCGGAAATTTTTGTATTGTTAAATTCAATATGGTCACCTATTGCGCCCTAACTTGAACGCGAACGTCATCTTTGAAAATTTTCCTGACAGGAGTGCAAAAAACAAGCCGAAAATTATTGTGGGGCGCTGTATCCAAATTTTATGCTTATTGTGGTATATATTGAAAAATCAATATAATGGTGCAATATTTAATATTGTACAATAATACTGACCGATTGAGAGGTTGTACAATATATTGTGTCAATCAATTATTGATGCAATGGTGATTTATTGTGTGGTGTAGGGATAATATTGCACAATTATTTCAGTTTTCAAATACAAAAAAATATTTGTTCTCCAAAAACAATTAAACAAATATGTGTTTAAAAGCAATAGAAAAAGAAATAAAGGTATTTTTTCTTTTTCAAATATTTAACCAGTAGTTACAAAACAAAACAAGTTATTGGGCAATATCCTAAACATAGTCATTGCGCAAATATATTGCACTATTTGGTGACGACGAGCAAAATAATTGTACAATATATTGCGCAATAATATTGATCGTCTGTGGGCCCCTTTAAAGTTCTACTTTTTAAATTGACTCGTTTAAAAAATAAAAAGAGGGGGGGACATTAAAGAAATGCACTGTATATTTTTAAGATATCATTTAAATGAAAATCTTACCGTGTCTCCAAAAACTTAGCATCCTGTATAACTCTCCTATCATCATTAATTTTCTGCTGCATTGATCGTTTCATTTCTTCGATATACTCTTCTTTTTCTATCAGATCTCTTTCTTTTTCCACCAACTTGCTTCTGAAATTCTCCAATTCAATTTTTTGCCTCTGAACAAAATTTCTCTCCAAATTTAACTTGTCAGTTAATTCTTTTGCCACCTGTATAGCGGTTTCAGCTTCAGTCTTGATTTTTCCACTTCGTAGTTGTTAACTAACTTTGCTGAAACTTCCAGTCTCGATTTTTCGGCATTTAGTTTCAGTTTTTCTTCAGTCAGCTGCAGAGTTGATTTTTCTTGTTCGGCCAGTAAGGTTTCTTTTAAAGTCTAAAAAATTCCATCCTTACTATAATCTGGTCACAGTGGCGTAGCCACAGGGGGCAAAGGGGGCGGTCGCCCCTCCCGCCCCCTTGATTTGGCGCCCCTCTCGCAAAAAATGATACATATTAGAAAATCTATTTGATTTTTATATGTTTTTACAGGACAACACAACTGCTATTAAAAATATTACACGCAAAAAACTAAGCTTACAAAGTCAGTTAATGCACACATTGAAATTAGCAATAGCAAAATATCCTTTTTTTAAAAAGAGTAGCTTAAATTACTACCCAATGAAAAAGAAGTTGCAAGTTAAAGTAAATCATGAGTTTAATATTTTTAAATCAAGGAATAACTATTGCTAAAGACAATTATAGTTTTACTATAGACACTCATCGTGGACGCTCGCTTTGTAAAATGTATCAAGCGGCAAATTATATGTACTGTCTAAGGTGTGTACGTACATATAGTCCCTCGATGGATGCACGCTGGGTGTTTTAAAAACAACTCCCCTGTCTAGCGCCTATTACTCCACTGTTTGGCGCCTATTTTTTTCATGGCGCCCTAGGCTGTAGCCTAGTCAGCCTAATGGATAATACGGCACTGTCTTTAAAACCGATAAAGTTGTGTTTACAGAATTCGATTTTTAGGCATGGCTTATTGAACAATGACATTGGCACTGTTGCCTGATGTACATTAAAATGCGGGGTTGTCATGTGTTGGCAACTGGTTAGGATTGAATTTCGAATATTTGAAATTTTACTACAGTGCCACTATAAAATCTGGCAACAGGGCCTTTATCACAGTTTTCGTTAAAGACCCGAAACCTCCCAATACCGAATTTTGTAAACGCAGCTTAAGCGGTTTTAGAAATAATTGACAGCGTCTGTACTTTTGGCACATGATAATGCAGAAAGCTACTCACCCTAGTTTAAAGTACATAAACTCTCCTCAGTGTGTGTATCTCTTTTTTTTTTTTTTTTGTTTAAGGGACTTACTTTTAATTGCTCCCGTTCCCGCTCGATCGACGCTCTACTAAATTCGACTTCCCTATCAAACGCTGTTGCCCTCGCAGCTATTGTAGCTGCAGCTTGTTGCAAAGCCCATCTTTCTTCCTGCGAGTTTTGATTTTGTTCGGAAATTTTTTGTTCCAAAGTTCTGATCAGGGCAAGAAGTTGTGAGCGGTCTTTCTCTGCCTGACTTCTACATTTTTCCAACGCTTCACGCATCACTTTAAAAAATGCAATTTTTATTGTTTATTTAAATATAATAAAATTAAAATGTGCTAAAATAATACATAAATAACACAATAAATGTACTTTTATATATACAGTGTGATCAAACATAAGTCCGCACTATTGCTAAATTCTTTATTATTTAAAATACGATGTCGATTAAATTAGTAAAATTATAGATTTTTTCGCTGATAACGCGCTGCTAGAAAAACAATTAAACATCGGGTTTTAAATTTATTGAGCAAAATGTACTTTTTAAAATAGAACACCTTCTATATTATATTACCGTTTGAAAGATCTATTAAAGAGCTTTAAAAAAGTCCGTATGTTCAATTTTTAATAGTTTTGGAAATATGGCCATTCTTAGGAATTTAATAGTAAACTGGCATTTTTAAATTAAACACCCTGTATATTGCCTTGCCATTAGAAAGATATTTTAAAAAGCTTTAAGAAAATATCACATTTGATATGTCTATCTCTTATAGTTTTGGAAATATGGCCATCCAAATCTAAAAGTTTTGTTAAATTCCTGTGTTATCTATATCTCTAAGCTATACAGGGTGTAATTTAAATAATGGCTAAAAATACAGGGTTTGATTTCTTAGCTTATTTTGGAAAGAAAAGTTCATATAAATATATGTTCTAAACCTCTTAACTTTTGAGATACAGAGTGTTCAAATTTCAAAAAAAAAACTATTTTTTAAATATCCCAGCTATTCTTTACCCAATTTTGTTTTAATTTGGCAATATTATTAATGACATTAAGGAGGTAATTTATCACTAACTTAATTACATTTAATAAATCCAGTAGCGTCTCGAGAGGACACTAATGGAATATTTCCAACAAAAAAACGGTACGACACTGACTGTGTAAATGTGTGTAAAATTTTTGTACTTTCTTTGTACACCGATTTCGTATTTTTAATAATAAAGAAATAAGCAATAGTGCCGACTTAAGTTTGTTCACCCTGTATACAGAAAGCAGTAAGCATACTCCCAAAGTGTCCTAGACCATAAAAGCAACATTTAAAGATTTGTTTTCTTTTTAAAATTAAGTTTTATAATTTCTTATTAGCAATTATGTAACAATACACAACAAATACTATATTAATGAACGTTTATATCTAATTTAACTAATTTTACCGAAAGAAGAACCTTTAAAATATTCTATATGAAGTTTTTAAAAATTTTAACACCCTGTATTTAAAAAACGAGAAATTTTTGGATCCATGTTTATACAATTACAAACACCTACTACTTACTTGTTATTTCTTTTTCCTTATTTTCAATTGACCTTTCTCTTGCTACACTTAAAATACTATAATCGTTAACAACTTTTTCCTGTAAATTTTCCAAAACATGCTCATTGTGCTCCAGTTTTTCCATACTAAAATTTAACTTTTGAGAGAATTCTTCGCTCTTGGAAAACAATTCATTTTCTCGACTTGTGCGTTCTTTAAATCGTTCTATTTGCTCTAAAAATCTTCTTTTATCTCACTTAAACTCCTTACATGATTCTTTTTAATATTTTCAATTTCTTCCTTGTGGTTTTCTTCGATATTCTTTATTTTTTCTGTCCAATTTTTAATTTCTTCCTTGTGTTGTATTTTTATGTTTTCTCGTTTTTCTTCGTATGTTTTTGATAAGCTCTCTAATTCTTGATTCAAGCGATGTTCCACTTGTTCAGATGATTTTTCAAGAAGTGAAATTTGTTTTCTACAATTGATAAATACGTTTAAAAGATATTGTTTCCGATAAAGCCAAAAGAAAACTAAAGATTCAAGAAAGAGATTTGAGGAAAAAGTAAAAACAATATTCTACGGACCAAGGTTAGTTTATATTTATAAGGTTGCGACATATCCTCAACTTTTAGGCGGTTTGAGGTCGGGGACGCAAGGAAGGGCACTCCACGGAGAAAAGTTGGCAAGACTGGGTAAAATCAAAGCTGATGATCAATCCAGTGGCGTCTAGAATTTGCGCATTTCATTTTGCATTGTTTTGGGTAGTGATTTTTGTTGAAAGATGTAATTCCAAATGTTTTTTATTAAAAGTAAAAGAATTTAGAACTTAATAATATTTAAAAACTGTTGTATAAACGGTTGTTCTACTAATACAATAAACTGTATATCTCCGGCACTGAACAACATGGCCGAAAAATGGGAGATGTGACGTCATAACACGTCAAAGCAATATGGCCGAATATGGTGACCTTATATAGACCGACTTTGCTACGGACTACGTTTGATGTCGTAATATCAACAATTTAAACAAAAGTTGTCTCGCTTTAGACCATCTTCTTTCTACGCATTGGCAAAAATTGCCCATGAAAGTCTTTAAATGGCACGACGTGAATACCATTAGCAACTAATGAAACTTACTTATAAGACTCCTCCATAAGAAAATACTCTTCATTGTGTCTCTGTTTCAAACTTTCCACGATTTTTTCTGTAACAGTATTTATTTCGTTTTTAAAATCTCTGTCATTATTTTCATCATTTTTAATAACAGTTTCACCATCATATAAGCGTTGATTTTGATATTGGCTATTAAAATTGTGGTGTCCTACAAAAAAAATAGAAAAAATACACCAGAAAAAGTCTTAATGTGCATTATGCATACGTTTATAAAAGAAGTCTTATTTTGGATTTCATAAATATGACCTTGAAATTTTTGTACTTAATTTTAAACACCCTGTATATTTGTTTTTAATTTTAAAGACAAGGCCGCTTTCAGACGGGCGACTTTTTGCAGTTGAAGTTGACCGCAAAAAGTCGATCGTTTGTGGTTGATTGTCGCTACTTGCAGTTGTCATTTAACAACCATGGAAAAAGCGATTCCTTTTCATACGAGCGTTTTTTCGACTGCAACCGAAGAGACTCATTGTTTGACCTCCGGACAGTGCAGACGTGCGTAGAGGACTACAAAGTTTTTCCCGGAGTGGCGGTTAGTGGTGTCGTACGAACGTTTTTTACCTTCGGGGATCAAGGAAAGATTCACGCTAAATTGACGGCATCTTTCTTCTGGATCTAAGCGCTGGGAGCGAAGATTCCTATAAGCTGATGGTATCCTGTGTGGTGGTGAACACGAGGTATTTCTCAAATGGCGGGAAATAGATGGGCGTGCCATGGGAACTGTCAGTAGTGAAAGTGAAGGTTATACGTAACACCAGTAGCAGGTCTTGGTTTGACAGCCGACAATTTATGCATTGCATCGATTGTAGAATTATTTTTGTTTTCTTTTGGAATTTCTTGGAGCTACGAGCTCGATTATCCAGATTTTCCGCCGACGAAGCCCTGGAAAGCATAGTCCGAAAGGGGGAGAGTGGTGTATTAGACCTGAAGGGACCAAAACCAAGTAAAAAAATAGAGAGAAAGAGAGAGAGAGACTGCCAACCGAACTTCTGCCACTGATTGTCGCTGATCCCGTCGACTGACTACACGTTAGTTACAACTACTGTTGTAGTCGAAATTGGCGACAAGACGCCGATATTTTTCTAGTCAACTTCGACTGCAAAAAATCGCCCGTCTGAAAGCGGCCTTATAAAAAAAAACTTGCTGGTGTAGCTTTATTAGCGATTCAGGTTAGGCGCCTCTATCGGATATTTTTTGAACCCTTTTAGGGTACTATGACATTTCTTGGTCATATTTTGCTTGCAGTTGGTATCGTATTTTTTAAGTACTTGCAATATAAAAAAAGTCAGGCTTCAACTTGTGTTAGGTGTGTTAGTGGTTGTCATCATGGATTTCGTTAAAAATTGTTCAGTGAAGATAAAAGTCGGTTTTGTTGTGTCTGCAGTTCGAGTATAAATGACCAAGAAATTACATAAGTTTCTTGTCTTCATATAAAATAGGTCGGAAAACCGACTGTTAACCATTTTTTTATTTAGGTTATTAGACAAGGATGATTAATATTTTTCTAATTCTAATTCGTAGTCTTAATTTTAACAGTGCTTGTTTTTAGCCGAGACACAAACCAAATTTTTGTAATATCTGTAAAATATTTATCACGAGTTTAGATCTAGATACCCATTTTATCAGATGATTGACTATATTGCAACATTGTTTTTCTTAATTTGAATCGCGAATTCTAAGAAACTTCACCCCAAAATAAAAAGTTTTTTCCTTTTAAGATAAAAAAATAAAAACGTCCAAAATAAGAGGGACATGCAAATTATCGTAAGATTAAATGCCAAATTATTTGTAGCCACTGTTCAAAATAATCGCGTAAGAGGCGCGCTGAAATGACAAGCAAGTGATGTGGCGGCGGGATGGTGAGTTAATGGCTGATGAAATCTTTAAAGCCCTCGAAAATTAAACATTAAGATGACTGGTGGTAGCTAACTGACGCCTTTCACTTGCCAAACACCATTCCACCACCACTTTAATGCGCTCTTCTGCCTGTATTTACGCAGGTTTTTGAGATTTCACCTGAAACTAACTTACCACCTGGCCGCCACGTCAGTTGCTCACCATTTTTGGTACGCGCCTTGCTTAAGATACATGTTTATTAAATATATATAGTTTAAAAAACTAAAAAACACGCTTTTATATGCAACCGAACTAAAAGTTAAAAATAATTTTTCATTACAAAGAGTTTGTCACTTCAGAGTAAAAAGCGTAAGGTGCATTTTACTATTTTTTCATAACTTTTCCCTCATAGATATTTGCAAATAGAATAATTATAACATTTAATATATTAAGCACCCCACGCTTTTATTCTGAAGTGACAAACTCTTTGTAATGAAAAATTATTTTCTAATTTTTAGTTCGGTTGCAAATAAAAGCGTGTTTTTTTAGTTTTTTAAACTATTATTTATTTTTCATTTTTTAGTTCGATATATCAATTAGTTTTTTAAAAATAAATGCTCCAGTTTATTCACTTAAAAATTCCTTCGCCATTTTGTCAAGAGACACAGAGGATCTGTAAAGGAATTTATTTATCCTGGCGGTCCTAATCAGGATAACGGGATACTGTTTTTAAATTATTGCATTGTCATCGATCCTTGATACGTGTGCAAAGTTTCAAAGAAATTGAATCGCTGGAAGTTGGTAAAAATTAGGCTCAAAGATTCCGTTACATAGATAGATAGATAGTTACAACCCAAGCTAATAAAAGCGTGTTAAAAAAGATATATTATGACCTCAAAAATGACCTACTTACCATCAAAATTCCTTATCGCTAATACTCGTATATGTTCGTTTATTCTTTCCTGCTGACTAAGCATTTCCTCCTCAATATGTTTTTGTTTTTCAATATAGGTTTTCAAAAAAACATCAAACTGATTTTCTTGTTTTCTTAAAATTTCCTCTTGGTGTCTTTTATGTCTGTTAAATTTTCTTCGTACTTTTTTAGTTGAAGAGAAACCAATAAAAACGATTCTTGAGCTTGGAGATTTGACATGCTCGTTTGAAAGTTATTTACAGGCAAATTTTGTTGAGGATAGGACAAACTTTGAACAATTTTATTCTCATTTTTGTCCTCAGATAACTCGTTTTTTGAGGTTACACTCTGTCTAACATTTCCATCCTCAACAGTTTTGCTTAGAGGTAATAATTCTTTACCTTCAGTCTTTTGAGTTGAAGTAGTTATGTCAGATTTGTTAATTGTTGTAGAGCTTCCTCCAAGCCAATCAGGAATATCTAAAATAAAATATTTATCATTTTAAAATCCCTAGTATGTAATATTCGAGAAAATGATATAGAAAAACACAGCGACACCCCCTGGATTTTGTATTTTATTATACATATATAACAAAGTGGTATTCTAAGGGCAGAATTGTATTGTACCTGACGGTAATTAATAATATTATTGCAATATTTATTTCAATACTACTTATTAGAAGTTTTTAAAATCTGACTTCATTTTCGAAACTTTCAATTAGAAAATGCAACCTACCTAGATTTTTCTCACCAACACTTCCTTTTTTCTCCTCTACAGGAGTACTTTTCTTTGCATCACTCACAAAATCTCCAGACGAGGGTCCAGATCCAAACAGCCCAAGTACATCGGTTACTCCTGCATTTGAAGCCTTTCTACCCCTTCTTGAAGTAGCTTGTCCTTTTGGAGGATCCAAAATAAGCTCTAGGCCATCTTTAGAGGTTTTTTGACCCCTGGTATCGCTCAGAATATCTTCTAGGGATCCGGTGTTCACCTTTTGTCTTCCTCCATCTCTAACAATATTTTCGAGAGAACTAAAACCACTTTTTTGCTCTCCTCTATTTAAACCAGGAGTTGTAGAACTTTTTCAAGACTGCTAGGGCCACTTTTCTGGATTTTGCTGTCTTTAAGAATGTCCTCGAACGATGTGGCTTTTTTCTGTTCAGTTTTCTGACCTCTCTGAGGCAATATATCGTCTAAAAGATCGAAAGACTTTTTGCTATCTGTTTTTGAGGGTGTCGTTGATAATATATCGTCTAAAATGTCGCTTTTATGAGTATTTTTAGGCCCTAGCAAGTCTTTCTTTGGCAGATCTGAATCATCTGAGGTGCCGAGCCAATCAAGGCCTTTGCTGGCTACGGAACTTTTTGATGTTGCTGTTGTTTGTTGTATGCTATCGTTGGATTTAGCTTCTTCTATGTTAAAGCGAACCTAAAATATTGGAAGGGTTACTTAAATTAAATTTTTAAAAAGGTTTGAACCATAAAATTTATTAAAAGAAGCAAGTTGATTAAAAAATATAGTAATTTGGGTAAGAAGTGCATAAAGTGATACTTGTTTTTATCAATTGGAGTTTGACAGCACGAGCCGCGAGGCGAGTGCTGTAGTTTTGTGAGTAAAAAAAGACACTACATGCATGTGTTGCATAATATATTTTTCCACGACCACGAGTTCAATTTGTGGGTCATCAGATTATACAGGGTGTTTCCTAACCACAGTACGAAATTTAAGGAGGTTTTTATTTCTTTTTGTGAAAAAAAGTATCTATGAATATATGTCCGAAATTGCTTCATTTTTGATACAGAGCGTTAAAGTCTAAGCAATTTAAAATGAAACTTTTAGTTTCTTAAATTGTTTTTCGTAACTGGGTTTTTAAGAGGTGAAAATCAAATATAATGTGCCACTTTAGCGTTAAATCAAGAACTGTGTGCAAAAAGAAGGGGGAATATGGCAAAAATAAGGTTAGATTAATTTTCAACTTTGATAATGGATGTCTGGAAAACATAAGGTTTCCAAAAAATCCGTAATTGTTTACTTGTCGAACAACGTGCCGATTTTAGTAATTTTTGGCATACGTAAATTTTTTGGGCGATGATTACGAATCTAAAAGAATTTTTAGTCGGCAACGTTTTATTTTCAAGATATTTATTAACTTAAAAAAACCTAAATAAAAAACTAACCTAAATGTATTATGTTCCCCCTTCTTTTTGCAAGCAATTCTTAAGCTTACTGTTAAATTACCACTTAATATTTCATTTCCACCTGTTAAAAAGCCATGTTTATATTTCTTTTACCCCTTTTTTCCATAAAATTGCAAAGCATCACTTTCAATCATTTAAATCACAGAAACCATGACGTCGCCATGGCCACTGCGATTGAAAGTAAAGCTTTACAATTGAAAAAAATTAAATAGAAAAATGGGTTTTTAAAAGGTGGAAATCTAATATTGAGTACCAATTTAGCTTTAAATCAAGAACTATTTGCAAAAGAAGGGAAAATATAGTACAAATAAGGTAAATTTGCTTTTTAAGTTTGATGATGGATATCTCTAAAACGAAACATTTTCGACTAAATTTTTTCAGATTTGTAGTCAGCGTCCCAAAAAAATCCTTATCCCAAATTTAGTCAAAATCGGAGTTGCCGCATTTTTCCAGAGAGTTACTAAAAGATAGGTTAATTGTCTAGAAACTGTCCGCAACTCCGATTTTGACCAAAGTTGGTATATGGGGCTCGGGGGTTTTGGGGCGCACGAATCTGAAAAATTTTAGTCGGAAACGTTTCGTTTCCAAAAGAATCATCATCAAAGTTTGTATTTGAAGTAACCTTATTTTCGCTATATTCCCCTTCATTTTGCACACAATTCTTAATTTAAAGCTAAAGTGGCCCAAAATATTTGATTTTTACCTTTTAAAGCCTTGTTTTTCTATGTATTTTATACCTTTTATCAAATAAATTGCGAAGGTTTGCTTTAAAAACGCAGCAAGCCATGCACACACTGCTCCAGCGCATTTACCATAATTTGTTACGATTAAAGGTACGCGCACATACGTGGGCATCGCACGGACGGTACGGATCGGAAAAAATAGTTTTGGTGAAATTAAATGACACACGTACATGCGAGTCATGGGTAAACCATGGGTAAATATTAATAGTTAGCGCCTTTTCATACATAGTATAAAACCCCGGGTTAAAACCCTCCGGTAGCAATCGGCTTAAATTCTTGTCAAATAACGCAATTTCTGACCTGTATTGCACATATGAAACATTAATGGCCGGACTTTAAATTCGGTACAAATCGCCCGTACATAGGTGCACTGCTTCATTTAATTTCATTAAAACCATTGGTAATTTTCTAGAAACCTGCGGCAACTCCGATTTTGACGAAATTTGGTATACGAAATATGGGGCGCTGATCACGAATCTGAAAGAATTTTTTGGCGGGTTTCGTTCTCGAGATATTCATCATCAAAGTTCAAATTCGAACTAAGCTTATTTTCACTATATTTCCCCTTCTTTTTGCACACAATTCTTGATTTAAAGCTAAAATGTTACAAAATATTTGATTTTCACCTTTTAAAACCCCGTTTTTCTACGTTTTTTACATTATTTTTGCATTAAATTGCGTGGCTTTTCTTTGATAATGCCGCAACCATACATACACATAGGGCTTCATGGCACACTGGGACTGAAATGATTCAAACTATAGCTATGCAATTTAATGCAAAAATAATGTAAAATACGTAAAAAACGGGGTTTTAAAAGGTGAAAATCAAATATTGTGTGCCATTTCAGCTTTAAATCAAGAATTGTGTGCAAAAAGAATATTGTAAAAATAGGATTAGTTTAAATTTCAAGTCTGATGATAAATATCTCAAGAACAAATCGTTTCCGCCAAAAATTCTTTCAGATTCGTAATCAGCGCCACAAGAACCCCGTATACCAGAATTTCGTCAGAGTTACCGCAGGTTTCCTAGAAAATTACCCAAAAATTGTGTGCAAAAGAAGTGGGAATATAGTGAAAATAAGGTTAGTTCAAATGCCAATTTTGATGATGGATATCTCGGACACGAAACGTTTCCGACTAAAAATTCTTTCAGATTCGTGATCAGCTCCCCAAAAACCCCCGTATACCAAATGTGGTCAAAATCGGAGTTGCGAACAGTTTCTAGACAATAACCAAAGATGTTACCTTGGGTTTTGCTTGAGAACTATTATGAACATTTTCCAAAGAGCTCTGCCCGCTTTTCTCCAATCCCTTGTCAGCATCGTCTTGAAAACCAAAAATATCTTCTAGCGACTTCTTCTCAGGGGCCTTGCTTTGAACTGTTTTCTTGGTTAACCTTGGATCGTCAAAGAAACTATCATCCGACTCAAACTCGTTATCCAAACCAAAATCCATAATTATTATTATTATTAATTACTTGACTTCGTTTTTACATTGTACATGTATTGTAAAAAAGTATTTTTACCATGAAAATCATGAAAATTTAACAATTTTTAATAAAAACAGTTTTGGCTTAAATAAGCAACATTACAAACATAATATTATGACGTGACAGGGTGTTTGAACTGTTACTAATACTTCATCGGTAGCTATAGAAACGGCTATAGCTTTCATTTATGTAAATACAAACATTGCAGTCTCTGGGCTAGTAATAAAATGGATTTCGTGATAATAACACTATAAAACTTTTGGTAATTTTCTAGAAACCTGCGGCAACTCCGATTTTGACGAAATTTGGTATACGGGGGCTTTTTGAGGCGCTGATCACGAATCTGAAAGAATTTTTGGCGGAAACCTTTCGTTCTTAAGATATTCATCATCAGACCTGAATTTTAAACTAATCCTATTTTTACAATATTCCCCCTTCTTTTTGCACACAATTATTGATTTAAAGCTAAATTTAATGCAAAAATAATGTAAAAAACGTAGAAAAACGGGGTTTTAAAAGGTGAAAATCAAATATTGTGTGACACTTTACCTTTAAATCAAAAATTGTGTGTCAAAAGAAGGGGGAACATAGTAAAATTAACTTAGTTCAAATTTGAACTTTGATGATGAATATCTCAAAAACGAAACGTTTCCGCCTAAAAAATCTTTCAGATTCGTGATCAGCGCCCCAAAAACCCCCATATACCAAATTTCGTTAAAATCGGAGTTGCCGCAGGTTTCTAGAAAATTACCAAACTTTTTTATTTCATATACTGTTCAGTAAATCCACTTACCCTGTATTAATTTGGGGCCAGTAAATTGCACATTACGGTACCTGGTACCGTAATGTGTTGCCTAGCAAGGCTGTCATGTATCATTATAAATGTCCACGTGATCATTGTTGTTATGCCTTGATTAATGTCATGGACCCCACTCAGTTGGTAGGTTCAGTAGTGCCCTCTGGGTGGGGACGAGGTCTTCAGTTGTTGCTCATAGGACCGTGGTTACGGAACCCACGTTAAGCTGTAGGTCCCGTCTGGCTGACATCACCCACACGTAAAAAGGCAGGCTATGATTTTTTGTTGCAATATAATGGCTATGCTGTAAAAATTAAAATTAGAGGTTTAAATTAAAACATGAATAAACTGGTAATTTGAGAAATTTTTATACGGTCGTGGAAAAAATATAGTATTTAACACATGCATAAAGTGTCTTTTTACTCATGGGATTGCCGCACACGCCTAACGGTTCGTGCTGTCTAAGTTCCCATTCGTAAAAAAGTATCACTTTATGCACTTGTTACATAAATTACTATTATTTAATAATACATACACACTTTCTTTGATTTTGCGTTTTTTTGAAAAAGTACAACAAAAAAATTGACAGAGTTGCTACCGAATCGTCGATTTTTAGTTATCTTTTACTTGTTTTAATTTTTTGGTTTTTTGGTGCTTTTAATTTAATTTTTGGCGTGTATAGTATTTTTCAAGGTATAAGAAACTGACTTGACTTGACTTAGGCGTGGAATGCAATAAAACCATAAATCTTCTCGGGTTTACCGTGCAGGGCCGTACTATACCCGATGAAGAAGTTAAAGCACTAAGTAAATTATTTTTTCTTTTATTTTATTAATTATTCTTTATTTTTAATATTTTAAAGTTGGTTGGGAACTAAATAAACCAAAATTTACAGTGATACTATATTTTAACAGTAAATAGTACTTACATTATATATACATACATTATACAAATTAAATAAACAAACCAAAATTTACAGTAGGTAGTACTATAATATTTTAACAGTAAATAATACTTACATTTAAGAACAAAATAAAACACACCCATATCTTACTCTAAATCAATTTCGCTATCACTACTATCTTCCAAATTAATAAATTCGTTTTACAGGTTCTAGACTATTTATATTCATATACATAGAGCGATAAGAATTTTCAATTTTTTTAACGTGTTCAGTACAGTTTCTCCAATTTTCAGCGGTTACACGTTCGATTTCTTTCTTTCTGCTCTTCGTACATCTGATAAATTTTTCGGCGGATTAGATCTTCATTGCATACATCAACAGATTTAGGTGCACCACTGTCTCTTCGCATTTTTCTAGGCTTAATAGTATTATTCACAATTTTCGACACTGTACTTTGAGGAACGCCGGTTAAAGTTGATGTTTCCTTTAATGAAAAATGTTTTTCGTGGCCTCGCTCTACTAACTTTAAATAAACACTTTTAACAATTACTTTTGCCTCGACAGGCAAACACTTTCGGCTATTGCCTGAAACGGTTTTGGCACTGGACATCTTCAAAAACACTTTCGCTCTAGACTTTAATAATAATAACTGACAATATTTCAGAAAATATATAATAGGGCATCGCCCAACTCAGCCACAAAAGGGATTTATCAGGTATAAAGTCATCAGGTAGAGAGACCCGACCCTGTCACGGCCAATACTTTTATAGCTTTATTGCATGGCATTAGGCCGCCTCACGTCAGGTCAGTTTCTTATACCTTGAAAAATACCATACCCAAATAATTACCATCCAATAAATAAATCCGCCGAACTACAGAACATATCTTCAATTGTAAAACTTTTTGTCATACATTGTTAAACAGGTCCGGTGATGGCGTGTAAGGCGTGAAGTCGTTGAGCGCTCAACGGACGTGAGGTGGGTTCGAATCCGGCTGAGGCCAAATACTTATTTATAAGTTGGTCGGAAATTTAGTGGTTAGCTCAACACCAGACGGACAAAGTGCAAAATGTATCGACGCTGAAGGCCACCAAAGGACCAGGGCGCCGGAACACACTTTGCCGTGTCCTGCGCAACTGTAGACATGCGGACCCCACTCAGTTGGTAGGTTCAGTAGTGCACCCTGGTTGGGGACGAGGTCTTAAGTTGTCGCTCATAGGACCGTGGTTCGGAACCCACGTTAAGCTGTAGGTCTCGTCTGGCTGACATCACCCAGACGTAAAAGACAGGGCGCACAATAAGCCGAGCGGCTTCAGTGCATGGGTTATCTCGGCCCTATTCTAATCTAATCGTTAAACAGAAACATTGGACTTTCTAGGGCAAATTGGGCCCCCTTATCGATAAGCTTCTAATTTCTTCACTAAGCCACTATAATTTAAAACATACTTATTTTATTTTTTATCCTGTACTTGCAATTTTTTTCTAACGAGCTTTCATGGCCCATTTGACCTTTCATTAACTTAGTACATATTTTCATTACATAACTGAAATCTTTTGTTAACCACCTGAGGCTTAAAACGTTTTTTCGCCCGACCGGTTTTGTCCATACTTTAGAGTAGATACAGGGTGTCACAAGCATATAACGATATTATTATTTGTAATACAATCAAATATAATATGTATTTTTGGTATTATGAAGTGAGAATATATATTAAACTAATTTTATTAATACTGTTATAAATAAGAGGTTTCGGATGGTGCTAACGAATAAAATATAATATTTCTAACATATTTACTTCCAAGATATTTGCGGCAGTGTCTACTTGGAGAATGTAAACTCTAAAATCATACGTGGAATACAAAATCTGTCAATTCTTTTGTTGAAATTTTCCATTACTTCTAAACACATTTCTGGAGTTAGGCTAGCCGCTCACTGGCAACTTTTTGTTCACCGAGTTAAAAGTTGCTCCACTAAAAAGTTGCTAATACATTTGAGTTTTGGGCCCTTTTCTACTAGGGGTGTTGTTTTTTTTAACATGAATTTCACTGATACAGCATTACTTATTGCTTTTATCTAGAAAAACAGAAAAAAGAAAAACCAAAAGCGGTATTGGGTTGGAATCGCCTTCAAAATAGATCAAGGGGTTTTTAGTTGCCGAAAAAAGTTGCCAGTGCGCGGTTGGCATTATGTCACGAATTATTCGTCAAATTTCTTCTTTCAATTATAGAATGGTTTGGAAATTCTTTTTAAAAAGCAAAGTTTACGATTTATAATTAACATGGACATTTGTTATACGCCATTTAAGCCAAATCTAATGCTGCGTCAGACTTGCAACAATTAGCTGCCTCGAATAACGCGCCAGATAGCGCGGACGTAGACGGGGACAAAATTTATGTCATTTCAAGGGCTTTGCGAATGATTCCGGGGTGATTTAGAGCTTGTCGGTATTTTGCATCAAAGAAGCACGCAAATAGGTTGGCCTGTTTGGACCGACGTTTGGCGAATTGTTCAAGTCTTGGCGCGGCTTAAGGCTTCACATACATTACAAACGGTGAACGGCCGGTCTCTGTAGCGGTGGACGGTACAGTCTACAATGGCATGTGGTATCCGTTAACGTGACCTGCTTTTTGAAATCAGTTAGCATATATTCCGTTCGGTTTAAGCAGCAAGCTGCATTGCTATACCGCTTACGCACTCGTATGTTGTAGCTGTCTGATTAACAAATACAAATTCTTTCATGCAAACATAAATATCAGAGGCACCGATCTGACGCTTGCCGCCCTGCCGCTCGCCTCTCACCGCTTGTATCGTCATCTAGTCCTAACAGACATTTTCATTTTCCTAATGCAAGTTTTGCAAATATATACAAAAATGATAACATAAATATGCCTGTACTATATCGGGCAACAATTGCATTTTAGCATATAAAAAATAAAACCAGAATTTAAATTAATTGAATAAGTCATAAACAATAATTTATTTTTTAATGAAACTAGCTATGATTCCCGGCTTCGCTCGGGCAAAGAATACCAATCCATAGAACCCCACAAGTGAGATTTCAGCGTACCCTAAAAATTTTTAGTACCTACCGCGACCAACAGATGGCGAAAGTATTACGATGTCGCTCTGCTAATACGATTACCATCAGAAATTGATAGCAGTCGCTGACGAGCAGTCGGCCCGATCAGTTAGAGTGAGGATATACGCAAAATTTAATAAAAATAAAATCCTCGATAAATGGACTCAGTATCCAAAAGATTATTAAATTTATTATTTCAGAATAGGATATATCAATGCGTTTTTACAAAACATCGTAAGCGACATTTGCCAATTTTACGGGAAACGTTTTTTCTTCCCATCGCGTTATTTTTAAAGAAAAACCGAGATCTGAATGTTTTTATTATAGATTTCTTCTTAATTTGAATTACAAAACAAACATATTTAACATTTAATGTCAAAATTTTCAGAAACTCCTAAAAAAAGCTAAAAATTTTAAAATTCTAAACCTAAATAATAGTTAATTTTAATTTTTTTATTTTTATTTAATTTTGTTGACAACGGTGGCAGACTTGCCACCAAAACGTCGCTTTTTAGTTCTCTATTTATTTGCTTTATTTTTTTTTTTGATTTTTGGTACTATTAATTTATTTTTTGGCGTGTACCCAAATAACTACCATTAATTAAATGAACCGCCGAACCAATATAGAACATATCTTCATCTGAAATAAAGCCAATGAAAAAAAGAACATTTCCCGTAAAACAGACGAATGTCGCTTACGGTGTTTTGTCAAAAACCCATCGATAAATTTAATAATCTTATGGCTACTACCATTTATCGGGGAGTTTATTTTTATTAAATTTTGCATACATCATCACTCTAACTGATCGGGCCGACTGCTCGTCAGCGACTGCTATCAATTTCTGATGGTAATCGTATTAGCAAAGCGACATCGTACTACTTTCGCCATCTGTTGGTCGCAGTAGGTACTAAAAATTTTTAGGGTACGCTGAAATCTCACTTGTGGAGTTCTATGGATTGGTATTCTTTACCTAATGTATGCATTCTATAAAAAAATACATCATGTCAAATTTTTCATATTGTCATAATACATTATTTAAAGTTGGGCCTAATTGATTATTTTTAATTGTTTAATAATTATACCTTTTAAATATTTATTTTTCAAACACATGTAAAGGAGTCGTTTTCTGTTGACAAATTAAAGTACGTTTTATTTGATGCAAAAAAAACAATTTATCGTAACTGTTAAAACTATTGCGGTTTAAAAAAATCTGACCAAAATTCGAGCTGGCCACATGGATCGTCGTAATCAGAATTTTGTTTCTGAACATGGTTCTGCCAAAAAATCCATGGGAATAATTTTTAATACATTGGCGTCAATACGACCCAGTGTATGGGTCCTATGAATGGGTGAAATTTAAGATGGTAGGTTTTAGATCATAACTTTTTGCCCCTGCCCCAAGCAGCAAGCTGACGTCTCTTTTAGTCATGTTTGGTCACATTTGGTCAGCAAAGACGTCATAAGATGACGACAAAATGACGTTAAATTGACCTCCCTAAGTCACAGACACAAGACATCCCGTTAATAACGTCATAATGACGTCTTTAAGATGACGAAAAATTGACGTATGTATATACTTTTTTTTCAAAAGCAAAATTGATATGATATTTTATTTGAAAATTGAAATAGGAAAAACTCCTTACTGCTTGCAATTTGCTTGCACTGCAAGGTCGCGTCTCTCGGGACACTGTCCAACCTGGAGATGCAGATTTTTACACTAGCCGAAGATATTTCTTACAAAGCTAATTGAGATCACCAACCGCAGACCGGTTTTGAACTATTTTGGTCTCAACGGTACGGTGTAGGCGATAAAAAGCGAAGATGTTGAATAAACGTAGTAGTTTATTGTCCATTACGCCATCTATCGGTAGAGTTTTTTCCTATTTCAATTTTGTAAACTTATTAGTCTTATTTTTTCGTTATATGATATTTCGGGGGAATTTTGACACGAATCATATAATGTCACAAAATTTTTCTGGCTGGTTTTCTAAACATGACGTCATTAGATTTTTATGAGCAAGTATGACGAAAAAATGACGTCGAAAAGACGTCACTTCAACGACGTCAAAAACACGTCAATTAAATGACGTTATAATTTTGGTCTGATGACGTCCTGTGACCAAAAATGACGTCATAATGACGTCAGCTTGCTGTTTGGGTGATTTAAAAAAAAGCTGCAAAAACCCCTATTCAAACATGAATTACAGCTGCAGTGCAAGAAATCAATTTTTGTGCAAATTTGGCATATTTTCCATCGTTTAAACAACAATTCTAGTGATACCAATTATATACTTTTTTCAAACGTATTTTTTTTCCATCTAATCTTTGATGTAAAAATGGTCCCAACATGAAACGAAATTCTTTGAGATTTAAAGAATTAATAAATATAATTTAATTATCTTCAACTAATTATCCTAAGATTTCGATAAGTCTAAAATATAAAAACAGATAAAGAAGATTTTAAGTTATACTTAATTAAACCTTGGACACCCCGTAAACATATTTCTGATAAACGATGTTCGACTATCTATTTCAATAGAGATATAATGCCGAGTGTCTCGTAAAACATGAATGCACCGCGCTCATCAAAAACATCTTAACACAGACAGCCCAGGTGTTTTATAAACAAATCATTATATCGACCACTGGCACCATAGCTTGACCAAAAAAAGATAAATATAAAAGTAGGGTTAACTACAGAGTACTACAATTTCAAAGGTCTATTTGACTAGTTTTACAGAGCAAAGACACGTTTAATCTGGTGGGCGTCACATTTGAAAGTAACCTTAACTGGCATAAACACATTTTATCCAACACTTACATATAATATCTACATAATTGATCAGATTTTGAGGATATAAAGTGTACTATAAGTCACTAGTGAGCTAAAGTACCCTTTAGCTCACTAGTGAATTATAGAACCCGTAGTTACCAGCAAAATGCATTACAACCAAACAAGCTTGCTTTCCAAAAATACAAAATTTTGTTGCTGGTGTTGACAATGACAAGTAACAAATAATGGATGACGTTTTCAAATTATTTTCGATATTAAAAACGATTTATACGAAAGTGTTGGATAAAATTTTGTATTAGACACGTGAGTTATTACATATAAGTCACTTAAGAAAATTATCTCTCTAACTAAACTTTTCTTGCGTGACTTATATGTAATATAACTCACTTATCTAATAATAGTTATTTATTAGATAAGTGAGTTATATTACATATAAGTCACGCAAGAAAGTTTAACTCTCGAGCCCGAAGGGCGAGAGAGTAATTTTCTTAAGTGACTTATATGTAATAACTCACGTGTCTAATACAAAATTTTATCCAACACTTTCGTATAAATCGTTTTTAATATCGAAAATAATTTGAAAACGTCATCCATTATTTGTTACTTGTCATTGTCAACACCAGCAACATAATATAATTTATAATCTATAATTCACTAGTGAGCTAAAGGGTACTTTAGCTCACTAGTAACTTATAGTACACTTTATATCCTCAAAATCTGATCAATTATGTAGATATTATATGTAAGTGTTGGATAAATAACTAGTATCTATAGCCACGGCAGCTTCAAAAAAGCTTGGATTTCTCTTTCGAGCCAAAAAATATTTTGCCCCTTCTAATTTGTACACTTTATATGTGTCTCTAATCCGACCTCCCTTGGAATATTGTTCTCATATCTGGGGCATGGCGTCCCCCACAACCCTAAGCATTCTTGATTCTATTCAAAGAAGAGCTATTCGTCTCATTAATGATCCTTCACTTACAGAAAGGCTTCCCTCTCTTGCCCATCGTCGGGCTGTGGGGGATTTATCGCTTTTCTATAGGTACTTCCATGGGTTCTGCTCTGAAGAATTGTCCAGTATAGTTTCTCCACTCACGGATCCCACCAGAGAAACTCGTGGTTTCGCGCGTATGCATCCCTATACGGTCCAACTGGACAGACCCCGAACTTCCCACTTTGTTCGTTCTTTTATCCCTAGAGTTTCTAGATTGTGGAACCTGCTGCCCGCGGAGGTTTTTCCTTCCCCCAAACCTTCAAGTATTTCAGTCCCGTGTTAAAATAAGGCTCAAACACATGTTTCGGGTATCAGACAAGTTTTGTGACTGTTACCCTTAAGATTTTGGCACAATTATTTAAAATTACCTGTAAAACATTGTGATAAACTTGTCTGATAAAAAAGTAACGCGTTCGCCCAGTCCGACACTCGAAACATTTGACATTGACAGGCTGGGTTAAAGCGCCGCTTCCATATATGGCGGTATAAATATTCGTGATAGACTCGTCAAAAGGAACCTCCCTATATAGGTTTTAAAAGTATTTTTATCATAAAATCCATTTTATTACTGGCCCGGGGACTAAAATGGAAGTGCATATAAATAGTTGATCATCATACAAGGGAAAAAGCTTTAGATTTTAGCTCGAGGTTGTGTTGTCTCCCGACGCGGAGCGAAGGGAAACAATAAACCGAGAGCTAAAATCTAAAATTGTTCCTGTGTGTACCTAATACACAATTTTTTTCCGTGATAGGAAAAACGACGACTTATTATTTTAAAAAACATAATATTAAAGTCAGAAAATTAATTATGTTAAATTTTAAGTTTTGAACTGGTCGACTGGTATATTCAAAGGGGCCCTCAGACGATCAATATTATTGGGCAAAATATTGTACAGTAGTATTGCTAGTCGTCCCCAAACAGTGCAATATATTCGCGCAATGACTTTATTTAATATATTGCACAATAACTAGTTTTGTTTTGTAACTACTGGTTAAAACATGGATAAGAAAAAAGTAGCTGCTTGAAACATGTTTGAAAAAAAAGTAAAAACCGTTATTTCTTTATCTATTGCTTTTAAACCCATATTTGTGTAATGGTTTTTGTAAAACAAACACTCTTTGTATTTGAAAACTGAAATTATTGTGCAACATTACCCACACACGGCACAATAAATTACTATTGCACAATAAAAATCAAACTGTTTTTGACTGACAATTTATTGTACAAACTCTCAAGATAAACCACAAACGGTCGATAATATTGTACAATAATTTGCGCAATAATATTGATCGTCTGTGGGCCGCTCAAAACAAAATTAAACCTTGCATTACTATGGAAACCCTTAAGAAAATTATTTAGTATCTGTCAATGTAATTTTGTAATTTGACGGATTGAAATTAAAAGTTAAAACTAAAACCGATCGTTTAGTAGTTATTTGAAATATTATAAAATTAATAAATATCTGATTGAACCTTAAATATTTACCTTTACTACGTGTATGTATATCCGGGAAAAAGTACTCAATTTTATAAAAAGTCACATTTTGGTACTTGCTAACAGAGATAAAATGTCAATTTTTTTTTTCCTTCACGGAGAAAAAGTAATTTTACTACTTTTTAAGTTGTGTTAATATATATAGAAAGTTGTTGCCCATAGACATCTCAGTTAATTAATAAATAGGTAACAGTTTAATAAACGGTTTTCTGCTATTTTAAGGGTTTTTAAAAATTATTGATACTTGTATATTTTAGACACTCTTTTAAATAAAACGTAAGTGGCGTACATCCAAAATATTCCGTTTAAAAAAAATATCAGTAAACAAACTTAAGCGACCGGGGAATGAAAAGGGGTACTGGGCAGGGTAAAATTGGTAAAACGAGTTAATGAAACTGAAGATTACATGTAAAATTAAGCAAAAATTACATTTTTTTCACATATTTTTGAGAATAAAGATAAAAAATATGATAAATATAAAATTATTAATTCATAACCTAGAAGTAAGAAAAAAACGACTAAAAACATCAGTTATACCATGCTAAATATGGAAAGCATTTGGCAACATCGGAAGGATTTGATTCTATTTATGAGTGAATAAAAGAAAGAATTCACACAAACTGGATTCATATAGTGTCTCTGGTGTAATTAAAGGATTAAAAAAAACCGTTGACTAAACAGAACTAACCTGACCACCCTTTATAATCCCTCTTTTATTAATAAACATTTATACAACGTTGCCAAATGTTCATAATAAAAGTGGACAAATGACAAAAAATATATATTTTTTTTAAATAAATAAAAAAATCATAACTGCTCCTTCATATTATTATTAAGGACAACTAATAGATAACATGTACGTCATAATATTTAAAAAAATTGCTAAAATAGCAGAAAACCGTATACTAAATAATTACCAATAAAAATTTTAATTTTAATTAAATTTACAATAAAACTACAAAACCGGGAAATTTTTAATTAAACATAGAAAGGTGGTAACTTAACAAACATATTCAATATTCATTGATGTGTGTCAAGTTATCAAAATTTATTCATTCGCGTTGGCGCGTCTATGTGGTTCAATACACCAAACGCGCAAACATCCATCCTTATCTTTCCGCGTGCTAAGCAGAGACGGAAACAGAGGGTATACACCAAACAAGGAGTTCGAATTATACCTTTTATTTAGTCGAAAAGTGTAAGCAACGAGAGAAAGGTGCTCTGGAAGTGTAGTATTAGGAATTTTTGAATATAAAAAAACCGGTTTAAAAATGGCGACTAACCGAGCAACTAAAAGTGGATTTGCAGCTGAAGCTCAAAGAAAAGTAAGTTTGTTTTACGATTAACATATTGCACGGGGAATTTTCTTGACGACAAATTCGGCATTTTATTTAATCAAAAGTTTTAAGCCCGGTCATTTCGTGATATAAGCAAATTTAAATGTAAAAAAATTATCAACAGTATTTTTTAGGGCCTATACTTACATTTCTTAAAAAAGGTTTTTTTTCTGGAAATACCAGCTGTTTTTACCATTTAGGGATGTTTTTCATAACAGGTGGTCATTAAATTTATTACCTGGGTACCATTGTTCTTCTTACAAGGTTTTTGTAACTTCCGGTTGTTTTCGAAATAAAAGGTCCAACTTTAGGGCTGAATACTCGGCTGAATATGTTAAAGGTAATTATTTACAAACCGGATGCATCGCCGGTTTTGTTGAAATTTGGTATACCTACGGGGTTTTTGAGGCGCTAATTACGAATCTAAAAAATTTTTAGTCGGACACGTTTCGTTCCCGAGATATTCATCTTCAAACTTGAATAGAAAACTAACTTAGATTTACCATATTCCCCCTTTTTACACGCAATTATTGACTTTTCAGCTAAATTGGCACTTCATATTTGATTTCCACCTCTTAAAAACCCATTTTTCTATTTGTTTTATTCGTTTTTTTCACAAAATTGCAATGCTTCACTTTCAATCATTTCATAAAAAGTAAATCTTTACAATTTTATGGGAAAAAATGGTAAGATAAATAGAAAAATTGGTTTTTAGTATAATATTAAGAGGTGCCAATCAAATATTGAGTGCTAATTTAGCTTTAAATCAAGAATTGTTTGCAAAAATAAGGGAGAATAGAGTGAAAATAAGGCAAATTTGCTTTTTAACTTTGATGATGGATATCTCGAAAGCGAAACGTGTCAAAATATATTTTTTCAGATTTGTGATCAGCGTCCCAAAAACCCCGTGTACAAATTTTTTCAAAATATAATAATAAAAATAAAAAACTTGTTTATATTTTATACCAAGAGAATTAGGAAAATGCAGAAACATTTTTGGCGTCCGTATTGTCAATTCAGCTTGCAAACAGAGGTAATTAAATTAAATAGGTCCCAATTCGTTCAACTTGTTTTGAAATTTTAATTATCTTTCAGATAGTCATTTTCTTAACACATAAGTAATTAAAAACCATACATTATTAAATAAAGATAATTTCGAAAGAGTTTAAAAAAAATCTTAAAACATTTAAGATTTACGCTAAATAAACACTTGATGATTTCCTTTTTAAATGAAAGAACTAAATGTATCCTTTTTTGTGGCCACTTTTTGTCCACGCAGATTTTTCTATTTACTTATACATATAAAACTGAAGAGAAGATCCCATTTTCTTTTACATATAAAAAAAATGTTAGGAGAAACACAAAAGTATTTTTTTTTATCTTTGGACAAACCACGAAAGCTAAAAGCCTAAATACTAACGTACCGTGGGTGTCTTAAGCGAGGTAAGAGGGAGTTTGTTGACACGGGACTTAAATACTTGAAGATTTGGGGGAAGAAAAGACCTCCGCGGGCAGCAGGTTCCACAATCTAGAAACTGTAGGGATAAAAGAACAAACAAAGTGGGAAGTTCGGGGCCTGTCCAGTTGGACCGTATAGGGATGCATACGCGCGGAACCACGAGTTTCTCTGTTGGGAACCGTGAGTGGAGGAACTATACTGACAATTCTTCAGAGCAGAAACCACGAAAGTACCTATAAAAAGCGATAAATCCCCCACAGCCCGACGATGGGTAAGAGATGGAAGGCTTTCTGTAAGTGAAGGATCATTAATGAGACGAATAGCTCTTCTTTGAATAGAATCAAGAATGCTTAGGGTTGTGGGGACGCCATGCCCCAGATATGAGAACAATATTCCAAGGGAAGTCGGATCTGGGACACATACAAAGTGTATAAATTAGAAGCGGAAAAATACTTTTGACTCGAAAGAGAAATCCAAGCTTTTTTGAAGCTGCCGTGGCTATAGATACAATGTGTTCTTCTATTTATAAGTGTTTTCTCCTAGGTTTTCCTCCTTTTGGTGTTGTAATGCTTATTGACAGCTGACAGCTGTTAAAAAAGCGATTTTTTTCATCTCCTTAAATTCGAGAACAAGGCTCGTTTTTGAACGGCACTGTAAACAAGTTAAAATTTGTGCTTTGAGCGGTAAATTTTGCACTTTTTGTTACTGTGTTGTTTCTTTACTAAGTTTGAATACTCTGTTATGGATGTAGTGATGGCCTAAAAATGATTTATATAAATTCAGCCTTAAAAATGCATCTTTTGGGCCATTTTTGTCATATTTGTATTAAATAAGATAGATGGAGTATATACAGGGTGTTTCCTAATTGTGGTAAAAAATTTAAGAGCGTATTCCTGAGCCAATTTTATGAAAAAAGTTCTCATATAACATTTTTTGCCGGCAAGGCATTAGCAAAAAGGTATCAAAAAGACATCAAATGGGCAATTGGCCGTTATTAGGCCACGTGTTGCAGAAAATGTGATGGCATTTATCATTAATAAGTTATGATGAAAAAATGCGTTTAGGATGATGGCATCTATCATTAATAAGTTATGCTGAAAAAATGCATTTAGGATGATGGCATCCATCATTAAAAAGATTTGGGCAAAAATATGCCTTTTAGATGATGGCATTACATTATTTTTTTCCTAATGACAATAAAATGCATTTTTACCGTCCAGGGAACTAAAATGTGCATAAATAATGCACATGCATAATGTGTGTTTATGTACAGGGTGTCCCATATAAAATTAAATACTATAATTTTGGAAAACCATAAGAAATACAATAAAAATACTAAAAAATACATTTCACTGAACAACTTCTGCATTTAACTTTTTCTTGTATCTCTTATGGTTTTTCCAAAATTATAGTATTTAATTTTATATGGGATACCCTGTACATAAACACACATTATGAATGTGCATTATTTATGCACATTTTAGAAAAAAAGAAAAGAAAAAAATCCGGTAAAAGCATATTCCTGGACCATACGAAAAACATTAGGGCAATTTTTTATTTAAAAATTTAGTGTTATAATTTTTTATTAGCAATGATGTAACAACAATAAGAAATACCTAATTAAATAATGGTTGTATCTAGTCTAACAATTTTAATAAAAAAGTGTTTTCCAAATTTAGGTTTTTGAAAAGTTTAACACCATGTATCTTGAGAATGAAAAATTTGAGGACCAATATTTATATGAACTTTTGGCAATTTTCTAGAAACCTGCGGCAACTTCGATTTTAACGAAATTTGGTATACTGGGGTTTTGGCGCGCTGATCAAAAATCTGAAAGATTTTGGCGGAAACGTTTCGTTCTCGAGATATTCATCATCAAAGTTCAAATTTGAAATAAGCTTATTTTAACAATATTCCCCTTCTCTTTGCACACAATTCTTGATTTAAAGCTAACTGTCACACAATATTTGATTTTCACCTTTTAAAACCCCATTTTTCTACGTTTTGTACATTATTTTTGCATTAAATTGCGTGGCTTTTCTTTGATCATGCGGCAACCATACATACACATACGGCTTCATGGCACACTGGGATTGAAATGATTCAAAGTATAGCTATGCAGTTTAATTCAAAAATAATGTAAAATACGTAAAAAAACGGGGTTTTAAAAGGTGAAAATCAAATATTGTGTGCCACTTTAGCTTTAAATCAAGAATTTTGTGCAAAAAGAAGGGGGAATTTAATAAAAATAGGATTAGTTTAAATTTCAAGTCTGATGATGAGTATCTCAAGAACAAAACGTTTCCTCCAAAAATTCTTTCAGATTCGTGATCAGCGCCCCAAAAACTCCCGTATACCAAATTTCGTCAAAATTGAGTTGCCGCAGGTTTCTAGAAAATTACCGAACTTTTTTTCATAAAAGTGGCACAGGAATACGCCCTTAAATTTTCTTACCGCAATTAGGAAACACCCTGTATATGTATAAGTACTGTATACACTTTGAAACTAAACCCCATACATTTACCAATGCGTTTACATATATTAATTCCTCCATCTCATGAAGAGCTAGAGGGGAGTAATTATCCCCATTTCCCCTTCCTTGTTAAATCGCCCTTGGCGGCAGGATGGGAGTACACCAAATAAGGTACCACAATTATTGGTACCTTTTATTCAGTTTAGAACTTTATCTGATACAGATAAGTGTTTAAGTGGTGTATTATAATTTTAAAAAATGGCAACCAACAGATCAACTAAAAGTGGATTGGCAGCTGAAGCTCAAAGAACAGTAAGTTTGAGTTTACAAAATAAACATAAAAATATTTAATAAAAAAATTTAAACATTGATTTCTTTTCAAAAAATTTAACTGAGCTAAATGTTTAGCGAATTACGGTCACAAACCTACTAAATTATTTTAGCAAAGACAGCAATGTTTTTGCACACCATGCAAATTATTTCTAACACCGAACATGACTAGGTCGATGCTAAGCATGCATTAAAATTTTAATAAAATTTATGCTAAGCGTGACTTTAAGAATAATATATTTCAAAATATGTTGGAAACTTAACTTTTTTTGTCCCGGTTTTTAAAATTTTTATGTTTTTATGAACTTTTTTTTTGTAATTATTTATTTTAAATAATACTTATTGTAGTTCCTGGCTTAGTTGTAATCTGCAATGAGCAGAGCATTTTAAACAGTTTCAATGATTTATTTAAATTAAAATTGAATTATTAAGTAGATACTAAAACTTGTGTACTTTATATTTTTTTCAAAACTGTTGTTTAATAAACAAACTTGTAATTTAGAACATGAATGTTTAATCAAAGCAATTACTGGTGGTACAGTAAGAACATTTTAAAAGCGTAAATTCGGTACCCTTTGAAAATAATACAAAAAACATAAAAAAGGCCGCCTGCAATCGGAATATTTTATACAAAGGCGCCGCTACCCTTTACAGCCACGAGCCAATACACTATGGGATAGAAATCCATTATTTTGGCCAAAAGCAACTCTTTGAAATTTTAATGGCTCATGCAAAATTATAAAAGGATATGACGACTTCTATTGGGGTAATAAGAAACTTGAAAATGTATTTTAAGTAAACATAAATATACAACATTTAATCTCTTAGTTTATTATTACCCTTGATTACTAAAAAAGTAAAAGAGTTTTAATAATAAGAGCTATTGTTGTGTTTCCGATGCAGTCCCGCGAAGTCTCGCTACTTTTGTCAAAGATTTTTTTACTTTTTTCTTTATCAGTTTTTGTACTTACAAGATTTTTTTATAATTTACAAGGTTTTCCAATTTAAAATTTAATATGTTTTGTCCTACACTGTATATCCTAAAAGATAAAAGCATTCTGATGAAAGATATGGATTCTACAGAATTTACCCAACAAAACAGTGTTTTTTATTTATGTTATACGTTAAAAAATAAAAAAAATTGGGAAGATGTATCTCTATTACGCTTCTAAGAATAATTTAAAATTATTTTTCAGATTTGGATGGTCATACTTTTGAAACTAATTGAGATAGACACATCAAATGTAGTATTTTTTAAAGCATTTTAAAGATTTTTTTGGGGGTGATATAATATTCAGGGTATTCAATTTAAAAAAATCATACCTATTGTCGTACCCTGTATATCATATGAGATAATAATCATCGGATTACTGATTAGAATACTACCGAATTAACCAAACAAGCTGACATTTTAGTTTATTTTGTACAATAAAAATAATAATGTTAAGGGGGTGTAAATTTATAATAATAAGTTTTAGGTTTCCAAAAGCATTTGTAATAATTTATAATATTTTTCCAGTAAAAAGCACCTCATTTTAAGTTAGATTGGTAAGTTTCAGAATTTTGACCAAAAAATTAAGTTCTATCCCATAGTGCGATGACCAGCTGCATCAATCGGCATATCATAAAAGATATATAGCAAAGGCGGCCGCGAAGACAAGCATGCCGATTTATTTGCTTTAAACTTTTTTATGATTTTTTTTCTTTTCAAAGGACACCGAATTTACATTTTTAAACTGTTCCTTCTATAATCATGGCAATTACTGGTGGTACTACCCTAGTGATATTATTATCATGTCTTTTACATACTGTCCACGTATACAAGAGAACAAATGGACTAAAAATTTCATTTTTCGAAAAAAGTCAAAGTCTTCCTAAAATTTTTGCTTGTAATCAAATATTATTCCAGAGAAAATGTTGATTTTGTATACAGGGTTCGCAAAAACTTGAACATATGATTTTTCTCCAAGGGTAAACTACCTTTATTTTTCAATTTTAAGCAAAATTTCATAAGAAAAATTATTTTGAATAAAGTGTGTCGATAGCAACATCAATACAAAATTTTATTGAACTCCATAATTTGGCAAAAACGTCTTGATCACATTCGTTTACAGCTAAAAAGTTGTGTTGTATAGGAATTTGGAGAAAGAAGGTGTTAAAAAGCAAATTAGAAGAGTTTTTAAGTCATTTTATTACAAAAATTTAAAATACTTAATTTTTGATAATTTCAAAGTCAGTTTCATAAAGGTATACCTCTGTAACATTAAAAAGTCCTTAAAAGTTCTATCAGTCATTGTTGATGGCCACTCTTCAAGCTTTCACGAAATTAATGCTGGAGTGCCACAAGGTTCAGTTCTAGCACCAACTTTGTTTCTTCTTCACATCAACGACCTTCTTTTTTCCACAACCAATCCCATTCATAGTTATGCTGACGATAGTACCCTTCACTCCACTTTTCAGGTTCCCAAACCAATCTCTCAACCCGACTTGGAAAGCAAACGCAGGGCGATGCAGATATCTCTTTCACAGGATCTCAATTTGATATTGGATTGGGGCGCCAAAAATCTCGTTCAATTTAATGCATTCAAAACACAATCATGTTCCTTGTCGCGAAAAAATCATTAAACACTCACCCTTTGCTTATGAGTGGCCAGGTTTTGCAGAGCGGGGACACATTTAACCTGGTGGGCGTAACATTTGAGAATAACCTTAACTGGCATAAATACATTGTATCTATAGCCACCGCGGCTTCAAAAAAGCTTGGATTTCTTTTCCGAGCCAAAAAGTATTTTTCTCCTTCCAATCTATACACTTTGTATGTGTCTCAAATTCCACCCTCTCTGGAATACTGTTCTCATGTTTGGGGAATGGCATCCCCTACAACCCTCAGCATTCTTGATGCCATTCAAAGAAGGGCTGTTCGTCTTATAAATGATCCTTTACTTACTCAAAGACTTCCTTTTCTTGCCCATCGTCGAGCTGTGGGAGATATGTCGCTCTTCTATAGATACTTTTACTGCTTCTGCTCCGACGAATTATCCAGTATAGTCCCTCCTCTTGCAGCTCCTAACAAAGAAACTCGTGGTGCCGCGCGTATGCATCCCTATACAGTTCAATTGGACAGGCCCCGAACTTCCCATTTCGTTCGTTCTTTTATCCCTAGAGTTTCTAGACTGTGGAACCTACTGCCAGCGGAGGTCTTTCCTTCCCCAAATCATCAAGTTTTTAAGTCCCGTTGTCCTTTTGTAAACCCCATCGGTAAACAGTCAGTATAACTCATTTTCATATAATTAGCTCGAAACTACGCGCTTAAATTTTTATCTAATAATTAGAAAACACCCTGTATACACCAAAACGTCTTTTAAAACATCAAATAAATCTGAATTTGACGTCTGATGTTTTCTAAGGTCATGCTGTCCGTGTTGGTATTCCCCTTATAAGGCTGGTGAATTATTTTCCATAAATAAGCATTTTGTTTACCAAAATTCGCAATACCATTTATGAAAAGCGATTCAGTGCAGACCTTGGCCTCGTATTACATTTTCTTTCAGTTTATTCCATTTTTATTTGCAGTTGAAATTTACAGTATAATGAACTTCAATAAAAGTGAAACGTATTGTTCTTACTTAAACATTTAATATCTTTTGATAATGTTTAATAATTGTTTTTAAGATTAAATATAATATTGACCCTGTATTAATGGTAATATTTTATATTATTATCTAGTTTAAAAATATACAGGGTGTCTCTAAAAGGTCTGTACAAATTACTACTACAAATTCTTGGACCAAGATACAATGAGCTAACGCAATTTACCTTAGTCAAAAAGTTGATCGTTTGAAAGATACAAAGTTTTTATTTTATTTTTAGTATTTTTAAATATTTTATTTATTAAAAAAACATTTTTTACAAAATTCAAAACTGAAAAGTTTTTTAAAGAGAGATATTAAAAAATGCTATTTTTTTTGTTGTAAAATGTAAAGAAAGCCACCTGCAGTCTATTGCTTGGGTTCAAAGTGTCATAACTTTTTATATACCTCGGTATATTTTAATTTTAGTAAAACATTTTTATTCTCCCATATTTTTTGCACATAAAAAGGTATACTGGATAAATATCGCTACGAGCAACCTTTTTTGAGATATTGCATAACATTTTATTCCATAGTACAAAAGTTTCTCATTGCATTTCTTCACGCTTTATCTAGGCCACCTGGTAGTCCAAAAGGTTTGTACAAAATGCAACCCAAATTATTTGGGCCCTAATACAACGATCTTATGCAATTTACCTTAGTCAAAAGGTTTCTGGTTTGCAAGATACAGGGTGTCACATTTTCCATGTATTTTTATTGACCCTTGACCCTCCCGTAAATCATCCAATTCCAGCTCTTACCCCAGTTTCTCATAAAATGCCCGATATCATTTACAGGTAAAACACATTAACCGTATCCTTTCTTCTCTTAACACCAAGAAATTATCTGGGCTGGAAGGCATACCAGCAGTCGTTTAAAAAAATGTGCTCCAGAACTTGCACCAATCTTAACTCGGCTCATTCGAATTTCTTATGACACAGGTATCTTTCCGGAGAGCTGAAAAGCTGCACGTGTTCAACCTATTCCCAAGAAAGGATCTAAATCTTTTCCATCTAACTATAGACCAATTTCAATTTTCTCAGTTCTTTGTAAAGTAATGGAAAAATTCATTAATTCACAAATTCTTAAGTATATAGAAAAACACAAAATTTTGCATGACAGGCAGTATAGATTTCGCCACAAAAGATCTACAGCAGATCTTCTTTCCTTCGTATCACACTGCTGGAATAAGTCTCTTTAGTTTCTAGGTGAGTCCCAGATCGTTGCTCTGGATATATCCAAAGCTTTTGACCAGGTCTGGCATACCGCACTTCTTAATAAACTTCTCTCCTATGGTCTTTCAACTAAACTCTGTACTTGGCTCTCTAGTTATCTATCTGATCGACGTATATCAGTTATTGTGGACGGCCATTCTTCAAGCTTTCACCAAGTAAATGCTGGAGTGCCTCAGGGCTCAGTTCTGGCACCAACATTGTTTCTTCTTCATATCAACGACCTTCTCTCGTCCACAACTAATGCCATTCATAGTTTCGCCGACGATAGTACCCTTCATTCCAGTTTTCAGGTTTCTAAACCTGATTTGGAAAACAAACGCAGAGCGATGCAGATATCTCTTTCGCAGGATCTTAATTTAATATTGATTGGAGCACCAAAATCTCGTCCATTTTAATGCATCCAAAACACAATCATGTTCCTTGTCGCGAAAAGAGTTATCAAATACGCATCCTCTACTTGTGAGTAGCCAAGTTTTACAGAGCAAAGACACCCTGAATCTTGTGGGCGTCACATTTGAAAGTAACCTTAACTGGCATAAACACATTGTATCCCACAACCACTGAGCATTCTTGATTCCATTCAAAGAAGAGCTATTCGTCTCATTAATGATCCTACACTTTCAGAAAGGCTTCCCTCTCTTGCCCATCGTCGGGCTGTGGGGATTTATCGCTTTTTTATAAGTACTTCCATGGCTTCTGCTCTGAAGAATTGTCCAGTATAATTCCTCCACTGACGGTTCCCAACAGAGTGGTGTCGCGCATATGCATCCCTATACAGTCCAATTGGACAAGCCCCGATCTTCCTACTTTGTTCGTTCTTTTATCCCTAGAGTTTCTAGAATGTGGAACCTGCTGCCCGCGGAAGTCTTCCCTTCCCCCCCAAATCTTCAGGTATTTAAGTTACGTGTCAACAAACTCCCTCATACCTCGCTTAAGACACCCACGGTAAGTTAGTATTTAGGCTTTTAGCCTTCGTGGTTTGTCCATAGATAAAAAAATAACTTGGACACACGAGGGTTTGTCAGATTGGTCTCTTCGTAAAGTTATTTTACATTTTTTCTGTAAAATGTACAGGGAAGCCAATAACTAACCCCCTTAAAATTTTCATGGGATTTCCTATGTTCCGCTTGGCGTCGCACCAACCCGGTATAGATTTTTACCCTCCTGAAGAGTTGATAAAATTTTAGTTACAACGTTGTTTTAAGTCGACGCTTTAATTACTGAAAAAAATGAAGCCTTTGACCCTGTCTGTCTGACTCTATCAGACCATGATATTTTCTTGACATTGAAATTGTCTTGCATTCTACTTAAGGTCGATTTTAATCTTTATGGGAAAAGTTCTAAATATTTTCGTTATACATATTTTATTTACGTTTTATCGTATCCTCCTTAAACTACAAAGATAAATTAGTATGTTTATTTTTATTTTAAAAGGATGTGGTATAACAAAGCAAAAAATGATTCTTTTATTTGCCAAATTTGAGGTTAAAAGTGTAATTTGTTATCGTCGAAAATATCGCTAAAAGTGATTTCCTTAGTTGACAATATTCCGGAAATAAGATTATTATGTTGTCTACTAGGACTACATAAATAGCTTTTTAACAAGTTAATCGGATTGCCAAATGTATCTAAGTAATGACATTGTATAGCCAATAGCATCGGAAATGGTTAAATTTTAACATTTGGCAGAAGTCCAAACGAAGAGATTAGTTTCAAAATGTACAACCTCGAATATTACCACATATCTTCAACAATTAACAAAAAAATTATCAACTGAATGTCTTTCTTAAGCTTGAATACTCCGTTTTTTTATGTAGTCATTAGAGACATTTTGCACCCCTTATTTTTCATTTCCGTTGTGGTTAACGTTATTCTGAGACTGCGCAGTAACGCAAACATGATCCGTTATCGTTATTAACCATACCGGACTCCTTTAATTACGGATGAATACCGAAGAGCTTATCGTTATCGTTAAACTGCGTGGTTGCCGGATTGTAGAAATTGTAATATCAATTATTTAAAAGGTTAAAATTTTATTGCCGTATTAATTAAAATATCATTTATATAAAGGCTCTAATTAGCGTAATATCTTTATCAGTAATAAAAATCAAATAGTGTTAAGAAATTCAAACGGACTTGCACTTTTACGGATATTCTAAATCAGTAATTAATTTAGATGTTACAATCTGGCACACTTGCTTTTTATTCTACTACCAAACCTAACCTTACTTTTTGTGTTTTGCTTATACTGTATTGTTTGCATCTACTTTAAAAAACGAAATCAACAGAAATGTTTGCATATATTTAAATATCAATTTATATCTTATGAAGAATAAAAGTAAATACTGATTTTTCGTTAACTTTAAAATGGGTGAACCACAGGCAAAAATAAGGTTATGTGTCGAAAGCGCAAACGCAAGATATATTTCTTAAAAGAGGCTGCAAAATCTCTGTCTAAAACTGCTGCCGTAATCGTTATGTTTAATAACGATAACCATAAAGAGGCCAAAAAACGTCTGTTATTTTAAGAGGTGCAAAATGTCTCTATTATTAGTGATGCAAAGGGTAATATTACCGATGTAATGTTACTAGTAATTTCGGTATTATTACGTATAATATTGCTGCCAGATCGGTAACATTGGGTATATTCTTTTTTCCGCGCTATACTCTAACTAAATCAACGCGGCGACAATGAGACATTTTGCACCTCTTATTTTGCAATTCCGTTGTGGTTAACGCTATTCTGAGTCTGCGCAGTAACGCAAACATGATCCGTTATCGTTATTAACCATACCGGACTCCTTTAATTACGGATGAATACCGAAGAGCTTATCGTTATCGTTATTGTTAAACTGCGTGGTTGCCGGATTGTAGAATTTTTAATATCAATTATTTAAGAAGGTTGACATTTTAATGCCGTATTAATTAAAATATCATTGATACATAGGCTCTAATTAGCGAAAAATCCATAGCAGTAAGAAAAATAAAATAGTGTAAAGAAATTAAAACGGACTTGCATTTTTAAGGATTTTTTAATTCAGTAATTAATTTTACATGTTACAATCTGGCACACTTGCTTTTTATTCTACTACCAAACCTAACCTTACTTTGTGTTTTGTTTATACTGTATTGTTTACATCTACTTTAAAAAACAGAATCAAGAGAACTATTTGCATATATTTAAATATCAATATATAACTTATGGAGAATAAAAGTAAGTACTGATTTTTCGTAAACTTTAAAATCGGTCAACCACAGGTAAAAATAAGGTTATGTGTGGAAAGCACAGACGCAAGATAAATTTCTTAAAAGAGGCTGCAAAATCTCTGTCTAAAACTGCTGCCGTAATCGTTATGTTTAATAACGATAACCATAAGGAGGCCAAAAACGTCTGTTATTTTAAGAGGTGGAAAATGTCTCTAATATAACTGAAGCTGAAAATTTAATTGCAATGGAGTTCATCTATAAAACTACAAGGCGTCATCCAAAGTATTCTTCACAAGTAAATCTTATTATGTAAACACTAGCACAGGACAAAATTAGAGGTGGTTATATTTTTGCTAAGGAATTCGTCATCTCAAGCGAAAAATCTATGTTTCCGTCTGTTTAGTGGGCAGAATTTTGCCCCAGTTTTAAAATAATGCAGACATTTGAAACGATGGCAACATCGTCAACAGCCGCAATCGAAAGAACCCTTAGTACTTATGGACTTATGGATATATTCATCGGCAAAGAAGAAAAAAACCTACCGTGGAAAAGGCCGGAAAACTAACTTTTGTTGCCCATATAATTATAATTTGCTTAATAAAGAAAATTATTTAGGAATAGTTGAAGCTACTGAAGAAGAAATAGAAAAAATAGATATTGGTTTCAAAGTAATAGACTTGACTCAATTAATGAAAGATAAAGAAGAATCAGATGACAAGCTCAACAAGGATTCCTTAATTTTTAATGATATAAAAATGGTCCCAAACCTGAAACAAAATACACTCTTTTTATGCTTTATTTGTTTTCTGGGAGATTACAGATACAGGGTGTTCATTTAAAAACATTCCAATCAAGTTATCTTCGAAACGAGACAGATTTGAAAATCGCCGAAACACGTCAAGATATGTTATTTATTGAGGGGAACGTCTTTACAAAAATTGGACGGCGCCTTTAACCCCTTAACCACCAGGGCCACCACCCCAAAATTCATAAATGAGAAGACGGGTCGAGTGATACATCATTTAAAGCTCCTGACAGAGCTTTATAACCCTAGAATATGAAGTCAATATCTTCACTGTTACAAATGGCGGTACTTTAAAATTACCTAAATACCTGATTTGGATGACCATATTTCCGAAACTAATAAAGTTAGATGTACCTAATGTGGTGTTTTCTTAAAGCTCTTTTAAAGGTCTTTTTAATGGTGATACTGGTAGTAATATACAGGGTAGAAGAAAAAGTACATATTTTTTTATTTAAGAACCCTGTATATTATTTTACCATTAAAAATATCTTTAAATGAGCATTAAGAAAATACCACATTAAGTACATATACCTAACTTTATTAGTTTCGGAAATATGACCATCCAAATCAGGTATTTGAGTAATTTTAAAGTACCGCCATTTTGTAATAGGTGAAGATATTGACTTCATATTCTAGGGTTATAAAGTACTTGTCAGGAGCTTTAAAATGATGTATCACTCGACCCGCCTTCTCATTTAAGAATTTTGGGGTGGTGGCCCTGGTGGTTAAGGGGTTAAAGGGGCGCCGTTCAATTTTTGTAAAAACGTTCCCCCTCAATAAATATCTTGACGTGTTTCGGCGATTTTCTCAAATCTGTCTCGTTTCGAAGATAACTTGAGTGGAAAGTTTTCAAATGAACACTCTGTATATTATGAACTATTCTGCTCTTACACAATATAATAAAAGTAATGATTACTTTAAAAGAAATAAAATAATGAAATTTTTAATATTAAGTTACTTACGATACAAAGGTTTCTATCTATAAACAAAGGTTCATTAGCTCTCGGTTGAGATTATTTTAATCCAATAAAATAAAATCTTAACAAAACGCCAGACGGGAACTGGGCCAATGGTTGAGTCTCAAAAATGTGGTAAACAGTTTACCAAAAAATTACTAATAAACTAGTTAAAATACTGAAAAAAGTTTTAAAAAAGAAAATGAAATGTCTTATGACATTTTAGAGTTTGACATTACTTTTGAAAAAATTAACTGGTAAAAGATACACCTATTAGGTATCTTAACCAGGTAAAAGAATAGTAAAAAATGTTTGGCCATAGCTCATGAACCTTTGTTTATAGATTGAAACCTTTGTATTGTAAGTAACTTAATATTAAATATTTTATTATTTAAATTCTTTTAAAGCAATCATAACTCTTATTATATTGTGTAAGAGCAGAATAGTTCTTCATAATGTATAAAAGTTTTAATTTTCTTAAAATGGTAGATAAATTTTTAATTTTATTCTGGAGAAAAGCCAAATATTATTTTGTTTAAAAATACACTTATTACATATACACGTGCAGCCAAACTAAAAGGTATATAGGCCAATAAAGCAATAACTAAGTGGGAATGATTCGTCATCTTGTTTTCATCCCGGTTTTTTCGTCTAATCTCTACTTGATAGTGTTTTACACGCATTAAACCGTATTCTTTTCACTTTCCTTCCTGCTTTTGTACCTTTTATTTGGCCGAACGTGTATACCTACGTGTATTAAAATTTTATTTTACCGTGTTATCGTTTTAAAACAACTATTAATCTTGTTCAGACAATTATTTACATTAGGTACTTGGTAACAAAAAAGCAAATAAAACTGTTTATTGAAAGGTTACATCAGTATTTATTTTTAAAATCGCTTTTCAATATGTTTTATCAGTAAATTGAACCACGTATAGGTAATGTCAAGGTACCCAAATCGTATAAGTTGTCACATGTCACGTACATAGTATAGTTAGACCCATATTAATTTTTTTCTGAAAGCGATGCCGCCAAGTACACAAATAATGATAAAGCTAATAAACCCTTTTGTGAACAATGATTTATTGTAGCAAAAAATATTCAATTCGATGAGTACGCCACGCGTTACAGGTTTTATGGCACGCCAGAGACGAAATAAGAGGATGTTTTTAAGTACGTCATACGTGTTTTCGTAATATTTTTATTTATTTATCTAAAAAATATGTTATCAGGCTCTGTCAAAGGGTATGTGCTTTCGAAAAGGGTTGTTTACTTTATCATTTTTTGTGTATTTGGCGGCATCGCATTCAGAATGAAATAAATATGGTTCTCTTATTTCTTCTCTTTATTTATTTTTTTTTATTATCTTATTTTTAGTAGTTTTGAAAATATGTGTATTAAAGCAGTGGCGTTTTAATTGTTTTTTTATTGAATGATCCTGAAAAAAATATGTTACTGTACTTTTGTGACATCCTGTATTTTACATGTTAATAAAGATGCAGTAATACTTCTTCAAAACGGAATTTAATTGACATAAAAAGTAGTTTTAAATTAATGATAAATATGACTAATTTGAAGAAGTTCGTTACTTTTATTTAAGAATCATCTTAAACACTGATGTCATTGTTTAAATATGTTTTTAACGTTCTGTCATGGAATTGATATGTTATTTTTGGATGATAAATAATAATTGGTTTTCTTGTCGGGTAACAACAAACTTTTATTACGGATGTTTAAATCAATTTGATTAAAAGATGTTTTATAATAATAACTATTAAGTACACATACATACTCGTCGTGCCACTTCAAAACTTTCATGGGCAATTTTTGCCAATGCGTAGAAAGGAGACAGAATAAGACGAGACAACATTTGTTTATATTAAGTATATGATCATGGTATTAAGCTTTATTTTAATAATTAAAAATAAATAGTTTTTAGGTTTTACTGTACCTACCGGGTCAGCGAATTTATAAGATTTATAAGAGAAGAGACCTGACCCTTTTTTTCTGGTTTGGTGACCCCGACAAAAATGCCTAACTATTTGATCTTGTTTGGTACCCTTAAGTGGATTTATAAAGTGTGTATTAGTCTTGGGTTTAATTAAGGAATTAAAAAAGAGCAAAATACAATTTTACGCCCGGTCGTACAAAAATACTTTTAAGTATAAGTAAAAAGTCTTAAAGAGCCAAAAATTGAACTTTTAACTAACAAAAAGATGTCCTAGACAACCTCAGATATCCCTTTTTTCAGTAAGCAAAAAAAAGGTGACCAGCTTAAAACTTACATCATTTGCCTTTTTCGCCGGCTGTATAATATTTTTAACACGCTTTTATTAACTTGGGTTGTAACAATCTATCCATCTGTCTATCTATGTAACGGAATCTTTGAGCCTAATTTTAACCAACTTCCAGCTATTCGATTTCTTTGAAACTTTGCACACGTGTCAAGGACCGATGAAGATGCAATAATTTAAAAACAGTATCCCGTTATCTCTTTTTGAATCGCCAGGAAAAAAATTCCATTATATTATAAAAACAACACCTAGGATGCCATCTGTTGGCAACATTTCAAACTTTGCTATTAAATGAAGAAGAAATTTTTTAGTTTTTACACAATTTGGTTAGTTGCACCATTGGTGTTCAATTTTTATGAACAATAAAAATATAGGGTTAGTTGCACCAGAGTAGCAGAAACTAAAAATGAAAAATAATTAATAGTTTAAAAAACTAAAAAACACGCTTTTATATGCAACCGAACTAAAAATTAGAAAATAATTTTTCATTAAAAAAATATTGTCATTTCATAGTAAAAAGCGTGGGGTGATAAATATATTAAATGTTATAATTATTATATTTGCAAATATCTATGATGGAAAAGTTATGAAAAAATAGTAAAATGCACCCCACGCTTTTTACTATGAAATGACAATATTTTTTTAATGAAAAATTATTTTCTAATTTTTAGTTCGGTTGCATATAAAAGCGTGTTTTTTAGTTTTTAAACTATTAATTATTTAAAAATCAACACATTCGCGTGCCAAAAATTTTACGTGCCACTTGTGGCACGCGTGCCATTAGTTTGCCATCCCTACTCTAGGACTTGAACTTGTCTAATAGTTTCATTGACACCCAGTATAAAAGTAAGTTAACTGCTTACATCTTATAATAAGTGCTGTGCGAAATAAAAATTAAAATTGTTTTTCATATTTAATGGCACTAAGTTCCATGTAACAATAATTTCAAAAAATGCCTAGTAGGATACTGGATACTGCTTTGTTTATGGCGTTGCTGCAAGACAATTGCCAGCTCAATGTGGTGGGAAAATCTGGATTGTCGAGCTTTCCGCTTCCAGAAATTCCGATTTAAAATATTCAAATATTTAAATCAATAACAGCGATAAACTTCTGAACATGCATAAATTGTAACTGTAAAGCCAGCGGCTGCTACTGATATCGCGCATAACCGTCACTTTCACTACTGACGTTTTTCCGCAAGGCGTGCGCACCTCCTCGACCATACGCAGACACCATGTGTTCAACACCAAAACGTAAAAACCTCAGGCTTTAGAAATCTTCACTCACAGCGCTTAGCCCCAGAAGAAAGAAGCCCCAATTTAGCATGAATCTTTCTCGATCCCCAAGAGTACAGCTACGCTCGTACGACGCCTTCAATCGCCTACCCGGGAAGTCTATGTGGACTTCTACGTAAACCGCACTACTCGAAGACCGCGGAAAGAGTGATGCCAAGTAGGATATTTTTAAAGCTCGTTTTTTAATATTAGAGAATTATTGCACAGTGAAATAAGGCCAGGCACTAATAATACATTTCGGTTATTACTAACTATTTTGACATCTGAGCTTGCGCAGATGCATGTTAGGATAAGGACTCCCTTATTAAGTATAGTGCCTGGCTTTATTTATGTCGGTTTTAGGTCGTGCCTTATTTTGGTCTTATTTTAACTTCGGAACTGTTCGTCTAACCGAACGTCTGCCGACCACAAAATCGAAAAGTTTTTAGAAGTAAAAATACTTAAAACCTTGCTTTTTCAAATGTACTTCTGTAATTCTATTAAACAAAACCCTACAACACAAAACAATAAAAAAATCTACTAAAATTTTTCCCCCTTTTTTTAGGTTACTGGTACTGTCAACATGATTTGCAATAACTCTAAATTATGGGTACAAGCACTATTCAAATAGGGCCGGTATTAATAATTCCCGAGCTGAATAAAGCAACTTGCAATAATTCTCTATTAATATCGCTTCGCCAATTATTTTTTTGCTAATTAATACATTTTTAAATTTAATACTTTTGTTCTTATAATAACTATTAAAATTAATTTACAAGTATTTCGGTATGTGTAGATTCAACAGAGATAGTGTTATGGCAATTAATATTTTAGTCACACCTCATAGTTTTCTAACGTTCTGGCACTTCCTTTGAACGAACCAAAAATGGTGGCATAGGAAATCATTATAATAATTCTAAATACATGCCATATATAAATTATCATCATCATCTAATACAGGGTGTTTTAGAATAAGATACTAACTCTAAAAGTTTTTTAAATTTTTACACGGGCGCGGCTCGTACAATCTCGGTCAATGACCCACCTTCGTAATTAATTTTTTTATAGTAGTTATTCCTTAATAAATTATAATAAAAAGTTTATTATCTTAAACCGCTTTATTGTCCTAAAGCTAAAAATAATTCGGTAAGTTCTAGCTACCAGATCGCTCAAATCTTCTCATCATTCTGCGTTATTAATCGGGCAAATAATAAAATCTTTGAACGTAGCGTATCCAGAGTAAATATTTTACCAAATTTCACGATTTTATTATTTGTCTTATCAATAACAACAACCCAGATTGATGAGAAGATTGGTGCTATCTGGTAGCTAGGACTTATCGAATTATTTTTAGCTTTTAATATAATAAAACCGGTTAACATAAAAAAAACTTTGTGTATATAATTTATTTTCAAGTTTTTAGTTTTATTGTTAGTTGATACTTCTCATTCTATTGAGTTTATGTATTTTAAAGTAAGCTCTATTCTACCAATCAAGCCCTTTTATTTGATACCCACATTAAGGTAGTTCTGGAAAAATAGAAATCCACCATTTTGTGACGGCGGCCATCTTGGATTTTAATTTTTTCATAGTGAGCTCTATTCTACCAATCGAGCCCTTTCATTTACTATCCATATTGAGGTAGTTTTGGAAAAATAGTAATCCGCCATTTTGTGACGGCGGCCATCTTGTATTTTAATTTTTTTCAAAGTAAGCTATATTCTACCAATTAAGCCCTTTCATTTGATATGCATATTGAGGTAGTTCTGAAAAAATGGTAATCCGCCATTTTGTGACGTCGGCCATCTTGGATTTTTATTTTTTAATAGTAAGCTCTATTCTACCAATCAAGCCCTTTCATTTGATACCCATATTGAGGTAGTTGTGGAAAAAATATATAATCCGCCATTTTGTGCCGGCGACCATCTTGGAGTTCAATTTTTTTCATAGTGAGCTTTATTCTACCAATCAATCCCTTTCATTTCATACCCATATTAAGGTAGTTGTAAAGTAATATGTACATATGTAATTATGTGGCGGCGGCCATCTTGGATTTTATTTTTTCAATAGTTAGCTCTATTCTGCCAGTCAAGCCCTTTCATTTGATACCCATATTAAGGTATTTGTGAAAAAATGTAATCCGCCATTTTGTGGCGGCGGCCATCTTGGATTTTAAATTATTTCATAATGGGTTCTATTATACCAATCAAGCCCTTTAATTTGATACCCATATTGAGGTTGTAGTGAAGTAATATATAATCCGCCATTTTGTATCGTCGGCCATCTTGGATTTAAAATCATAAAAAATGTATTATATTGTATTGTCATCAAGATTAAGAATGTGTACCAAATTTCAGATCGATCGGTCGTCAGGAAGGGGATCGAATTCTTATTACTAGATTTGATCCAAATAAATAAACAAAGAGAACAAGCTAGCTAAAACCGTTTAAAAAGTCACCGGTTGCGCCTGGCAAATAGGACAAGAAAAATAAACACTTTTTGCACGCCGATTCAAACAGGGTTTTTTCAAAATTAAATAATAGTTATTTTCATTACAAGATGCCAAAGTTTACTTTTTGGTGTGAGGTTGGTTTTTACAAGATGCGAAAGTTTACTTTTTGGTGTGAGGTGGTTTTTAAATGGCCGAGGCGAAGCCGAGGCTATTTAAAACCTCCGAACACTTGAAAGGCCTTTCGCATCGTGTAATGTATTATATTTTTTCTGCTACTGTTCTATGTATCGCACAATTTAATAATCATTAACATCATGTTTTAATAGAAATATCGGAGATTTTGAAATTTTACCTGTTAAAAATTAATCCATAGCAACACATTTATTGTTGACATTGTCTGTCATCAGCACTTGTCAGATATTGAATTATTGTTAATTTAGTATAAATCCATTCCCATTTTAAAATGTTAAATGAATATGAAAATGGCATCCAAAAGGCAACTGACCTTGCGTGTGCCTCACTTCTGCCAGACAAATCTAAAGAGAGGTACCATCAAACATATAAATCGTTTTCTGAATGGCTTGCTACAAAAAATGTGGGGCGGATTGACGAGAATGTGATGTTGGCGTATTTTCAAGAAAAATCCGAGTCTTTATCACCACCAACCCTCTGGTCTGTATATTCCATGCTCAAGTTAACAATTTCCGTAAACAAAAATCAATATATTTCCGAGTTCAAGAAACTAGTTGCTTTTATTAAAAGGAAAAACGATGGTTATGAGGCAAAAAAGTCAAAAATTTTTAAAAAAGAAGAAATCATAAAGTTTTTACTTAACGCGCCTGATCAAAGTTACTTAGCAATGAAAGTAATAGCCATTATGGGAGTGGCTGGGGCATGCCGGACAGACGAAATATACAGAATGAAGCTAAGTGATGTAGAAATAAGAAATGACGTGGCTATAGTAAAAATAGTGGAGTCTAAAAATAAAGTTAAAAGAAACTTTGTAGTAACCAACGATGAAGGCTCAGTTCCTTATGTCAGATTTCTACAGGAATATATTAAGCTGAGACCAAGGAATGCTCTAGATGAGCGCTTATTGTATCGTTATGAAAGAGGTAAATGTGTTAATCAAGTAATTGGAAAGCACACTATTTCAAATGTACCTAAAGAAATTGCGAAGTTTTTGAAGCTTGAAGACATCAGTAGATACACTGGCCATTCTTTTAGAAGAACGTCAACTACGTTCCTTGCCAATGCTTCGGATGTCGATATTTTGGACTTAAAAAGGCATGGAGGTTGAAAGTCTTCTTGTTGCGGAGGGATATATTGCTGAATCCTATAGTAATAAGGTGGAAATTTCAAAGAAGATTTTACACGAAATTCCTACCAATATTTCCTCTAATGAAGTAACAGTGAAAAATATGAATAATAACGTAGTTAAAGGTGATAACGATACCCCAACAACAAATTTAAAAACTGTTAATTCAAGTATTATTCCTCCAATTTCTTTTGCTAATTGCTCAAATTGCACAATTACTTTTAATGTCAATACCTAACCTAGTTTTTTAAAATATTTTGTCATAAATTAGTTACTTTTTATAAATAAATCCTAATATTTCCCACAAGCATATTTTCTTTTTTTTACTCTTACTCTTTTGTCCAGGCGCTGAAAATATTACTTTCGTAGCTAGCAACGCTTAGCAACCAGGTAACACGAAGGTTCTCTTTCGTTATCATTCGCGTTGCTAGGACCACAAAGTTTTCTTATTTATACAGTAGTAGAAAAAATATTTTCCTTTTAAAAAATAAGCAAAACCCAACCATATGGCATAAGAAGCTGCCCTAAAAACACTTGCAAAATAATTTAAACCCGATTACACAACAACCATACATTTTTAGCAATAGACCGTGCTACATTCCTTGTATGGTCACGATTTTATTCTGATTTAAAAACGGTTCTCGAAGCCCAGTAACATACCATCTGTTTTATTTTAATTTAATCTAAAAGAGATCAATTACCGCTTTGACGCTCCTCGCTTAGCCATCTGACTTTTAGACGATTAAATTTATTTTATGGTAACTGAATTGCGGGATAAAAAAATATTAATTTATGATATAATTGATATTATTTGAACTGATATTATTTAAAGGTCAATTTATTCGTCTAAAATAAAATCATAAACGTTTAATAAATCTGCATGATTTTATGGTTTTAAATACACTCTCCACAAAATTTTCGTATATGCTGAGTTTTTTTAACACGCTTTTATTAGCTTGGTTGTAACTATCTATCTATCTATCTATGTAACGGAATCTTTGAGCCTAATTTTTACCAACTTCCAGCGATTCAATTTCTTTGAAACTTTGCACACGTATCAAGGACCGATGACAATGCAATAATTTAAAAACAGTATCCCGTTATCCTGATTAGGACCGCCAGGATAAATAAATTCCTTTACAGATCCCTCTGTGTCTCTTGACAAAATGGCGAAGGAATTTTTTAGTGAATAAACTGGAGCATTTATTTTTAAAAAACTAATTGATATATCGAACTAAAAAATGAAAAATAAATAATAGTTTAAAAAACTAAAAAAACACGCTTTTATATGCAACCGAACTAAAAATTAGAAAATAATTTTTCATTACAAAGAGTTTGTCACTTCAGAATAAAAGCGTGGGGTGCTTAATATATTAAATGTTATAATTATTCTATTTGTAAATATCTATGAGGGAAAAGTTATGAAAAAATAGTAAAATGCACCCCACGCTTTTTACTCTGAAGTGACAAACTCTTTGTAATGAAAATTATTTTCTAATTTTTAGTTCGGTTGCATATAAAAGCGTGTTTTTTTAGTTTTTTAAACTATTATTTATTATAAGCTTTATAGTCCCTGGCCAGTTATAAAATGGACTTCATGATAAGAACCAACGACGTATGGACCCAGCGATTCATTCATAATTTTATGATAAACTTTAAGCCAACAATCCTAATAGGCAAAGGGGGGTGAGGCAAGCGAGAAATGAAAATGGCGGACTTACTTTTTGACCTTGGTCGATGGGGAGAGTGGTGGATTGGACCTGAAGGGACCAAAACCAAGAAAAAAATAGAGAGAGAGAGAGTATGCACCCAACGATGTTGGTCTCTATTTACCTGTGAAAAGTGACGTGCGAAAATGAATAGTGTACCCTTCTACAAACAAAGTACTGCCTACCCATATTGTCTTTAAAAACACTTTCTAATCACCAACAAACACCAGAAAATACACAAAAACGCATTATAAGCTTTATTTGATCACTTTTGGCTTACCAAATTGTCAAATGACAGAAAGCAACAGAAGTGACAAAGCAAAGGGGGCGTCACCCACAAGCGTTTAGGAGAAGTTCATTCATGTTTTATTTACGATGGAGTAAAAATCCCTGGGCGGCGTTGCCGGGATTAACAAATAATCACGTATTTTTAGAATTTTGCTTTTTTAAAAGATAATAACTTATAATATTTGAACATATTTTTTTATTATGATATCTAAAAATTATAAAAGTATATGTATTGTTCATTTAAAAAGTTACATTATCAAATTCTTTAATATAGAGGCTTATCCAACAACTACTTGTGGTTAGTAAGTTTAGAGTGGATAAATTAAATTTGGCAAACCGCATTTTAGCGCTTTTACTGTGATGTATTGATGACAACAGCTCAAACGTAAACAAACCTGGTCCATACGTCGTTGATAAGAACACTTATTCATACCGCTATACAGGTTGAGCTAAATAACATAACACCTAGGCAAAGTGAGGCAAAAAGACAATCTAATTAAATCCCGGCATGTAAATATGCGTGACTAATACTGCTTCTTTTGTTATTCTATTACTCGCCAATGTACCAAAACTGCTTGCTCAAGCAGTATATGGAAGAGGCGTTTTAACCCAGCTTGTCAACGTCAAATGTTTCGGGTCTCGGACTGGGCGAACGCGTCACTTTTTTGTCGGACAAGTTTACTACTATTACTTACAATTTTAAATATTATGCCAAAAATCCTGAGGATTATCCCGCCTCGGCCGTACTCGAAACATGTGCTTGATTCTTATGGATTCATGACTCTCACCCTGACTATTTTAGACAAAATGTTTAAAAATTACATGTAAAACATTATGGTTAACTTGTCCGACATAAAAAGTGACGCGTTCGCCCAGTCTGATACCCGAAACATGTGACATTGGAATAGACCCAGGGACTATAATAGAGTATTTTTCTGCATATCAGACAAGTTTTTTAAAATCAAAATAAGTTCTTTGCCTTATTGGATATACATATACAAGTTAAGATTGGCAAAATAATAAATATTAAAAACATTTTTTAATCCCTAATAATATCAGGTTTGCTGTTGCATTCCCGTTTGTGGTCCAGGGCGTTTCAAATCTATCCCGGATAAAGTAGGCCACTGAAATCGATTAAATAAGGGTTGTTATGTAGGTCACAGTGAATTAGTTAGGGTAGGTTTTGTAAACAACTTTTATCAAGTTTAACGCGAGAGCTTTCGCTTTATTGGTTCCTGAATTATTACCAAATTTGTTTAGTGTTTTTAGTAAATCAGAACAAACGGTATTATTATACCATACCATAAAAACATTTAATAGTTATTTATTAGATAAGTGAGTTATATTACATATAAGTCACGCAAGAAAAGTTTAACTCTCGAGCCCGAAGGGCGAGATAGGTAATTTTCTTAAGTGACTTATATGTAATAATTCACGTGTCTAATACAAAATTTTATCCAACACTTTCGTATAAATCGTTTTTAATATCGAAAATAATTTGAAAACGTCATCCATTATTTGTTACTTGTCATTGTCAACACCAGCAACAAAATTTTTGTATTTTTTGGAAAGCAAGCTTGTTTGGTTGTAATGCATTTTGTTGGTAACTACGGGTTTGTTAAAGTCTATAATTCACTAGTGAGCTAAAGGGTACTTTAGCTCACTAGTGACTTATAGTACACTTTATATCCTCAAAATCTGATCAGTTATCTAGATATTATATGTAAGTGTTGGATAAAATATATTTTTATAAAAGTTGAGTCTTAAATTTTTTAGTTTTTTTTTAATCCTTAAAATATTAAAAGTTTATTCCTATTCTTATCAGAGTATCACCCTGTACTTCGTTAATTTTATATTACTTGAAATGTTTTTCTTCTATTACCTTATTTATCTCGCATATTTTAATAATAACATGTATAGCCGTTTTACGAAATTAATATGTAAAAAAAAATTATTAATATTTTTGCAAAAACATTTTTTCCGCTCCAAAAATCTAATTACTTATATTTGGCTTAATGGTACATTCCTAATTATGTAGGAAGCTAAGTCTTTACCTTTATATCTTATATTAAAAAAAAACATTTAATTTAAGAAAAAAAATCACATATGTATATAGCACTTTTAGACACGTGGTACAGGTACAGGGTGTTCATTTGAAAACTTTCCACTCAAGTTATCTTCGAAACAAGACAGATTTGAGAAAATCGCCGAAATACGTCAAGATATTTATTGAGGGGGAACATTTTTACAAAATTGGACGACGCCCCTTTAACCCCTTAATCTCCAGGGCCACCACCCCAAAACTCTTAAATGAGAAGGCGGGTCATGTGATATATCATTTTAAAGCTCCTGACGAGTACTTTATAACCCTAGAATATGAAGTCAATATCTTCACCTATTACAAAATGGCGGTACTTTAAAAATTACCTAAATACCTGATTTGGATGGCCATATTTCGAAACTAATAAAGTTAAATGTACCTAATGTGGTGTTTTCTTAAAGCTCTTTTAAAGGTCTTTTTAATGGTGATACTGGTAGTAATATACAGGGTAGAAGAAAAAGTACATATTTTTTTATTTAAGAACCCTGTATATTATTTTACCATTAAAAAGATCTTTAAATGAGCTTTAAGAAAATACCACATTAAGTACATCTAACTTTATTAGTTTCGGAAATATGGCCATCCAAATCAGGTATTTAGGTAATTTTTAAAGTACCGCCATTTTGTAATAGGTGAAGATATTGACTTCATATTCTAGGGTTATAAAGTACTCGCCAGGAGCTTTAAAATGATGTATCACTCGACCCGCCTTCTTATTTAAGAATTTTGGGGTGATGGTCCTGGTGGTTAAGGGGTTAAAGAGGCGCCGTCCAATTTTTTGTAAAAACGTTCCCCCTCAACAAATATCTTGACGTGTTTCGGCGATTTTCTCAAATCTGTCTCGTTTCGAAGATAACTTGAGCGGAAAGTTTTTAAATGAACACCCTGTATAACCCATATGTTAAAGAATTTTTTATTTATTAAGCCGACCCGTTCGTCGCCCACTTCGTTGGGCGTTAATATCTGAACTTTGCGTTTAATCTTATTAAATATAGCCTATAACACTTCACAATATTGTAGATTTTTGACTGTGAAAGAATTTTTATGATTGGTTCAGTATTTCCGAAGATTAGCGGCTACAAACAAAAAAACAAAGTGTCAAATTTTTTCTCTTTATAATAGGTTTGTTCCAGCAGGCTGCCAGAAATGTTTAGATTAGATTAGATTAGATTAGATTAGGAGGTGGATTGCATATCCTCTAACACTGCAACCTGCTCAGGTTTATTGTGTGTCCTCCGTCCATAGGTTAGAGCACGCTATCCAAGCCGGTCTGTTTAATCAGACTCCACAAGCTTGAAACTGGCCCCTTGGTATATCTTGCCGCTTTAGGTTTTTCTTCACCCAGCCTTGCAAACCGCAGACGACAAAGGGCTTCGCAGTAGCACCATACGTGTTCTGCGGTTTCTTCCTCCTCCTGGCAGAACCTATATAGGTTTTCTTCTGCCAGGCCCATAGTTTCCATGTGTTTATTCAGTCTGCAATGACCTGTCAGTTGACCCACTATTATTCTTACTGCCTTCCGGTTATAATTCAGAAGGTCTTTTGTAAATTCTGGCGAGTAAGCCTTGATGAACACTTTCGCCTGACGCTGTCCTGGTGTTCTCCTCCACCAGAAATGTTTGCAACCGTTCGGATTCTGCGCAAGTCAAATTTGTCGTTCCAGCAGTACATGTTTCTAACATTATACAATTGTTTGTTGTTCCAGCAGTAGTTTTAAGATGTTGGAAACATGTTGGAAACTGTTTGAAAAGTTTGCAAACTTTCTTCAAACATTACTGACAATTTTTAACATAACCTTTCTTGTATTGACGTATAAGCAGTATGCACGCCTTGTTTATTTTTCGTTCCAGCAGAAAACTGTTTCCAACATTTCTGACTAATGTTTGTAACAATTTCTGCGTTTTACGATTGTTGCTAACATGTTTCCAACATTCTACTGGAACAAAACTAATATTAGTCTAGAAAAAGTTTAAGTTTCTTGAAATATTTAAAAATTATCTTGTTTAAATCCATTTTTTGTTATGAAAAAGACCATTACTTTTTTAGGTCAAATGCAAACACAATGTTAAATTAATTAATGTAGTAGCCAATTATTTTTTGTATTAATTATAATGGCTAATTAACTCAGATCACAAACATCCGGTTTTAAGTTAAGGTTTTGTTACATAAATATTAATCTGGATGTTGATACATTTTTTCTTGATATTTTTTTGAGGAAATTAAAAAAAGTACGTATACATAGTTTGCTTTATCTCTAGCTGGTGGCTTACCCATATAGTTTTTTTTTATTTGTTAAGGTATCATTTTAAAATTTGGTACGCATTAGGGCCTGATTAACAATTAGGCAAATTAGGCTGCAGCCTAGGGCGCGAAGATTAAGGGGGCACTAAAATCGTGATTGGGGGTGCTTAAATCGTGAGACTGAGTGAAAAAGTAGGTGAACAGGTTTCTACCTTAATTTGTATGTTGGAGAAGTAAGAATTTTCTTTTTTTGCTCTTCATAAAGTTAAGGTAACGAAATATAAAGACGTTTATTGTTTTTTACAAAAGTGAGGACCTTTTTTTCAAAAATTTCATGACCACCTGGCGGGGGCTCATTCTCATTATTAGCCTAGGTTGGTCATAAGTCTTAATCAGTCGCTGGTAGTACGTAGGTATATTAAGCCGCGCCCAGACTTGCAACAATTCGCGAAACTTCCGTCCAAACTAATCAACCTGTTTGCGCGTTCCTTTGACGCCAAAAAACCGACAAGCAGTATGGATTTCGCCACAAAAGATCTACAGCAGATCTTCTTTCCTTCGTATTACACTGTTGGAATAAGTCTCTTGAGTTTCTAGGTGAGTCCCAGATCGTTGCTCTTCATATATCCAAAGCTTTTGACCAGGTCTGGCATGCCGCACTTCTTAATAAACTTCCCTGCTATGGTCTTTCAACTAAACTCTGTACTTGGCTCTCTAGTTATCTATCTGATACGACGTATATCAGTTATTGTGGACGGCCATTCTTCAAGCTTTCACCAAGTAAATCCTGGAGTCCCTCAGGGCTCAGTTCTGGCACCAACATTGTTTCTTCTTCACATTAACGACCTTCTCTCATCCACAACTAATTCCATTCATAGTTTCGCCGACGATAGTACCCTTCACTCCAGTTTTCAGGTTCCTAAACCCATCACTAAACCTGATTTGGAGAACAAACGCAGAGCGATGCAGATATCTCTTTCGCAGGATCTTAATTTAATATTGGATTGGGGCGCCAAAAATCTCGTCCACTTTAATGCATCCAAAACACAATCATGTTCCTTTTCGCGAAAAGAGTCATCAAATACTCATCCTCTACTTATGAGCGGCCAAGTTTTACAGAGCAAAGATACCTTCAATCTTGTGGGCGTCACATTTGAAAGTAACCTTAACTGACATAAACACATTGTATCTATAGCCACGGCAGCTTCAAAAAGCTTGGATTTCTCTTTCGAGCCAAAAAGTATTTTTCCGCTTCTAATTTATACACTTTATATGTGTCCCAAATCCGACCTCCCTTAGAATATTGTTCTCATATCTGGGGCATGGCGTCCCCCACAACCTAAGCATTCTTGATTCTATTCAAAGAAGAGCTATTCGTCTCATTAATGATCCTTCACATACAGAAAGGCTTCCATCTCTTACCCATCGTCGGGCTGTGGGGGATTTATCGCTTTTTATAGGTACTTCCATGGCTTCTGCTCTGAAGAATTGTCCAGTATAGTTCCTCCACTCACGGTTCCCAACAGAGAAACTCGTGGTTCCGCGTGTATATGCATCCCTATACGGTTCAACTGGACGGGCCCCGAACTTCCCACTTTGTTCGTTCTTTTATCCCTAGAGTTTCTAGATTGTGGAACCTGCTGCCCGCGGAGGTCTTTCCTTCCTCCCAAATCTTCAAGTATTTAAGTCCCGTGTCAACAAACTCCTCTTACCTCACTGAAGACACCCACGGTACGTTAGTATTTAGGCTTTTAGCCTTCGTGGTTTGTCCAAAGATTAAAAAAGCTTAGAATCACCGGCGAATCATTTGCCAAGCCTATAAAACGACGTGAATTCCGTTTACGTCCGCGCATTGTGCATTGTTTGCGGATTGATTGTTTACTCTTGCCCGGTTTAGCCGCCTTTTTAAATAGGAACACCCTGTATATTTTTTCTTATTAAAAAAATTAAAATTTTTATAATAAATTAGGCATTGTATAACTTTTTAAAATATTTTATTGCTTTAATTTTATTTGTTGCAATTCAAATCTGCCAATAAACCACTAATTTTTATTTCACGGTATAAAACCTAAAGAACAATTTGATTTTATTTTTTTATAACTTATATTATCGATTATCAAACAGAATGATAATGTAATAAGAAAAGTAATTTTTATACCTAAGTATACATATATGTCTCTAGGGACCACTCCTTAAAGCTGTTTTCAATGCACTTAAGTTGTTTCGCCTAGACCAGTTGGGATAGACTTACAAATTAGGAAGCCAAAAAGACGACAGTGGACTTTCTCAGAATGAGTTATTAGCACCGGATGAATGATTATTTATTTAAGCCTACACAGTGCCTTATTGACCATACGGTGGGATCGATGCTGTAAACTTGTTTGTTTTTATAGAAAGAAGTCCGTTTTAATTTTATAAAATGAGATATTTTTGTTTTATTCCTTCTCTAAAAAATGCAAAATATGCATATGTATTTTCAAAAAATGAAATTTAAAAAATTCCACTACTACCGTCCCGTAGAGCTCGAACAAGTTGCTAAGGAAGGTTTTTCGTTTGAGTGGTTCACCAGAGTGGCTTTCTAGTGACGCAAGATAGAGCGCTCCCGAGTAGCTCAGGAGCATTTCGTTCTACTTTATGGCGTTCCAGTGACGGAAAGTGTTATGCACCTGAGCTACTCCGCTTTTCTTTCCCCTTGCCCCTCATGCACCAACCCCTCTTTTTGGTTTGTGCTTCAAACGTGTTTTTTATGGTTAAGGATGGATTTTTAAAATTATTTATTTAAAGGAATTAGATATTAAAAGAGATTATTATTATAAAGCCAAGAAAGCTTAAAAACAACGAAATTTTAAAATTTCTTAAAAGTATCTCTCTCTCCTTGTCTAAGGATGCGTTCCAGTGACTAACTTTACTTAGAAATTTATTTTTGTTTGATTTCAGGTTAATGCCAAATATAGCGAAGAATTAGCTTCAGAAAGTTTAGAATGGATCAACAGGAGTGACAGGTGAAAATGTCAATACTGCGGGAGATATGGATAATTTTTATGAAGTATTGAAAGACGGTACCCTTCTTTGCAAGTAAGTTAAAGTTTTCGCCTTCAGTCTAAGTTACGAATAGGAAGCGACCTTCACTCATCTGTTTACGGATAAAAAACCATTTTGTATTAAATATAGTAACCAAAACAGTAAAAGATAAACATGTTGTATCCTTAATAAAAAACACTTAGAATTGACCATAGAATTCAAAAATATAATAATAAATATGGTGTTCCATTTTAAAAATACAACATTTATGTCGCAAGTTTTTCGTTTTCATGTAATTGTTTGTTTAATACGATTTTTAAATTCTCCGAACTAAAATATATCGATTGGCTATTTTGAATTCTTTTACAAATATAGGAAAAGTCAAAAAATATGCCATTTTCCTCTTAAATGGAATACCCTGTACATAATTCTTGTAAACAAATTCATCTTAGTGTAAAAATTTTTTGCACCATTTTCTTATTTCTCTTAACTTCTTTTTCATAGTCGATTACTAACGACGCTAAAAATTGTGTCTTAGTAGTCGGTGCTAGGATAAAGAAATTTTATACAAATGAAATTTCCCCAAATAAGCATACTACTCGTACTTCAGTACTACAAATCTTTACGACCGATTGATGTTCAGATTGGATGTGTCTGTGCAACTTGTTTCATCAACTGTCTGTAAAGGGGCCCACAGACGATCAATATTATTGGGCAAAATATTGTACAGTAATATTGCTAGTCGTCCCCAAACAGTGCAATATATTCGCGCAATGACTATATTTAATATATTGCATAATAACTAGTTTTGTAACTACTGGTTAACACATGGATAAGAAAAAAGTAGCTGCTTGAAACATGTTTGAAAATAAGAAAAACCTTTATTTCTTTCTCTATTGCTTTTGAACCCATATTTGTGTAATTGCTTTTGTAAAACAAATACTCTTTCGTATTTGAAAACTGAAATAATTGTGCAATATTACCCACACGGCATAATAAATCACTATTGCACAATAAAAACCAGAATGTTTTGTTTGACACCATATATTGTACAAGCTCTCAAAATAAACCACAAACGGTCAATAATATTGTACAATATGACATTTTGCACAATAATATTGATCGACTGTAGGCTGCTTAATGCCGTCTATACAACCTGTCATACAATAGGTTTCATACTCCTTTTACAAGAGACAAAAACATCAAAATCCATGTAGGTATAACATTTCTGTACTGTATTTTTATGTTTTTATTTGTTTTCTGGGAGATTAAATTTAAACAAAATATTATTTGGCTTTTCTCCAGAATAAAATTAAAAAGTTTATTTAACATTTTAAGAAACTTAAAACTTTTATACATTATGAAGAACTATTTGAAACCTTTGTATTGTAAGTAACTCAATATTGAATATTTCATTATTTTATTCTTTTAAAGTAATAATAACTTTTATTATATTGTGTAAGAGCAGAATAGTTCTTCATAATGTATAAAAGTTTTAATTTTCTTAAAATGGTAAAATAAACTTTTTAATTTTATTCTGGAGAAAAGCCAAATAATATTTATGTTTAAATTTATGTACTGTAACATACTTTTTTGTTTGCAAAGTGGTGTTATTTAATCGTTTTTTAATATTATGCAAGCTGTGATGACAACATAATATTATTGTCTGTTTTTAGATATTACAATAAAAAGCTAAAAAAAATGATTTCGAATCGCTAATTTTAGAATAATTTGTTAACCACAATCATCCAGATACAGAAATATTTCCGTTTGAAAAGTTTATCTTTCAATAGAAAGGCCATGACCAGTTTTAACGTATGACATCATCCTTATCCTTACAAAACATATTGTGCGGTGTGCAGAAATCTATCGACTTATATGGAAAACTGACTCATTCAACCGTGTAAAAAGTCTGCGGAATGTTACATGGCTTATTTTATAACTGATTAAATATTGACGTGCCTGTCTAGTGGTATAGAATTGCAATTTTAGGCTCTATTACTTCTTTTATTTTTGAGATGTATTTTTGTATGTCTCTATCCATTATTTAATTAACCAGAACTAACACTGATATATAGAAGGAACAGTTTAAAAATGTAAATTCGGTGCTCTTTGATAAGAAAAAAATCACAAAAAGTTTAAAGCAAATAAATCGGCATGCTTGTCTTCGCGGCCGCCTTTGCTATATTTCTTTTATGATATGCCGGTTGATGCAGCTGGTCATCGCACTATGGGATAGAAATTAATTTTTTTGGTCAAAATTCTGAAACTTACCAATCTAACTTAAAATGAGGTGCTTTTTACTGGAAAAATATTAATAAATTATTACAAATGCTTTTTGGGAACCTAAAACTTATTATATGTTATTATAAATTTACACCACCCTTAACATTATTATTTTTTATTGTACAAAATAAACTAAAATGTCAGCTTGTTTGGTTAATTCGGTAGTATTCTAATCAGTAATCCGATGATTATTATCTCATATGATATACAGGGTACGACAATAGGTATGATTTTTTAAATGGAATACCCTGAATATTATATCACCACCAAAAAAATCTTTTAAAATGCTTTAAAAAAATACTACATTTGATGTGTCTATCTCAATTAGTTTCGGAAATATGACCATCCAAATCTGAAAAATAATTTTAAATTATTCTTAGAAGCGTAATAAGAGATACATCTTCCCAACTTTTTTTATTTTTTAACGTATAAAATAAATAAAAAACACTGTTTTGTTGGGTAGATTCTGTAGAATCCATATCTTTCATCAGAATGCTTTTATCTTTTAGGATATACAGTGTAGGACAAAACATATTAAATTTTAAAATGGAAAACCTTGTAAATTATAAAAAAATCTTGTATCTGTCCTTACACTCAAAAGTAGCAAAAAGTAGGAAGGCAATTGTAAGTACAAAAACTGATAAAGAAAAAGGTAAAAAAATCTTTGACAAAAGTAGTGAGACTTCGCGAGACTGCATCGGAAACACAACAATAGCGCTTATTATTTAAACTCTTTTACTTTTTTAGTAAACAAGGCTAATAATAAACTAAGTTGTCTTATTACCCCAATAGAAGTCATCATATCCATTTATAATTTTGCGTACATGTAGTTTGGAGTATCTACTTTGAAATACACAGCATGAACCATTAAAATTTATTTGGCCAAAAGAATGGATTTCTATCCCATAGTGTATCGGCGCGTCGCTGTAAAGAATAGCGGCGCCTTTGTATAAAATAGTCCGATTGCAGGCGGCCTTTTTTATGTTTTTTTGTATTATTTTCAAAGGGTACCGAATTTGCGCTTTTAAAATGTTCTTACTATAAGTTCACGTGCAAATACAATTGAAAATCGCTGTAAATCTTATTTTTGCCAAAATGTAGATTGGCATGTTTCTGAAATAAACGATTCATTTAAGTTATTTACAAAAACCCATTTTTTACAACCTAAACGCCCTGTATCTTGAGAACAAAAAAAATTCGGACACTTGTTTTGTCATTTTAATAAGAGGCTCTAACATGGCAGTTTAGCACCACATTTTACGAACACCCCGAATATTGCATAAATATGCACCAAAAAATAGAAAACCTTAAAATTAAATAGTACCTATAATCAGTATCAAAGAATATACTAGCTAACGCAGCTAGTTATTTTGTGTCAGTATATAATTTGCCATTTCTTTTTTAGGTTAGCTAACTCAATCCAACCCGGAATAGTAAAAAAATCAACGTCACAACAATGGCCTTCAAATGCATGGAAAACATCAACGCCTTCTTGGAAGCAGCAAGACAATTCGGTGTTCCCGCCCAGGGAAACCTTCCAAACCGTCGACTTTGTGGGAGAAGACAAAACCTAAACTCAGTCGTCATTTGTCTGCAGAGTTTAGGCAGAAAAGTTAGTTCATAAGTTGATTGATTTTTCTCTCTCTGACTAACACTAATCTAAGCATATATGGGTCACAGTCTTAACAACTAATTGGTGTAAGAAAACTTTAAACACAATTACAAAGGAAATAAGAAATGAGCTAAGAAAGTTCCTTTTATTTTGCGATGTTCAGTTTATCAATTTATCATATATCGCATTTAAGTTAATACATAATATACAGACAGGTCCACGCTACTAGAAACATAAACAGGAAGTGATGAATTTACTATTGTCCGCTTCGATACTTACCACGTATTTGCTATGGCAGCGGCTGCAAGAAAGGAAATAATATTTTAATTCAAAATTAAGCCTTTTAAAACATTACACGTTTATTCTCATCGTTTTTCCGAGTTTTGTTTACGTGTGTCATAGGAAGACGTGTGTTTCCTGTCTTAAAAAAGCAAGTTATTAGTTTGATAAATGTTTGTCAGAGCTTGGTGAATACGGCCGTAAAACCTCACCCCTCTTAATGTAATAATATTTATGGTAACTTTTTTTTTATATTAAATACAGCTATTATATCTTAATATTTTGATACGAAGAGAGAAATACTTTGTGATTGTGTTTAAATATTTCTTATTGTCAAAGTAGAATTGGGTCCATAAAGACTTTATTAAATAAATTTGCATGCTCTTTTTATTTTTATCCTTCTATGTTGTGTGTGTCTATGACCTGGTAGCATATTACACAGGATGTAATTCTTAAGAAAACACACAAAAATCATATGACAATTTATCTTTTTTTTTATCTTCGGACAAACCACGAAGACTAAAAGCCTAAATACTAACGTACCGTGGGTGTCTTAAGCGAGGTAAGAGGGAGTTTGTTGACACGGACTTAAATACTTGAAGATTTGGGGGAAGGAAAGACCTCCGCGGGCAGCAGGTTCCACATTCTAGAAACTCTAGGGATAAAAAGAACGAACAAAGTGGGAAGTTCGGGGCCTGTCCAGTTGGACCGTATAGGGATGCATACGCGCGGAACCACGAGTTTCTCTGTTGGGAACCGTGAGTGGAGGAACTATACTGGACAATTCTTCAGAGCAGAAGCCATGGAAGTACCTATAAAAAAGCGATAGATCCCCCACAGCCCGACTGATGGGCAGAGAGGGGAAGCCCTTCTGTAAGTGAAGGATCATTAATGAGACGAATAGCTCTTCTTTGAATAGAATCAGAAATGTAGGGTTGTGGGAATGCCATGCCCCAGATATGAGAACAGTACTCCAAGGGAGGTCGGATTTGGGACACATATAAAGTGTATAAATTAGAAGGGGAAAAATACATTTTGGCCTCGAAGGAAATCCAAGCTTTTTTGAAGCTGCCGTGGCTATAGATACAATGTGTTTATGCCAGTTAAGGTTACTTTCAAATGTGACGCCCACAAGATTGGAAGATGTCTTTGCTCCGTAAAAACTTAGCCGCTCATAAGTAGAGGATGAGTATTTGGTGACTCTTTTCGCGACAAGGAACATGATTGTGTTTTGGATGCATTAAAGTGGACGAGATTTTTTTGGCGCCCGAATCCAATATTAAATTAAGATCCTGCGAAAAGAGGAGACCTGCATCGCTTTGCGTTTGTTTTCCAAATCAGGTTTAGTGATGGGCTCGGGAACCTGAAAAACTGTCGGCGAAACCATGAATGGAGACTAGTTGTGGACGAGAAGGTCGTTGATATGAAGAAGAAGTAATGTTGGTGCCAGAACTGAGCCCTGAGGCACTCCAAAGCGATTAACTTGGTGAAAAGCTTGAAGAATGGCCGTCCACAATAACTGATGTTGCGCGTCGACCGGGGAGCAGACAACTAGTAGAGTCAAGTGTAGAAACTAGCGTGTTAGACCATAGTGAGTGAAGCCATTGGCAGAAGCGGCGGCGCTGCCAGAACCTGGTCAAAAGCTTTGATATATCAATACAATCAACATAGGCGTGCGTCTTTCCTATGACGTACGAAACAAATAATAATATATACACATGTATTCAAGCGAAAAGTTGTTTTTGTCGAAAATCCTTCAATCTTCAATCGACATCGAACCTATTTTTAGCCTAGAGTTGATTAGTATAGGGACAGGGGTGGCCAACCGGTCGATCGCGACTATTAGTCCAGTTCGATCGTAAGCAAGGTCTAAAATATAAATACCTAGAACCAGTGCCGTGTACCTTCCGGATGGTGCAAGGGGCACCAGGGCCGCAACGCTGCAGGGCGGAAAATGTGAAAATGAAAGGCGGAAAGTCGGAGAAAGGGCGGGCGGTAGTTACGAATGAATGTGCTTTGAAAAAGTGAGGTGAAGATTTTTTTTGCTCTTCTAAAGATCTAAAGTATTATAGGGGGAAGAAAGAAGACAATAGAAGTTGGGACACTGTTAAAAAGTACAAAATCTGGGTAAATACCTTTTTTTTTGGCTCTTCAAAAATTTTTTTCTTTTTTCGCTTCCGCCGGAATATGAAATTGGTAGATGGCACTGGGTGTCGTCACTGAAAAGTCGATCTTGGGCATAAACAAGTTGGCCACCCCTGGTATAAGAGATAGCAACGTTTTCGAAGAAGAATTTTAGGTCAGCTGATTTATTAATATGTTGTTCTCCTTCCTCTTCTGGATAGACCCTGGGTTGTCTGGCTGGCGGTAGTGGGTGCGTTTATTAGTTACCTGTACAGGTAATAATCCAAGGTTTTGAAAACATTTTAGGAAACATAATTTTAAATTTTTTGTCTTTAGATAGGTTTACCAAACATATTTGTTTTATTGCCAGACACTTTTATCATTGCTAATTATACAGTTCCCCTTCTAACCTATGAAGCGTCCGGTATATTTTGGATGAAACTTGAACGAGAATATATGACCAAGGGTCTGCATTATTTGACATATCTCTTTGACAATCCACGAAGGCTGAAAGCCTAAATACTAACGTACCGTGGGTGTCTTAAGCAGGGTAAGAGGAAGTTTGTTAACACGGGACTTAAAAACTTGAAGATTTGGGGGGAAGGAAAGACCTCCGCTGGCAGTAGGTTCCACAGTCTAGAAACTCTAGGGATAAAAGAACGAACGAAATGGGAAGTTCGGGGCCCGTCCAATTGAACTGTATAGGGATGCATACGCGCGGCACCACGAGTTTCTCTGTTGGGAACTGCAAGAGGAGGGACTATACTGATAATTCGTCGGAGCAGAAGCCGTAAAAGTATCTATAGAAGAGCGATAGATCTCCCACAGCTCGACGATGGGCAAGAGAAGGAAGTCTTTGAGTAAGTAAAGGATCATTAATAAGACGAACAGCCCTTCTTTGAATGGCATCAAGAATGCTGAGGGTTGTAGGGGATGCCATTCCCCAGACATGAGAACAATATTCCAGAGAGGGTCGAATTTGGGACACATACAAAGTGTATAAATTGGAAGGAGAAAAATACTTTTGGCTCGGAAAAGAAATCCAAGCTTTTTTGAAGCCGCGGTGGCTATAGATACAATGTGTTTATGCCAGTTAAGGTTATTCTCAAATGTGACGCCCACAAGGTTAAATGTGTCCCCGCTCTGCAAAACCTGGCCACCATAAGCAAAGGATGAGTGTTTGATGATTTTTTTCGCGACAAGGAACACGATTGTGTTTTTGATGCATTAAATTGAACGAGATTTTTGGCGCCCCAATCCAATATCAAATTGAGATCCTGTGAAAAGAGATATCTGCATCGCCCTGCGTTTGCTTTCCAAGCAAAAACCTTATGGTCCATATCGAAGTCCACATATTCTGGAGTACTCTATATAAGTACTATACTTAAATAAACTATTTGGGGATGATTTTCCGTCTCATAGAACAGTGAAATGGTGCTCAAAAGAGAATATTTGAAGATATTGATCATTCATACCGATCAGTTAAAATAAGAACTCAAAATAATATTGTGGCTGAAAAAAAATAACACAGAACATAATCATTCGAAACTACTTAAGGTTTAAGAAAATAAATCGAAATAATAATTCCCTACTGTCGTAATTATATGCGAAAAAGAAACATCTCTTTTTTAGCGGTTAAAAGAAGAGCTATGAGGTAGGCGAAACGCGTCACTGGAGAGGGTCCGGGTAAATGACATAAAATACAGGAGCTCTTCTCTTAACTGGCGAAAAAGGGAAATTTCCTTTTTGTGCTCAAGGTTTGTTCATTGTTTATTCCTTACTTGTTATATGACAAATAAAGAGCACTGTGGATTACTTTGTGCTATAAAATGCTAGAACTATTTGATTCTAGTTGTTTACCCCAAATGAATTTAAATCATCACAGCGGTCGAAGTGCCCCAAACCAATATTTGGCTATTTGAAAAGAGGAATTTTTGTGGTCATGGCGTACGCGGACTGACCACATAACTTAAGACATATCGAATCGATTTTTAAGAGGTAAATACATAGGATGTTTCAAAATTCTTTGCAAATATTTTGAAGATGCATTTTGAATGTCAAAAGAACAGGAAACATCGTCACACATTATTTACAACTGCAATGCACTGACACGCAAAAGACAGTTTGGAAACATACATAGCGGGCATCATCTCCGGCATGAACATCTTGGCAGGAATCTACTTGACCTGATAAAGGGGAGTGGACTTCTGAAAAGAGAGGGGTGCCCAATAAGCCAATAGGCTGCAGTGCAATAATGGTCAAAGGACCAACCCCGCCTTTAACCAACCAACCAACCAATGTCAAAATTCAATACAAATATTATGAAGACGCATTCCTAATGTTAAAAGAACAAGAAACAGCATCATACATTTGCAACTGCAATGCACTGACACGCAAAAGACAAAGTCTGTTTGGAAACATACATAGCGGGAATCATCTCCGGCATGAACATCTTGGCAGGAATCTACTTGACCTGATAAAGGGAGTGGACTACTGTAACAAGAGAGGGGTGCCCAATAAGCCAATATGCTGTAGTGCAATAATGGTCAAATGACCAACCCCGCCTTTAACCAATCAACCAACCAATGTCAAAATTCAATACAAATATTATGAAGACGCATACCTAATGTCAAAAGAACAAGAAACAGCCTCACACATTTGCAACTGCAATGCACTGACACGCAAAAGACAAAGTCTGTTTGGAAACATACATGGCGGGCATCATCTCCGGCATGAACATCTTGGCAGGAATCTACTTGACCTGATAAAGGGAGTGGACTACTGTAACAAGAGAGGGGTGCCCAATAAGCCAATATGCTGTAGTGCAATAATGGTCAAATGACCAACCCCGCCTTTAACCAATCAACCAACCAATGTCAAAATTCAATACAAATATTATGAAGACGCATACCTAATGTCAAAAGAACAAGAAACAGCCTCACACATTTGCAACTGCAATGCACTGACACGCAAAAGACAAAGTCTGTTTGGAAACATACATGGCGGGCATCATCTCCGGCATGAACATCTTGGCAGGAATCTACTTGACCTGATAAAGGGAGTGGACTTCTGTAACAAGAGAGAGGTGCACAATAAGCCAATAGGCTGCAGTGCAATCATGGTCAAATGACCAACCCCGCCTTAAACCAACCAACCAACCAATGTCAAAATTCAATGCAAATATTATGAAGACGCATTCCTAATGTCAAAAGAACAAGAAAGAGCCTCACACTTATTTGCAACTGCAATGGACTGACACTCAAAAGACAGAGTCTGTTTGGGAAACATACATAGCGGGCATCATCTCCGGCATGAACATCTTGGCAGGAATCTACTTGACCTGATAAAGGGAGTGGACTTCTGTAACAAGAGAGGGTGCACAATAAGCCAATAGGCTGCAGTGCAATAATGGTCAAATGACCAACCCCGCCTTTAACCAATCAACCAACCAATGTCAAAATTCAATGCAAATATTATGAAGACGCATACCTAATGTCAAAAGAACAAGAAACAGCATCATACATTATTTGCAACTGCAATGCACTGACACGCAAAAGACAAAGTCTGTTTGGAAACATACATAGCGGGCATCATCTCCGGCATGAACATCTTGGCAGGAATCTACTTGACCTGATAAAGGGGAGTGGACTTCTGTAACAAGAGAGGAGTGCCCAATAAGCCAATAGGCTGCAGTGCAATAATGGTCAAATGACCAACCCCGCCTTTAACCAATCAACCAACCAATGTCAAAATTCAATACAAATATTATGAAGACGCATTCCTAATGTCAAAAGAACAAGAAACAGCATCACACATTTGCAACTGCAATGCACTGACACGCAAAAGACAAAGTCTGTTTGGAAACATACATAGCGGGCATCATCTCCGGCATGAACATCTTGGCAGGAATCTACTTGACCTGATAAAGGGAGTGGACTTCTGTAACAAGAGAGGGGTGCCCAATAAGCCAATAGGCTGCAGTGCAATAATGGTCAAATGACCAACCCCGCCTTTAACCAATCAACCAACCAATGTCAAAATTCAATACAAATATTATGAAGACGCATTCCTAATGTCAAAAGAACAAGAAACAGCCTCACACATTTGCAACTGCAATGCACTGACACGCAAAAGACAAAGTCTGTTTGGAAACATACATGGCGGGCATCATCTCCGGCATGAACATCTTGGCAGGAATCTACTTGACCTGATAAAGGGGAGTGGACTTCTGTAACAAGAGAGGGTGCCCAATAAGCCAATAGGCTGCAGTGCAATAATGGTCAAATGACCAACCCCGCCTTTAACCAATCAACCAACCAATGTCAAAATTCAATACAAATATTATGAAGACGCATACCTAATGTCAAAAGAACAAGAAACAGCCTCACACATTTGCAACTGCAATGCACTGACACGCAAAAGACAAAGTCTGTTTGGAAACATACATAGCGGGCATCATCTCCGGCATGAACATCTTGGCAGGAATCTACTTGACCTGATAAAGGGAGTGGACTTCTGTAACAAGAGAGGGTGCCCAATAAGCCAATAGGCTGCAGTGCAATAATGGTCAAATGACCAACCCCGCCTTTAACCAATCAACCAACCAATGTCAAAATTCAATACAAATATTATGAAGACGCATTCCTAATGTCAAAAGAACAAGAAACAGCCTCACACATTTGCAACTGCAATGCACTGACACGCAAAAGACAAAGTCTGTTTGGAAACATACATGGCGGGCATCATCTCCGGCATGAACATCTTGGCAGGAATCTACTTGACCTGATAAAGGGGAGTGGACTTCTGTAACAAGAGAGGGGTGCACAATAAGCCAATAGGCTGCAGTGCAATCATGGTCAAATGACCAACCCCGCCTTTAACCAACCAACCAACCAATGTCAAAATTCAATGCAAATATTATGAAGACGCATTCCTAATGTCAAAATGAACAAGAAAGAGCCTCACACATTATTTGCAACTGCAATGGACTGACACTCAAAAGACAGAGTCTGTTTGGGAACATACATAGCGGGCATCATCTCCGGCATGAACATCTTGGCAGGAATCTACTTGACCTGATAAAGGGAGTGGATCTTCTGTAACAAGAGAGGGGTGCACAATAAGCCATTAGGCTGCAGTGCAATCATGGTCAAATGACCTACCCCGCCTTTAACCAACCAACCAACCAATGTCAAAATTCAATGCAAATATTATAAAGACGCATACCTAATGTCAAAAGAACAAGAAACAGCATCATACATTTGCAACTGCAATGCACTGACACGCAAAAGACAAAGTCTGTTTGGAAACATACATGGCGGGCATCATCTCCGGCATGAACATCTTGGCAGGAATCTACTTAACCTGATAAAGGGGAGTGGACTTCTGTAACAAGAGAGGGGTGCCCAATAAGCCAATAGGCTGCAGTGCAATCATGGTCAAATGACCAACCCCGCCTTTAACCAATCAACCAACCAATGTCAAAATTCAATGCAAAAGATCAAATATTTGGATTTTTCTGTGACCGACTTGCTGCTGTAGCTTTATTTTTTAAAAATAGCGGCAGATAAAAAGCTGTTATAAATGTTTACCCACCCCACATTAATCCCCTTTTAAAAGTTAGTGTTTTCCTTTTTTGGGACAAGTAAGCAATCTTCAGGGTAATCTGGACCGTCTTGTTTCATTTGCTCGAGCTCAACGTAAAAATGCAAGGCTATGACATTTCATAAACAACGTTTCCCTCGAAATCCAGAGTATTTAATAAATAATGAAATATTGGAAGTTGTGGCTTCATATATAGAGATCTTGGGGTAATCTTCGATTCAAATCTAACATTTAGCTTGCATATCGACAGTGTGGTATCAAGAAGCCTTAGGATGCTAGGCTTTATCAAAAGAACCACTAAACACATTACCGATACAAGAGCTATTCTGGCTCTATAAAACTGTCTAGTGCGAAGTGTACTGGATTATTGCAGCGTTATCTGGATGCCACATTATAACTGCCACAAAGATAGAGTGGAAAAAGTTCAGAAAAGATTTGTTAAGTATCTGCTTTTAAACATTATTTCCTATATCAAGATCTCAGCTACGAGATTAGGTTGCAACTCTGCGGTCTAAAATCTTTAGAGGAGCGTCGGAGAGATCATTAAGTTGATGAATGGCTTGATATCCTGCAGTTTACTTCTAGAACAAGTCGGAATCCGCGCTGCTGCACGCCAGACTGGATTACTACGACTCTTCCATGAAGACAGTCACCGCACATTACGGCTTCACGGCCTTTTGCAGTAGAATGGTCGCAAACTACAACAGATACTATGGACACATCGACATCTTTTCCATGAGCCTATACGCCATTAAGAAGCATCTGTGAATTTCTTAGACATTTTTCCTGACTTTCTTCTCTGGTATTTTGCGTATGTTTTGTATTTATAATTTTACTTTTACCATTTAGAGTAAATCTCTATAGAGTACCAAATAACTAAGTGATAAATACACTGCGTAAAGTAACCGTGGCATGCATTATTTTTTAAGGTTTGATGGAAAATATTACCACCAAAGTAATCGATCGAGGAAGAAAAGTATTATTTTGACGTCAAAAATATACTAAAAATATTCAGTAAACATTTTGAAACACTCTGTACATCAATGTTGCCAAAGAAAGTATTTTTAAACGAGAAGACCGGAAGCAAACTTAATTATTTGCTTTTTTAATCGTGTAATAAATCAAAATTAAAAACGACTTTGGTATTTACGCTAACACCTAAATTTAGGCAACTAAATATTTATTAGGCTAATAATTTTTTATTAAAATCCTATCGGAGATAAATTTTCATAATACAAATTTTATCTTTAATCAAATTATATGCTTAAATAACGTTCAAGCACCCTTTTGTTTGTTGCCATAAAACTTAAATAAAGAAATTACCATTTAGTTTTTTTTTTTTTACATTTTTTCCTTACAAAGTGTAGTTTTAATTGCTTTTCAAATTGCGTAAAAACACCTTATGTATTACTTAACAAAACTTACAGTACCAAATGGATTAAATTAAATTTTAACTATAATTTAATGGCAGTTTCATTTTTTATTTTTACCAGTAGATACGCTTTTTTCAACAAGGTATAATTTATTTAGAAAGAAAACGTCTGACATTTTGTGATTAGGGTTAAAATTTTACAAATTGAGATTCCTAATTTGGCATTCAGTTTTAGCCACTTCTATTGTTTAATGGGTTGCCTATTATTATTAAAAACATTTGCTACAAAATAATGTCTATAAATAAACTAATAAATCTTAAACATAAAATTAAAAATGAATATAATTTGAAAAAAAAGAAAATATGTGTTAGCACTAGTAAGTCAAAATTCTTCAGTTTGTTAAAAATATAAATTGTAAATATCTTTTAACGGAATTTAAGCATCTATCATATGTTCTTTTCTTTCAACACAGTGTTCAAGGGTGGAAAATGACTTATTTCACACGAGTGGGAATATTGTTGCACGAGGCGTCAGCCGAGTGCGACAAACCCACGCGTGTAAGAAAGTGATTTTCACACAAGTAATGTACACTATTTTTCCTACGACCACAAGTTATTCACCAAAAAACAATAAAAGTTGTTTGTCTTCACGGAAAAAATAAGAAAACAATTGAAAACTTTGCATCACTAGGGTGATATATAACTTTTCCTTACTGCGATATATTATACTGTTTAACAATATTTTTATATCAAAAATCACCTACCTAGTCGCTTTTATCATTTAAGAATTAAAAAGGTCCTCATTAAAAAATATTGCATGGCTTTTTCAATGTAAATCCCATTAACAGCCTGATAACTCCAAATTTATTTTAAATAACAATGACAGCGATGACAGCTTTATATTATACTTTGCAACACTAGTGTTGTAAAGTACTTTGCAAACACTAGTGTGATATAAGGCATTTTCTATGCATGAAAACAGTGTGCTATTTACTATTTTCACATGTGGTGAAAAGCAGATTTCAACACGCGTGCGATATTATTCGTTTTCTAAAGGGGCCCACACACGATCAACTAGCAAAATATTGCACAATAATATTGTTAGTTGTCTCCAAACAGTGCACATACATATTATAATGACTATATTCAATATACCGTACAATAACTAACTTTGTTTTGTAACTACTGGTTAAAAACATGGATAAGAAAAAATTTAAAGAAAGCTTGAAACATGTTAAAAAAGAAGAAAACCCTTATTTCTTCTTCTATTGCTTTTGAACCCATTTTGTTTAACTGTTTTTGCAAAACAATTTCTTTTTCCATTTGAAAACTTAAAATACCCAGTAATATTATTCACACACGACACAATAAATCACTAATGCACAATAAAAATCAAACAGTTGTTAATTGGCAATAATATATTGTACAACCTTCAATATAAACCACAAACGGTCAATATTATTGTACAATATGAACTTTGCACCATAATACAGACTATGTGTGGGCTACGCAAAAGCATCAAGAAGTGCGTTTTATAACTATCTATCTATCAATCTATCTATCTGGCTGCCTATGTAACGGAATCTTTGAGCCTAATTTTAACCAACTTCCAGCTATTCGATTTCTTTGAAACTTTGCACACGTATTAAGGAAACATGACAATGCAATAATCTGCAAACAGTATCCCGTTATCTTTTTGGATCGCCAGGAAAAAAATTCCATTATATTATAAAAACAACACCTAGGTTGCCATCTGTTGGCAACATTTCAAACTTTGCTATTAAATGAAGAAGAAATTTTAGTGGGTTGCAATATGTTGGCAACGGTCCAAACATTGCCCGATTGCCTGTTGGCGAAATTTCAAACTTTGCTACTTAATGAAGAAGAAATTTTTTAGTGAGTTGCAATCTGTTGGAATTTTTTCGCCATTTTGTCAAGAGTAGCAGAAACTAAAAATGAAAAATAATTAATAGTTTAAAAACTAAAAACACGCTTTTATATGCAACCGAACTAAAAATTAGAAAATAATTTTTCATTAAAAAATATTGTCATTTCATAGTAAAAAGCGTGGGTGATAAATATATTAAATGTTATAATTATTATATTTGCAAATATCTATGATGGAAAAGTTATGAAAAATAGTAAAATGCACCCCACGCTTTTTACTATGAAATGACAATATTTTTTTTAATGAAAAATTATTTTCTAATTTTTAGTTCGGTTGCATATAAAAGCGTGTTTTTTACGGTTTTTAAACGTTGTCTTATCATATCTTTTTCAGGCTCACAATTACGGAAAACCGAGCATCGGTCCCAAAGAAGCCGAAAAAAACGAACGAGTTTTCTCAGAAGAAAAGCTAAAAGCAGGCCAAACCATCATTGGCCTTCAAATGGGATCAAACAAGGGTGCCAACCAATCAGGAATAAATTTTGGAAACACCAGGCATATGTAAACAACGAATTATTTAATATAAAAAGGATCTTTATACCTGCTATTAAATTTAGGCCCTATGTTAATTCAGAGTTTTTCAATGTTAATATCATAATAGTATATTATGCGCCAAGGGACTAAAGTGCTACTTTTTATCCCCAGGCGAAAAGTTTGTAGTCCCACCGAAGGGAGGGATACAATTCGTCGAGGAATAAAAAGACACTTTAGTTTAGCTAAACATATGTTATTTCTCGCTCTTCTGTATGACTTTTTACAAAAGAATGTTTCAGAAAAAAATCAAGAAATTTAAGGCACTCTATCGAAAACAAAATGTCGAAATAATGCGACACGTGTATATGTCACTTTTTACTTTAGTCCCACAGGGACTAAAATAGCACCTTAGTCCCTGAAGCGAGGGACTAAAGTAACCACTTTAGTCCCTGAAGAGCGAAAAATAATAAATTATACTATCTATTAAAGGTTTGCCAAAAAATGCTTAAATTTGGGAGACCTTTGCATCTATAGTAATTTTGACAGTATATATCGCCATTATTATTGGGCATTAACGAAAATGGCAGGTAGTGACTCATATTTGATATGACGTCAGTTAAAGTTAAGGTTATATTTATAAAAATAATTATTAAGTTGAGACTGGTGAAAAAATGATCCACTTAGTATAAAACTGTTAGATATTACAGATTTCATTTTATTAAATAAAACTTTTTGTTTAGAACAGAGATTTTTACCACAAAAGGTTTTATATTGAGTTGACTATCTTTTCTCCCTATATAAAAATGATAGTTACTTACATAGAATATATGTATTTTCAAAAAATAAGTTACTTTTGCTATCTCTCTATTTGAAAATGATACGGCTGTCTTTTGTGTATGTTTACCTTTGGTTAAGTACGCCAGAACAAAAAATTCGGAGTTTAAACAACTAGATTTCTTTAAACTACAAGTCTAAATTTGTTTGTCGTTTTACCACCTTCAAAATTAAGTCGGAAAGATTGGACTTTCATGATGTCCATAAAAAATGGAACATATGCTTTGGAAGCAAAGATTGGTTGAGTTAAAACCACTAAAAACGCGGAATAATCAAGTTTTCAACATTCCAGAACCAAAGCGCCAATCACCCTGCCATTTAGAAAGGCATAAAAATTATTATTTTTACGCTTTAGGGTGATGTCTAACACCCTCGGCAAGGCGACTTAGCGGAGCGCATGATCTCTCCCTACTACTCGCTTCACTTTTAAGACTAAAATTTTGGGTTAGATGTGCTTGAGGAAAATTGATTAAAAAGAGATAAGCTGGCGATTGCCTTGCAGCAAAGCCATAAACCCAGTCAAGCAAGCAAAAAGACATAATAATATGTTTTTTTGCTATAGTTTCATTCTTTGTATGTGTTATATAATGCGCTAAAAATTAAACATTATTGTAAATCTCATGATATTTTTTGATCTGGCTGTACTTTACTTTTTTGTAACATTAGACTTTATTTTATAAGATGTGCTTCCATTTTCTTAACTAAAGCATTCCATAAAGATATTTTTTTATATGTAAATTTACATACTTTTTGCTAAATTGCGTTTTGTTTTTAATTATATTTTAAGAATTTCTGAATTAATTTCTCCTTATTACTGATGTTTTTAAAACATTGTGCCTACTTTTGAAAAAAAAAAACTTGTTTTCAAAAATTTATGAATTGTTACTGTTAATGTTTGAAAATATATACCATTCCGTTTTTCTTCCTGTAGGACCAAATCTTGCTAGTAAAAATATACTTGCTAGTAATTTTTTCTTAAATATGTTGTTTTATTTATACACCCATAAAAACCGTCGTGGTATCCAATAGCATTTTACAATTTTATCATTGTTTATGAAAGTAGATATTAATTTATATAAACTCTCTCTTATCATTTTATTGTTACTTTTTACAACAATTTACTATTTAAATTTTACACAAAACCATATTCGACTCATCTAATTAAGGGCTACCGTAGTTTTAATGTGGCGTCCCCTGTCAGAGAGTAGTCTTAATATTTATCAGAAAGCAATTAACAAAATATAGTTTCCTGTTTTATCGATACAAATAAATTGAATTTCATTTCAAACGGACTATATTAAAAGAAAGAAGTATTGTTATTTGTGTTTGGTGTGCGCTATATGTTTTATCTCTTTTTGTAATATTTAAAATATAGGTCTATCTTTGTCCATTGATCATTTTTACATTTATATGAAATCTAAAAATTGTAAGTTTTTGGCTTTTTGTTCGTTTTTATCGTAATTTTTCTCTTCATCTTTGTAGTAACAAAATAAAATATGTTTATCTTTCTCTAAAGATCCAGTTTTGAAATCAATATTTGAATTTGAATTCAACAAATTTCCCACTGGAATCTTAATAACTTTTTAATTTTAATGAACAATTAAATTTATTTTAGTGTTATTGCCAATTAGAGACTAAAAACTGTAAGTTTTTTTATTTTTAGTTTGAGTAATAGCCTGGAAAGTGGGAGCAATTCTGATTTTTATCATATTTGGTGTACGGGTTTTTTGGGGCGCTGATCACGAATGGGAACAATTTTTAGTCGGAAAGTTTTTGAGATACTCATTATTAAAGTTGAACTAATCTCATTTTCACTTTATTTCCCCTTTTTTTTTGCTCAAAATTCTTGATAGAACACTAAAATGGGTAATTTTCTAGAAACCTGCGGCAACTCTGATTTTGACGAAATTTGGTATACAGGGATTTTTGGGGCGCTGATCACGAATCTAAAAGATTTTTGGCGGAAACGTTTCGTTTTTAAGATATTCATCATCGAGACTTGAAATTTAAACTAATCCTATTTTTACAATATTCCCCCTTCATTTTTGCTCACAATTCTTGATTTAAAGCTAAAGTGGCACACAATATTTGATTTTCACCTATTAAAACCCCGTTTTTACATATTTTACATTATTTTTGTATTCGTAGCTATACTTTGAATCATTTCAATCCCAGTGTGCCATGAAGCCCTATGTGTATGTATGGTTGCCGCATTATCAAAGAAAGGCCACGCAATTTAAGGCAAAAATAATGTAAAAACGTAGAAAAACGGGGTTTTAACAGGTGAAAATCAAATATTGTGTGACACTTTGACTTTAAATCAAGAATTGTGTGCAAAAAGAAGGGGGAATATAGTGAAAATAAGCTTAGTTCAAATTTGAACTTTGATGATGAATATCTCGAGAACGAAACGTTTCCGCCAAAAAATTATTTCAGATTCGTGATCGGCGCCCCAAAAACCCCCGTATACAAAATTTCGTTAAAATCCGAGTTGCCGCAGGTTTCTAGAAAATTATCCAAAATAATTTTTGGTCGGAAACGTTTCGTTTTCGAGATATCCATCATCAATTAAACTAACATTATTTTTACAATATGCTCCCTTCTTTTGTACACAATTCTTGATTTTAAGCTAAAGTGGCCCCCAATATTTAATTTTTACCTTTAAAACCCCGTTTTTCTATGTATTTTTACCTTTTATCAAATAAATTGGAAAGGGTCCCTTTAAAAACGCAGCAAGTCATGCATTAAATTGCCCGGCGCATTCGCCATAATTGAAAACGATTAAAGTGAAGCTACGCAATTTAATTAAAAAAAAGTGTAAAATACGTGGAAAAGTGAGGTTTTAAAAAGGGAAAATCAAGTATTGTAAGCCAGTTTAACTTAAAATTAACAATTGTATGCAAAAAGAAGGGGGAATATAGTGAAAATGAGGTTAGTTCAAATATCATCTTTGATGATGTATATCTTAGAAACAAAAGTTTCCTACTAAAAATTCTTTTAGATTCGTGATCAGCGCCCCAAAAACCCCGAAATTTGGTTAAAATTGGAGTTGCGGGCCGTTTCTACCAATTTCTTTATTATTAATAAGCCGTTATTTTCTTGTGTTTGGACTATTGATCTCTGTAACGATTTTTTAAATCGCATTAATTGATGGACTTTAGTTTCAAAGTGTATACAATCTTAAATTTATTTTATTTAAAACAAAACTGAATTAAATGACCCAATAGTTGTAATTTTCAGCGTTAAATGTAAATAAATTATTTTTTAGGCTATGAATACAGGGTGGCCCACCATATTCGACACGGTCTGTAGCTGGATAATCATGGGGTTTTTAAGAAAAGTAAATACTGGAACATATACAGGTTGGATAAGGCCACAGTATAAAATTATTTTACTCTATACAGGATGTCTCAAAAAAGTGTGACGTATCAAAGATATATTTGTTTAAATGGAACACCCTATATTTTATGACGGTTTTAGATTTTACATAAAAAATAATTTAACTTTGTTAATAGTACTAAGTGTCTAAGTTTATTCGTTTTTCTGATATTTGATTTTTTCAAAATGCAGGGTGCAATTAAATTAATTTTATTTTGACAATATAAACTCCTTAAACTTTAAAATTTGTTAAAAGATTAGGAAAAGTCTGCCTTATTATACGTAGGTCATATCGAGATCGTAGATCATACAGGGTGATCAAAAAATAATTTCAATTTTTAGAAAGTCAAATAGCAATATCTCTCTTATTTTAAATGGAACACCCTGTATTTTTTACACCACATAATGACAAACCAAATGCTCATTCAAATGGTATATAGGTTGCCTATACCTATCTTTTATACTTTTTAAGTTAATTTCGTTTTAACATATTTTTATTCCAAATGTCTATTTAAATGTAAGTGGGCTGGGATATATCTATGCCTATTTACTAAGCCGTTTTTGCAAAATGTAAATTTGTTGAAAAAATTAAAAGATTTTGTATTATCTGCCACTATTTTTAAAATTTACAGAAAAAAAATCATTAGTTGTTTATAATGCTACTTCCAATAACACTTATTTCAGCTGAATGTGGTAATGATAAAACTTGTGTTTTTAAACAATCCTAATATTGTCTCTGGTCAGTTATGACGACATTCTGTGACCTATAACTCGTTTCTTTCATTATCCATAATCACTGTGTCAAATTTTATAAAGCAACTATTAAGGTTATCAGATGGTTTCTCCTGAAATATTTTTCAGGATTATTTCTAGACTAAAGTAAACCATTTTTTCACATCCTACCAGCATTATATCATCTTGTTGTTGTAGAAGAGGGGTTTTTATTTAAAATCAATATAATTTCTTTTAAATTGACTAAAACACTAGTAATATAGCAATACAGTGGTAAAAGTGTTAAAGTAAAAATCAATTTAATTTTACCTCTGCATTTTTCAAATAAATCAAATATCATAAAAACGAATAAAATTAGACACTTAGTACTATAAACAAACTTGAGTTATTTTTTAGAGTAGAATCTAAAACCGTCATAAAATATAGGGTGTTCCTTTTAAAAAATATAACTTTGATACGTCACACTTTTTGAAACACCCTGTATAGACTAAAATAATTTTATACTGTGGTCTTATCCGACCTGTATATGTTTCAATATTTACTTTTTAAAAAACCCCATGGTTATCCAGCTACAACCCGTGTCGAATATGGTGGGCCACCCTGTATATCCTTAACAAAATATTAATTCAAAATAAGGAAAGAATGCATTACATTCAATCTGAGTAATTTTTTCGTGTTAACTGTATATTTTATTGAAGTGGTTCAAACCGCATTTAAAATGACAATATAAATATGATAGTTAGATAGAGAAGAATTCAAATGTTTTGAACCGTATTAACACGAAAAAACACCTTTGGTAATTGTTTGCTTATTGGGCACCACGTCGATTTTGATAATTTTTGGCATTCCCTCTTCTTTTAGCATGTAATTTTTAAGTTTTTCGCTAAATTGGCATTTAGTATCTGATGATCACCTTTTAAAAATCCATTTTTTAAAATTTGTTTTACCGCCGTTTTTTCCATATTTGCAAAGCTTTACTTTCAATCATTTCAATCACCGTGCCATTGCTACTGCGATTGAAAATGAAGCACTAGAAGGATATATATTTGAGATAGTGGCTCTATAACTTTCCACATCTTAGTTAAAACAGCACTTAGGTATAAATCCTACCACTTTATATACCTACCTCAGCTAAGTTATGCCCAAGAATTATTCTTGTTTGTGGTTTTATGGATAAAAGGTAAAAACACCTAAGGCCGCCTCATGAGTCATATTTTTAATGAAACATCATAAAATAGTTTATAAACAATATTTTATTTAATGTAACTAATCTAATTACCTACTTTTTTAAATTTCACACAAAACTATATTTAACTATGCAAATTCAGGGTTACCGTATTTTTGGAATTTGCAGGAAATACATTTGACTATTTTTGTAGGTGGGGTACCGTAGTTTTAATGTACCGTCCTCTATGAGAGACTAGCAAAAATTAGTTACATGTGCCATCTAGTAGTGCATAAGAAAACCAATAATAATGAATTGTAGTTTTCTTCGAACTGTCGGCTAGAAGTTTGGATTGTTACAGAAAGATGGCAATACCTATATAAAAATAACTAGCGCATTCGCCTTATCATTGAAAATTAATTATTTTTAATGAGGCGTTGAAAACCATAGAGAATTATACAGATTAAAAAACGTAATTTCAATGGCATAGAAACTTATTATTCGAAGGCCAAAGTAGACTAAGTAAGCTACTACTATCTTATAATAATTATTAGTATACTTTGACTAATAAATAAGTTTTATGCCATTAAAATACGCCTTAAAATATGTTTTTTGATTTGACAAAAAAATAAAATAACTTTAAAAATACAAGTTAAATCTTAATGAACTGTTATATTTGCAGATACTGATGAACAGCCTAACTCCTGCTAAGTCATAGTATTTTATTAGCAGCTGTAAGCCTCCAAAAACTATAAGAAGTTTAGCCTATTATCAAAAACAGAGGTAAAAATTTAAATTACCTAGACTAATTATAATTCAAGAAGCAAAATATTAAAAAAATGAATACTTTAGTAATACCTCGATAAGAATAGAGCTACAAATTATTTAAAACCCTTTAAAAATATCGCTCAAAGTTTCCACTTACTAATTTTCTTAAAAAACAAACGACACAAAAAGCATATATTTTCTTACTTCCAAACGGCGATAGCGATTATAATCCAGTGGCGACTCCAGCAGGTGGAGTGGCCAAATGCGAAGGGGGGCCGATAATTTGTAGGGTGGGCCAAATGGATAGCAAAAAATTGCAGTCGTGAGTAATTTTAAAACAAAAAAATACATCATGTCTTTAGAGATATTATAACAAAATAAAGAAGCCTGAGATAATTTTTTCTTCAAAAACTTTATTACCTATTATTAATCTTTTACAAATGTATTTTCAGTATGGTATAAGTTCTCAAAGTAAATAATATAATAATAACAAAATTGGCAGAAGCGTAAACTATTATAGACGTTGGCGAAGTCGCTTCAGCAAGGCCTCTTTTCGTTCGTTGCCAAGGTCTATCAATAGTTTTAAGCCCCCAGAAAATGAAATTATCTACAGCAGTACTTTTAGAGCGAGGCTTTAAGTGAGGGCTCAAATTGTCTACACCTATCTACGCCACTGATTAAAACATAGTATTAACCTATATTTTAATATTATTCCTTCGAATAACTCTCGCAAAGCTTTTATTAACTTGGGTTGTAACCATTCATCCATCTATCCATCCATCATCTATCTCATGTAACGGAATCTTTGAGCCTAATTTTTACCAACTTCCAGCTATTCAATTTCTTTGAAACTTGCACACGTATCAAGGACCGATGACAATACAATAATTTAGAAACAGTATCCCGTTAGTTCCAGCATTTTCCAGGGAAAACCGGAAAAGTGAAAATCGTACCGTCTCTGGCGGGAGTGCGCCAGATTAGACAATTGAATAACTCGTAAACTTGACAAGATTTGCCGACGGGGTTGGGGACCGGGATAAGGTTGCAACACCTTTAGTTAAACAAGCGCGGTGTCCAACCCATGGGACGCAAACACCTCGGCAAACGACAGGAAGACCATGGGTCCCTTCAGCGGAGCACCTGGGTAACAAACCCCGCTGGCATGCAGAACCAACCTGAACTTGAGCCTGGAGAAGTGATGTTCTGGGAAAGTCCCATGCAACAGCGAAGCTTTGAATTGAAATGATTAGATTACGAAATAGTTCGTGAAACATTTCAATATCACATGACCCAGAAAACTAATTGATATATCGAACTAAAAAATGAAAATCAAGAATTGTGTGCAAAAAAAGAAGAAGGAATACTGTGAACTTTAGTTCTGGTTATTTTCAATTTCTTTGAAACTTTGCACACGTATCAAGCACCGATGACAATGCAATAATTTAAAAACAGTATCCCGTTATCCTGATTTTAGGACCGCCATCGCCAGGATAAATAAATTCCTTAATAATCGTTTTTAATTATGGCGAATGCGCAAGGGCAATTGATGCATAACTTGCTGCGTTTTTAACACGCTTTTATTAACTTGGGTTGTAACTATCTCTATCTATCTATCTATGTAACGGAATCTTTGAGCCTAATTTTTACATCAACTTCCAGCTGAATTCGATTTCTTTTGAAACTTTGCACACGTATCAAGGACCGCATGACAATGCAATAATCTGCAAACAGTATCCCGTTATCCTGATTAGATCGCCAGGATAAAAAAATCCTACTAGATTATAAACACCTGTGCTGCCATCTTTGAACATCCCAAACTTTTCTCAGGAATGTTTAGCTACTATTGACAAAATGGCGAAGGAATTTCTTAGTGAATAAACTGGAGCATTTTTACATACATACATAACATAATGCATATCGAACTAAAATGAAAATAAATAATAGTTTAAAAAACTAAAACAGCTTATATAAACTGAACTAAAATTAGAAAATAATTTTTCATTAAAAATATTGTCACTTCAGAGTAAAAGCCGTGGGGGTGCATTTTACTATTTTTTTCATAACTTTTCCCTCATAGATATTTGCAAATATAATAATTATAACATTTAATATATTAAGCACCCCACGCTTTTACTCTGAAGTGACAATATTTTTTTTAATGAAAATTATTTTCTAATTTTTAGTCTGGTTGCATATAAAAGCGTGTTTTTTTATAATCGGGATTTGCAAACAGCATGCGTTGCCAGAGAGAAATAAAATCTTTATTTTTATCAATCACGTTTTTGAAAAACCTTTATTTGCTTCAGAATTTTAAAGCAGTTGTAGTTATTTTTAATAATTTTTCTTTTTTTTCCAGAGGGAGCTAGCGAAAAACGGTCCAATCTAAGCATGTCATTATAGAGCTACCTTAGGGACAAGGACGTGTTTTTTTGAAAAAATAAAATACTTTGCCTATTTAACCTGTAATGTGATGTGGATATTAAAAAATTAAAATAAATAGTATTTTAAAAGTTTTTTAGTTTTATTTACCTTAGAAAATTTAGATAACGCAATTAGGTAGACACTTGTTTAAAATCATCAGTGTATTTCTTGACAAAGTGGTGAATGATATTTTAAAGCGTTATTTGATTTGGGAATTACCTTCGCCATTTTGTCAGGAATACCAGAAGCACAGCCACCCAGTAGGTACTTTTAAGTGTTTTTTATTATTAATTGTAAAAGCATACTTTAAACAAGTTAGTTTGTACTTATTGCAACAGTGACGTGCTGGTATTGTGGATTTTGTATCGGGATCACAGATAAGCGAAGAGGTAAATGTTTACTCCTGCTCCTTAAATCCTGACAAAATGGCGAAGGCGTTTATAAATCAGTGTATCAGGTGTAAAAATTTACCTCCTCGCATTTCTGTGCTCCTAATATAAAACTTATATTTTACTAAATTTTTAATGCAAAATTCAGTAAAATAAAGTTTTGTATCAGGATTACAGAAATGCAAGGAAGTAAATTTTGACTCATGCTCCTGAAACCTAATTCCTGACAAAATGGCGAAGGTTCTTAAAATTCATAATATCATGAGTAAAAATTCTCACATTTCTGTGCTCCTAATATAAAACCCATATTTTAATGAATTTGAAATGCAAGTGTTTTTTAAATTCAGTAAAAGAAAGTTTTGTATCAGGATTACAGAAAAGCGAGGAGGTAAATTTTACTCCTGCTACTGATTCTTAATTCCTGACAAAATGGCGAAGGTTCTTAAAATTCATAATATCAGAGTGAAAATTTACCTTCTGCGCATTTCTGTGCCCTAATATAAAACCCATATTTTAATGAATTTGAAATGCAAAAGTTCTTTAAATTCAGTAAAATGAAGTATTGTATCAGGATTACAGAGAAGCAAAGAGGTAAATTCTTACTACTGTTCATGATACTTAATTCTTGACAAAATGGTGAAGGAATTTAAATATTTTAGTTGGTACAATTTAAAATATAGTGTAAGGTATACACATACACGTTTGTTGTTAGTTGTTTTGTTTCAACTAAGAACATCTCAGATTTCTGTGCTCCTGATACATGTCCTGACAGAATGGCGACAGTGTTAAATACTCGTAGCATAGCTTTACACGGAATGTTATCATAAATGTTAACTAAAAACGTAGTAATAATAGGTTTTCTATGCCCTAATGGAAGAATTAAACAGGTTAGTGCTTTATATAAATTTATTCATATAATATAAGAAAAAATACATAATATAATGTACATATGAGTTTCTTGACCAAGTTGATGGTAGCACATGCAGACGTAATGGGTTTTCTTAGTGGCCTTGAGCATTAACCATAGACATATATTTTGCTAGCCTAAAATAAAAAAAAATAGGTATTAAAGAACAAATAAAAGAAAACATACACGGTATTCTGTGAGCTGTGGTACCAAATTGCTATGAGAAAAAAAGTTTAAAAAAATGGGCTCGCAATTTTTGTTGATCGTTTAGATTATTTTTCCTTGCTAGCCATATAATTGCATAAACTATTAGTGCCTTGGCCAGCAATGAAATGGACTTTCTGATAATAACCCTTTTAAAACCAATTCAGGGGGTTTCTTTTGACGAGTCTACCACAAATATATATACCGCCATATATAAAAGCGGTTAACAGCCTGTCAATTTACCATGTTTTAATTGTCGGACTGGGCGAACGCATCACTTTTGTCGGAAAAGTTTACCACAATATTTTATATTTTTAAATACTGTGCTAAAACTGGTTAGGGTTACAGTCGCGAAACCATAGGGAAAATTGACATATTTCGGGAATCGAACTGGGCGGGTTTAGTGGCTATAACCCCTTACGATTGTTGGCACAATGATTAAAAATTAATAATAAAATATTGTGGTAAACTTATCCGACAAAAAAAGGTACGCGTTCGCCCAGTTCGACACTGACCGAAACATGTCAAAATTGGTAGGCTTGATTAATGCGCCGCTTTCATATATGGCGGTAAGAACATTCATGGTAGACTCGTCAAAGAAACCCCCTAAATAGTGTTTAAAAGGGATTATTATAATGAAGCCCATTTTATTGTTGCCTCAGGCACTATGTAAATGCTTTGTGTTTGACCATACCATTTAATTGAAAATTATCTTTTTTTAAGCCACAGAAAAGCTACAAGTCCATTACTGAGTGAAAATTGTCAATCAGCTGATTCTAGAGACTGTTGTTAAAAAAAAATAGCCCGATTCAGAGTAGCTTTCCAGTGACGCATGTAGAGCGCTCCTGAGTAGCTCAGGAGCATTTCGTTCTACTTTATGGCGTTCCAGTGACGGAAAGTGTTATGCACCTGAGCTTACTCTGTTTTCTTTCTCCTTGCCCCTCATGCACCAACCCCTTTTGGTTTTTGTAGCTTCAAACGTGTTTTTTTATGGTTAAGGATGGATTTTTTTAAAATTATTTATTTAAAATGGAATTAGATATTAAAAAGAGATTATTATTATAAAGCCAAGCAAGAGTTAAAAACAACGAAATTTTAAAATTTCTAAAGTATCTCTCTTTCCTTGTCTAAGGATGCGTTCCAGTGACTAACTTTTTAGAGCAGTTCAAGAGCTTCCAAGCCCTGGAGCGTGACGCACAAACATTTTCGTCACTGGAAAGCGACTCTGTATTCCTAGATGGAGGAGATACATCTAAAACTAAAATCATTAAATACAAACCACGAAGGCTAAAAGCCTAAATACTAACGTACCGTGGGTGTCTTAAGCGAGGTAAGTGGGAGTTTGTTAACACGGGACTTAAATACTTGAAGATTTGGGGGAAGGGAAAGACCTCCGCGGGCAGCAGGTTCCACAACCTAGAAACTCTAGGGATAAAAGAACGAACAAAGTGGGAAGTTCGGGGCCTGTCCAGTTGGACCGTATGGGGATGCATACGCGCGGAACCACGAGTTTCTCTGTTGGGAACCGTAAGTGGAGGAACTATACTGGACAATTCTTCAGAGCAGAAGCCATGGAAGTACCGATAAAAGCGATAAACCCCACGGCCCGACGATGCGAAGAGAGGAAGTTTTCCTTTCTGTAAGTGAAGGATCATTAATGAGACGAATAGCTCTTCCTTGAATAAGAATCAAGAATGCTTAGGGTTGTGGGGGACGCCATGCCCAGATATGAGAACAATATTCCAAGGGAGGTCGGACTTGGGACACATACAAAGTGTATAAATTAGAAGGGGAAAATACTTTTGGCTCGAAAGAGAAATCCAAGCTTTTTGAAGCTGCCGTGGCTATAGATACAATGTGTAATTATGCCAGTTAAGGTTACTTTCAAATGTGACGCCCACAAGATTAAAGGTGTCTTTGCTCTGTAAAACTTGGCCGCTCATAGAGGATGAGTATTTGATGACTCTTTTCGCGACAAGGAACATGATTGTGTTTTTGGATGCATTAAAATGGACGGTTTTCTAGCGCCCCAATCAATATTAAAATTAAGATCCTGCGAAAGAAGATATCTGCATCGCTCTGCGTTTGTTTTCCAAGTCAGGTTTAGTGATGGGTTTAGGAACCTGAAAACTGGAGCGAGGGGAGGTACTTATCGTCGGCGAAACTATGAGATGGGAATTAGTTGTGGACGAGAAAAGGTCGTTGATGTGAAGAAGAAACAATGTTGGTGCCAGAACTGACCCTGTGGGACTCCGGCATTTACTTGGTGAAAGCCTGAAGAATGGCCGTCCACAATAACTGATATACGACGATCAGATAGATAACTAGAGAGCCAAGTACAGAGTTTAGTTGAAAGACCATAGGAGGGAGGACTTATTAGAAGTGCGGCATGCCACGACCACCTGGTCAAAAGCTTTGGATATATCAAGAGCTTTTTGCGATCTGGGACTCACCTAGAAACTCAAGAGACTTATTCCAGCAGGTGTGACCTACGAAAAGGAAAAGAAGATCTGTCCTGTAGATCTTTTGTGTGAAATCCGTACTACCACTGTCATGCCAAAATTTTGTGTTTTTCTAGGAGCGTACTTAAGAATTTGTGAATTAATTAGTTTTTCCATTACTTTACAAAGAACTGAAGTGAAATTGGTTAGATGGAAGAGATTTAGATCCTTTCTTGGGAATAGGTTGAACACGTGCAGCTTTCCAGCTTTCCGGAAAGATACCTGTGTCGTAAGAAATTCGAAAGAGCCGAGTTAAGATTGGTGCAAGTTCTGGGTATTTTTAAAACGATTGCTGGTATGCCATCCAGCCCAGAGAAAATTGTCCTTAAATGTACTAAATTAAAACAACAATATATTTTACATATATTTCTGAAATATTCAATATATATATTTTTTTATAAATTGCTAGTATATAAATTGTAACAATGCTTAAACATCTTTCTATAAAATTAAAATAATACTTTGAAAAAATAAGCAAAAGCTATTATAGACTTACATCTAATAATTTTTTGGATTTAAAAGTAAATATAGAAATTTAAAAAAAATTCACAGCATAAAAAAATACATGAAGGTTATAAAAGCTATGGATTAAATAATAATTGTCAGACATAATGGTGGGCATCCATGTTAAAATAAGACTCTTACTAAACAGACCAATAAAAAGTTTTAATAAACGTAACTCGCATTGTTCGCCATTTTTAAATTTAAGTTTGAGTGAAAAATTACACATTTTTCTCTAAATAAAACTTTTATTTTTTTTTTAACATTTACATTAAAAGTCTTTTTATTTGAACCCTAGCAGCAAGCTGACGTCATTATGACGTAATTTTTAAGTCATTTTTGGTCATAGGACGTCATCAGACCAAAATTATGACGTCATTTAATTGACGTGTTTTGATGTCGGTAAAGTCACGTTTTTTCGACGTCATTTTTTCGTCATACTAGCTCATAAAATTTTTATGACGTCATGTTTAGAAAACCCGCCAGAAAAATTTTGTGACATTATATGATTCGTGGCAAAACCCAACCGAAATATCATATGACAGAAAAATGAGCCTAATAATTTTACAAAATTGAAATAGGAAAAAATCTACCGATAGATGGCGTAATGGACAATAAACTACTACGTTTATTCAACATCTTCTTTTTATCGCGTACACCGTACCGATGAGACCAAAATAGTTCGAGACCTGTCTGCGGTTGGTAATCTCAATTAGCTTTGAAAGAAATATCTTCGGCTAGTGTAAAAATCTGCATCTCCAGGTTAGACAGTATCCCGAGAGATACGACCTTGCATTACTCTTGCAAGGAAATTGCAAGCAGGAAGGAGTTTTTTCCTATTTCAATTTTCAAATAAAATATATCATTTTAGCTTTTTAAAAAAGTCTATGCATCAATTTTTCGTCATCTTAAAGACGGCATTATGACGTCATTAACGGGACGTCTTTTGTCTGTGACTTAGGAAGGTTAATTTAACGTCATTTTGTCGTCATCTTATGACGTCTTTGCTGACCAAATGTGACCAGAAATGGCCAAAAAGAGACGTCAATAAGACGTCAGCTTGCTGCTTGTCAAACTTTTTATTTGCATTACTTACCCATATAACATTTTTTGCCGGCAAGGCATTGGCAAAAAGGTATCAAAGTGGGCAATTGGTCGTTATTAGGCCACATGTTGCAGGAAATGTGATGGCATTTATCATTCTTAGTTATGATGAAAAATATGCGTTTAGGATGATAGCATCCATCATTAATAAGTTATGCTGAAAAAAATGCATTTAGGATGATGGCATCCATCATTAAAAAGGTTTTGGCAAAAATATGCCTTTTAGATGATGGCATTACATTATTTTTTTCCTAATGACAATAAAATGTATTTTTTACCGTCCAGGGAACTAAAATGTGCATAAATATGCACATGCATATAAAATTAAATACTAAAATCTTGTATCTCTTATGGTTTTTCCAAAATTACAGTATTTAATTTTATATGGGACACCCTGTACATAAACACACATTATGCATGTGCATTATTTATGCACATTTTAGTTCTCTGGACGGTAAAAATGCATTTTATTATCATTAGGAAAAAATAATGTAATGCCATCATCTAAAAGGCATATTTTTGCCAAAACCTTTTAATGATGGATGCCATCATCCTAAATGCATTTTTTCAGCATAACTTATTAATGATGGATGCCATCATCCCAAACGCATTTTTTCATCATAACTTATTAATGATAAATGCCATCACATTTTCTGCAACACGTGGTCTAATAACGGCCAATTGCCCATTTTGATGTCGTTTTGATACCTTTTTGCCAATGCCTTGCCGGCAAAAATGTTATATGTGTACGTGGCGACAGAAAAATACTTTCTTTTAATTATAGCTTAAGTTAAAAAAGTCAATTTGTGTAGAAAAATCGTATATTTTCTATAGTCTAAATAATGTTCCTGTAACCAATATGATACTGATGATGATACTGAAAAGCATCTTTTCTTTTCACCCAAATTTTGATTTAAGAATGATCCTAACCTGCAAAGTGCGTTCTGTTGTGTGTTTTTAAAGTTAACTGTTCTAAATTATATCGGGAAAGTATAAAAATCATTATTATCGGCTTTTGGTATTTTTAAGATTTTTTTTTAATAAAGAATATCTATATGAATAAGGAAAAATGAAGAATTCCAAGTATCGCAATATGGCAAAATATTTCTTGTTTAAAGGAATGAAAACTAAATTAAATTATATATAAGTAACATCCTTTTTTATCAAATCTTAGCTAATATTAAGGCGTCTGCCAGGATGATCGTTTTTTTTTTCCTTTTCTTTTTTAAGAACCTCGGCTCAGTCAAGAAAAATAATGGTTTCGTGACTGTAACCCTTACGATTTTTGGCACAATGCTTAAAAATTGCATGAAAAACATTGTGGTAAACTTGTCCCACAAAAAAGTGACGCGTTCGCCCAGTCGGACACCCGAAACATGTCAAAATTACCAGGCTGGGTAAAAGCGTCGCTTCCATATATGGGGGTATGAATATTCGTAGTACACTCGTCTAAAGGAACCCCCAAAGAGATTCTAAGATTCATCAGGCACTAAAAGGGAAGTAAATCTAGATGGAACTTTGGGTAAGATTGCCCCATTCTTTGCCACAATGGATAAATGGATGACTAAATTTACGAAAGTTTGATGGTGCATAAATGCTATTAAATGGTTTATATAAAACTCTTACCAAAATAGAAATAATAGTGACCTCGAAAAGTGACATGTAAAATCCGAAAATTTGAAAAATTTACCTTAAAGTATAATTTTATAGGTGTTTTAACACCTGTGTGTCTGATAAGGCAAAAAGATGCATCCCCAAACAACATATTATTTGTATTGGAAGAATCTTAAATAATAGTTTAAAATGAATAAATAATATTTTTTTGTTGTCTCTCATTTTCTAATTTGTTATAGTTAGCGCCGTACATTAGTTATAGGTGTACAGTTTTTTTACGATCTAAAAAAGTGACTTGACCTAAGAAAATATATTAACATGTAATAAAGCCATAAAAGTATTAGCCGTGACAGGGCCGTATTTATTTCGTTGTTGGCGCATAATAAATTATTACCTGAAAACTCTATAAGACTTTTGGGTCATTTTTATTACTTTTTATAGCAATGTATAATTTGCAAGTGGTCAAAAAATACCGACAATAATGGAATTTATATCTGATGGTAACTTATATGTACGAAAGAAATCTTTATTTCGATACATTCTGAAATACTGTCAGTCATTAAGTTCTGCAGTGATAAGGTTTCTTCCAGCAGGCTGTCAGAAATGTTTGCAACCGTTCAGATTCTGCGCACGTCAAATTTGTCGTTCCAGCAGCGCCATGTTTCTAATATTATACAATTGTTTGTTGTTCCAGCAGTAGTTTTAAGATGTTGGTAACATGTTGGAAACTGTTTGAAAAGTTTTCAAACTTTCTTCAAACATTGCTGACAATTTTTAACATAACCTTTCTTGTATTGACGTATAAGCAGTATGCACGCCTTGTTTATTTTTTCGTTCCAGCAGAAAACTGTTGCCAACATTTCTGACTAATATTTGTAACAATTTCTGCATTTTACGATTGTTGCTAACCTGTTTCGAACATTCTGCTGGAACAAACCTATAGTGTATTTGAAGATGTCCAGTGCAAAAGCCATTTCAGCCAGAAGCTGAAAATGTTTGCCTGTTGAAGCAAAAATAATTGCTAAAAGTGTTTATTGAAAGTTAGTAGAGCGGGGCCACTAAAAACATTTTTAATTAAAGGAAACATCGACTTTAACGGGCGTTCCTGAAAGTATAGTGTGAAAAATTGTAAATAATACTGTGAAGCCTGGAAAAGTACGAAATGACAGTGGTGACCCTAAATCTGTAAAACTTTTAACTCTTCATGATTCTTATGAACGATTAGGTGTCTTTTTAAACGATATTTAAAACTAAATTTATAACTACATTCATTACATTGGTACGTTTTAACCTCTTCCGGATTCCTATGGAAGAGAAGGTGTTTTTTAAAATCTGCTTTATGTTTAGTTTGATAATTACATTCAATACATTGTAGCATTTCGATTTCTTCAGGATTCTTATGTCGCATAAGGTGTTTTTCTAAACTTGTTCTACACATAGTTTTATAATTACATTCTGTACATCGGTGCTTTTTATTTTTTTCATTATGAGATTTAACATGTTTTGTTAAATATCTTTTATGAGGTGTATTATGATCACATTCATTACATTGGTACATTTCCATATCTTCGGGATTCTTATGGTTTATAAAGTGTCTTTTTAAATACCGTTCGTCTTTGGCTTTATAACTACACTCATTACATTGGTGTATTTCGATTTCATCGGGATTTTTATGGCGGATAAGGTGTCTTCTTAAATCTGTTTTATATTTAGTTTTATAATTACATTCATTACATTCATTACATTCGTTAAATTTAATTTCTTTGGGACTCTTATGAAGATTACGGTGTCTTATTACATAGGCCATAAAATATACCTCTTGGTATTTTTTTCGTTTAGGGTTTTTCTCTAGCAGATATGGTTAATTTTATAAAAATGTGCAAATGTGAAAAAAGTAATTGTAAAGACACAATGATTATTCAAAACTCTAGTTTTTGTACAATGCACAATTGACTTAAAGCTAAAGAAAATGTTAAAAGTGACCACCGTTTTTAAGTCATTTGAAAAAAATTGAAACTTTAACTCCCTGTATATCGGAAACCATGCGTTTCCGGACCCATGTACATAGGACTTTTTTTATTATTTTTAGTAAAGAATTACCCCACGAGCAATGGTCCATGTTTTTTGAAACACCCTGTATAAATGTAAATAGCCTAGAACCTGTAACAGGGATTAATATTAATTTGGAAGATATTAGGGAGAGTAAAATATGGTGTATTTTATTTTGTTCTTAAATGTAAGTATTGTTTACTATTAAAATAGAGTCTTACTGCGAATTATTGTTTGTTTATTTAATTCCCAACCAACTTTGCACATAAGTACATCTTTTAAATCAGGTATAGTGCGGCCCGGCACAGTAAATCCGGAATTTTTATGATTCTATTGCGTTGCAAGCCTAAGTCACTTTTTTAGATCGTGAAAAGAACTATACCTAATGATTTCATTTATATATACTTTTGAACCCCCTCTATATAAATATGCTGTTAAGAGATGCACCCTGTTTCTTTATTCATAAATTGTCAATACGAATAACGAATAAATATATATTTTTTAGTCGATCAACTCCACATAATTTGCGGGAAATAGGCCGTAAGTTATCCCATCTGGAGCCAATCCTTGCCACCATCCTTCGTCCACCTTTTCTATGTTCGTTATTATATCGCCGGGATCGAATGAAATTTCTGTATCATCAGCTAAAAAATGAAAAAAAAACATCGCATTAGTACGGTTTAATTTTCACGAAGTAATACCACAAATTATCAGAATATCCAGATGCGAAACTAAGCGTGTTCGTTGAAATCGCGTACCACTATGGTCCCTCCCACTGCGTGGTGGATGTACACCCCACGATTTAGTACGTGACCTAATGCTCATCTGGGTGTCAGTTAGTCCCATACTTTTGTTGGTATAGAACGTGAGCATAAGTTAGTTAATTGTGTTTAGTTGTTTGTGAACTTTTATGTTTTTATTATTAAAGTGTTAGTATAGTATCTTGTTAAATTTTTTTACCGTTTATTATGGGATATAAATGTGTATATTTATTCTGTTCCTCCATCACCGGGAGCGGATCACTTTTTAGATTCCCAAAGGACCACTATTATTTTAAGACTATTTAACATAAATACAAAGCTTTTACAAATTACTTAGATATGTTACTACAGTTATTGATAGTAATCAGTATGTGCCTAAACAGAGGAAAATATTTTTTTATTTATAGCCGCACTGCCATTTAAAAGGCTATATTTCAAATTTAAAAAACGAGGTGTTTTTCCAGTATTTAAAAAATTATATAATTTCAAATTTAAAAAAAAACAAATCAATTAGGTTTGGGTATTACTAAGGCAACATCTGCATTGCTTTAAAAGATTGCGTCGGGGTTTCTTTAGAAACTTGTGTTACTCGGTTTTCAATTATTCTGTTTCAATCCCCAGTTACACAAAACTTTTTAATACACAATTAAGCTAAAAAACGGAATACCATTATTTAATTTAATAAGCAGTTTTTAGGAAAGGTTTTTTTTAATGGCTTTTTGTTAAACATTCTAAACCCCCATTAGTTTAATCGTTTTTAAAAATGTTTTGTGCAACCAGGTATAGACATTTTATTATAGGTTAATCCAAACTTGACATTTACTAACAATATTCTACCGTTCAAAGAATGGGTAAATTTTTAGTTTGTAAATTCCCAATTAGTGTATTATTCTTTTGTTTCGTTTTTAACACATAAAAAAGCTGCATAATTAGCTACTATAAAAGTCTATCTCTCCTTAGCGCCTTGGTGCGGTTTAACCTTTTACAAATTTAAAATATTACGATCCATACATTGGTGCAGATGTTGAATTTATTCTTTCTGAAGGTCATAGAAACAAGTAAGCGTAATTTGCCGCACTTTCGCATCTGTATATTCTGATAATTTGTGGTAATACTTTATTCGTAGTTTTTTAAGGTAGTTGGGGTGGTACAATATTATTAGAAAAATTTAAATTATGCGCGCCGTAAAAGTACACGAGCTTCTAGCTAAGTGGTCAATACCCCATTCATCTTGGTCAAATTAAAGGGTCAACCCCGGAATCTCATGGAAAAGGCTGAATATCTGTACATACCTTTATTTTGGTACAAAAATACTCTCCTAAAAATCCCCTATGATATCGTGAAAAGGGGCCCACAGACGATCAATATTATTGGGCAAAATATTGTACAGTAGTATTGCTAGTCGTCCCCAAACAGTGCAATATATTTATGCAAAGACTATATTTAATATATTGCACAATAACTAGATTTGTTTTGAAACTACCGGTTAAAACATGGATAAGAAAAAAGTAGCTGCAACATGTTTGAAAATAAGAAAAAACCTTTATTTTTTTTCTCAATTGCTTTTGAACCCATATTTGTGTAATTGTTTTTGTAAAACAAATACTCTTTCGTATTTGAAAACTGAAATAATTGTGGAATATTACCACACACAGCACAATAAATCACTATTGCACAATAAAAATCAAACTGTTTTTGATTGACACAATATATTGTACAAGCTCTCAATATAAGCCACAAACGGTCAATAATATTGTACAATATGATTTTGCGCAATAATATTGATCGTATGTGGGCCGCTTAAGGAACTCGAAATATGACAGGTCAAATGTCAAAAAAATACAGTTTCTTGCAAAAATCTTGTTTCTTTTACTTTTAATCGCATTAATATTTGTTAACAAAAGTTGTAGAACACAAAAATTTTCACAAATTTAGTTCCTAGCTTTTTTTGTCATACCGACGGATCCGATAATAGAGAGCGTAGAGTGTAAAGCGCTTTACTGTATGTACATACCTTAGCATTCAATCAATCGTAATTTTTAGTTTAATATGTTATCTTTTTACTTAGGTATTTTCTAAATATCACTTAATTAACTATGTCTTTTACTTATCTATCAGAAATAAGCTAAGGTATGTACAGGAAGCGCTTTACACTCTGCGCCCTCTATCTTTGGATCTGTCCACCGGACAAAAAAATGACCCCTATCGAATTTGTAGAGAATTTTGTGCTCTACAACTTTGATAATAAATATTATTGCGATTAGAGGTAAAATAAATGGGTACGTTCAGCCGACTTCAGCAGCTGAGTTGCTTGGTAAGCGGTTGCGTTCACCCGACCGGGATGACAAGCTGCTTGAATTCAGCAGATGTCCATTTTACAAAGCGGTCTTTATTTATGCTAACCAAACTCAGCATTTATTTGGGCTTGCGCAAATGTCGACCTTTGGGAAGTTCTGTTATTCATGTGTCAAATTTTGGTTATATTTTTAACTGAAATGTCGAACTAATAAGCGAAGCGTTCAGAGACTTGCCAACTGCTGGGTCGTTTTCCGCTGAATCGCTTTGTGCTTACAAAAGTTGCTGATTTCGGATGAACGTACCCATTGAGATATTCGCAAAAACTGATTTTTTGACATTTGACCTGTCATATTTCGAGTTCCTTACACGATAATATAGGGGATTTTTAGGAGAGTATATTTTGTACCATAATTAAGGTATGTACAGGTATTCAGCTTATTCCATAAGATTCCGAGGTGAAAGTCTAAGTTAATTGGGCTCAAAGTCAGTCTATATAGGGTCGCGACATTCGGCCATATTGCTTTGACGTGTTATGACGTCACATCTCCCATTTTTCGGCCATGTTGTTCAATGCCGGAGATATACAGTTTATTGTATTAGTAGAACAACCGTTTACACAACAGTTTTAAATTATTATTAAGTTGTAAATTCTTTTAGTTTAAATAAAAACATTTGGAATTACATCTTTCAACAAATATCACTTTGATTTTACCCAGTCTTGCCAACTTTTCTCCGTGGAGTGCCCTTCCTTGAGTCCCCGACCTCAAACCGCCTTAAAGTTGAGGATATGTCGCAACCTTATAAATATAAACTAACCTTGAATTGGGCTAATATTTTTTGTGCAAGACTGTGCACTCTTTCCGCGGTCTTCGAGTAGTGCGGTTGTTCACGTTTACGTAGAGGTCTACATAGACTTCCCGGATGGGCGATTGAGGGCGTCGTACGAGCGTAGCTGTACCCTTGGGAATCGAGAAAAGATTAACGCTAAACTGGGGCTTCTTGTTTCTGGGGCTAAGCGCTGTGAGTGAAGATTCCTAAAGCCTGAAGTTTTTACGTTTTGGTGTTGCACACATGGTGTCCTCGTATGGTCGAGGAGGTGCGCACGCCTTGCGGAAAAACGTCAGTATTGAAAGTGACGGTTATGCGCGATACCAATAGCAGCCGCTGGCTTGACAGTCACAATTTATGCATGTTCAGAAGTTCATCGCTGTTGTTGATGTTTACAAGTGTTTCTTATTCATATGCTAGGAAAGTCTGGGAGTTTCAAGCTCGATTATCCAGATTTTCCAAGGTCAAAGCCGGGAAAGCTTATAAGCAATAGCTTATATGACCGGAACGGGAGAACTGGCGAATTGACTTAGTATCAGAGCCATAAAACAAAAAGATAGATAGAGATAGAGATGCAAGACTGTGCCCGTTGCCAAGCGACTCGTTAGTATGTATACTCGTAACCTTTGTGAATACACAGACCGCAGGGTTATATATTATTAGCTGGTCTGTGTGCTGTTTATAATGGAGACCATATCCTACTGGCCTTTTAATAACTAAGGTTACGGAATACTTTTTTTTCAATCGCCGATCCGTATTTAAACCCCGTGATTTAGACAGCCTGTGCCTAGTTTAATCATGATAGTTAAGCCTAGTTGCATAAAAACTTGTGTTAAATTTTGTTAATTTACTGTTAAAGTTTAAATTACATATTGTCTATAAATTAGTTTCTATTTTAAAATAGGAAAAAAGTGTTATAAAAATAATACTGAAAAGTCCCTTTCTATCTAAAAAGGCAGTAAAAATATTAGAAATATGGTTCTTTTGATATTCGCAAAAAGTTCCCGCTGAACCTCTTAAAATTGAAAATGTTTAAAACTTTATTGGAAGTTCATTTTAAATTACAGTAAAAGGGTAAGCATAAATGCAACTCTAAAAAAATCACTGAAGATATAGAAGGTAATGACAACTCAAATGGACAATTCCTCTGAAAGAGAAAGAAGTTCCTTGTTCTGTGGAATCCATGAATTAATTATTTTGTTCATATTTTTTTTTATCTTTGGACAATCCACGAAGGCTGAAAGCCTAAATACTAACGTACCGTGGGTGTCTTAAGCAGGGTAAGAGGGAGTTTGTTGACACGGGACTTAAATACTTGAAGATTTGGGGGGAATGAAAGACCTCCGCTGGCAGTAGGTTCCACAGTCTAGAAACTCTAGGGATAAAAGAACGAACGAAATGGGAAGTTCGGGGCCTGTCCAATTGGACCGTATAGGGATGCATACGTGCGGCACCACGAGTTTCTCTGTTAGGAGCTGCAAGAGGAGGGACTATACTGGATAATTCGTCGGAGCAGAAGCCGTAAAAGTATCTATAGAAGAGCGATAGATCTCCCACAGCTCGACGATGGGCAAGAGAAGGAAGTCTTTGAGTAAGTAAAGGATCATTAATAAGACGAACAGCCCTTCTTTGAATGGCATCAAGAATGCTGAGGGTTGTAGGGGATGCCATTCCCCAGACATGAGAACAATATTCCAGAGAGGGTCGAATTTGGGACACATACAAAGTGTATAAATTGAAAGGGGTAAAATACTTTTGGCTCGGAAAAGAAATCCAAGCTTTTTGAAGCCGCGGTGGCTATAGATACAATGTGTTTATGCCAGTTAAGGTTATTTTCAAATGTGACGCCCACAAGGTTAAATGTGTCCCCGCTCTGCAAAACCTGGCCACTCATAAGCAAACGGTGAGTTTTTGATGATTTTTTTCGCGACAAGGAATTTATTATTTATCCTTAATGTCTGAATTTTTGTGTTGAATTTTAAAATACATTTGTTTTGATTGGCATCATTGGCACCAAACCGAACCAAATTAAATTTTATAATTTTAGCCAAACGAAGCTTAAATAATTTACAGGAATACATTTTTACTATTCTATTGGTAATACTCTATTCTAGAAAAATTAAACTATACATTCAATATAATTCTTGAAACTTGAAACAAACGGTTTTTACCGATTTCTAAACTTTTTCCCTCCTACTTACCCGCTTGATAATCATATAGAGCCTTCGCTTTATACCCATCTTTCGCTAAACCATAAATATACTCATCTACGAAGTCTTGTTCTAACATCTGGACAGTCTGTTCAACGAAAGGAGTGGGGTTAGTCTTCTCGGTGACGGCTTCTATTTGGGTAGGCGAACTCGGGGTGTCAGCAGTCTTAGGTGTGTTGTTCGAATCTTTGGGAGATCTTAATAAAAAAAAAAAAGATATTGTTTTAGAAATAAATAAAAAATATACACAAAAATTTTAGGGATATATATATATTTAGAAAACATACAGTCCCTGGGCCAGTAATAAAATGGACTTCATGATAAGAACACTTTTAAAACCTTTTTAGTAGGGTTTCTTTGACAAGTCTACCACGAATATTCATACCGCCATATATGAAAGCGGCGCTTTAACTCAGGCTGTCAATGTCAAATGTTTCGGGTGTTGGACTGGGCGGACGCGTCACTTTTTGTCGAACAAGTTTACCACAATGTTTTACATGTAATTTTTAAACATTGTGCCAAAAATGGTAAGAGTTACAGTCATGAAACCATAAGGTTCAAACACGTTACGGGTATCGGACTAGGCAAGTTCCGTGAGTGTAACTCTTACGATATTTGGTACAATGTTTAAAAATTGCATGTAACACATTGTGGTAAACTTGTCCGACAATAAAAGTGACGCGTTCACCCAGTCCGAGACCCGAAACATTTGACATTAATAGGCTGGGTTAAAACGCCCCTTCCATATATGGCGGTATGAATATTCGTGGTAGACTCGTCAAAAGAAACCCCCAAAAGTTTTAAAAGTGTGCTTATCATGAAGTCCATTTCATGACTGGCCCAGGGAGAAAAATAGTAATTTATGTAACAAGTGCATAAAGTGATACTTTTTTCTACGAAAGGGAAGTTTGACAGCACGAGCCGATAGGCGAATGCGGCAATCCCATGAGTAAAAAAGACACTTTATGCATGTGTTACGTACTATATTTTTTAACTGCCGTGTAAAAATTTCCCAAAATACCATTTATACAGACATGTTTTATTTGTCTCAACTTAATAATTTTAATTTTTAAAGCACAGCCATTATATTGCAACAAAAAGATCGTAGCCTCCTTATTTTTTAAAAGACAATTTTATTATCCTCTTCATAACTATGCCGTGATTTTATTTTTAGAAAATTGTATGTACTTACTTTTTGTAGAAATAATAATAAAACAGTATAAATTCCTTTTTAATTTCTTAGTCATCCAAATTAATTTAGTATTACTAATAATTTTTTTTTTATTATTTGCAAACTGTCAAATTTTAAAACTAGTGACACATGAACTAAAAGAAAAATAATGAAGAAATCAAAGGTAACTTGACCGTTTGGTTCAGTTAATGTCGCGTTAACTGTTATTGCATAAATTGATATTTAAGTATATTGTAGTAGGCATGGAAACAAAACACTAATTCAAAGTGTGAAAAAAGCTTCGAAGCGTTAAAAAAAGTTACTTTTTTTAACATTGTATGTAGTGTATTAGAATGGAGTACTTTATCTTCATGTTAACGATTTAAAAACTGCATTTTTTTAACGATCGTGGAAAAAAGTTATTAAAATGCATCAAAGCAAAAGCAGAGAATTGAAAGACAGTCCTATTGATCAATTGTATTGGTAACTATGGCTATCAAATTTATGAATAAAATATAGTAAGTATTGGGAATTCAAATTAAGGAGCACAGTGTTGCAATCTTGCAAATCTTATAAAATTCTTACTTTCCCATCTTCTTACATCTTGGAAAATTTAATCTACTTAAAAATAACATAGATGGCTATAAACTGCATGGTGATCTCCATGAACATGAGACCAGAAACAAAAGTAATCTAATACCCGTATATCGTCGTCTTGAGAGGTGTCGAGATGGCCCTGGATGTCTGGCAGTCAAACTCTATAATAAGCTCCCAGGAGATCTTAAAGATGTAAAGGATATAAAAAGTTTAAGTACAAGGTAAAAACTATATTGCTGGAAGGAGCTTTTTATAGTGTTGACAAATTTTTAATGTGTAAACTGTAAATGTATTTCTAGGAAAGAAATGACCATAGCGTTATTTGTTTTTAAGGTTTTTAATATTTTAAATGTAATTTGTCTTTTTGTTATTGTAAGTTGATAATTTGTCTTGATATTGAAATGTTATATTTTATAATTTTATACTGTTTATACTATTGACCTGTGTAAAATACTTTGTATTATTGACACCAATAAATTAAAATAAAAAATAAAAAAATTCGGTCAAACAGCTGATAAAAATGGGTATCTAGATTCAATTTGGCAAAGAATATTTACATAAATTACCTGATTAATTATTAAATTTTACGAAAAATATTAGGCATCATTGTCTGACAACCTAAATACCACAAAGCAGGATAATAGTCAGTGTTTTAAAAAACTTTATATATAGCTATAAAGCGTAAGTTCTTCGTTATTTAGACTTAAACTGCAGATAAATCAAAACTAACTTCGCACGTTTTGCTTCATTGCTGAATTTTTAACGAAATCCATGATGGCAACCACTTAAACGCTTAAAACTAGTTGTAGACTAACTATTTGCTTTATTTTATTACATTCATCTCATAAATCATTAAAAAATTAAAAAATAGAATATTAACTGCAACAACAGAAAGCAAAACTTGATTTTGAAATGTCAAATGTTCTAAATTTGCAACTGCAACGTTGCCAAGTCAATTAATTTTAGTTTTAAATATTTAAATTTTATTTTTTTCTTTAATTATTTTTTTTAATGTTCCCCATTTTAAGTACAAACTTATAAATAATTTTTAAGTTTTACCTCTTTATTGTGGCATACTGGTCACTTTCGTCATCACTTACAGCTTGTTCGATATTTGTTGGTTCTGGGGAAGACCTAAAACATAATAGATTCCTATTAATTCTCTTTTAATAATGTAAATTCGTTTCTTTTTTTTCCTAAATTTTACCGCCCTATAATTTAATCTAAAGTTGATTTGCTAGCATACCTAAACCCTAAAATTTAGTAACAAAAAATTTTTAAACCATTTTTTTATATAAAATTATTAGTAAATTATTTTATTTATTTCTTTAATGTAAATTCGGACTTTTCAATATAAGTAAATCAGTAAAGAACATTCTATTCAGGGTAGGTGAGTCCCAGATTGTTGCTCTTGATATATCCAAAGCTTTTGACCAAGGTTTGGCATGCCGCACTTCTTAATAAACTTCCCTTCTATGGTCTTTCAACTAAACTCTGTACTTGGCTCTTTAGTTATCTATCTGATCGTCGTATATCAGTAATTGTGGACGGCCATTCTTCAAGCTTTCACCAGGTAAATGCTGGAGTGCCTCAGGGCTCAGTTTTGGCACCAACATTGTTTCTTCTTCATATCAACGACCTTCTCTCGTCCACAACTAATTCCATTCATAGTTTCGTCGACGATAGTACCCTTTACTCCAGTTTTTAGGTTCCTAAACCCATCACTAAACCTGACTCGGAAAACAGACGCAGAGCGATGCAGATATCTCTTTGGCAGGATCTTAATTTAATCTTGGATTGGGGCGCTAAAAATCTCGTCCATTTTAATGCATCCAAAACACAATCATGTTCCTTGTCGCGAAAAGAGTCATCAAATACTCATCTTCTACTTATGAGCGGCCAAGTTTTACAGAGCAAAGACACCTTCAACCTTGTGGGCGTCACATTTGAAAGTAACCTTAACTGGCATAAACACATTGTACCTATAGCCACGGCAGCTTCAAAAAAGCTTGGATTTCTTTTTTGAGCCAAATAGTATTTTTCCCCTTCTAATTTATACACTTTATATGTGTCCCAAATCCGACCTCCCTTGAAGATTGTTCTCATATCTGGGGCATGGCGTCCCCCACAGCCCTAAGCATTCTTGATTCAATTCAAAGAAAAGATATTCGTCTCATTAATGACTCTTCACTTACAGAAAGGCTTCCCTCTCTTGCCCATCGTCGGGCTGTGGGGGTTTATCGCTTTTTTATAGGTACTTCCATGGCTTCTGCTCTGAAGAATTGTCCAGGTCACGGTTCCCAACAGAGAAACTCGTGGTTCCGCGCGTATGCATCCCTATACGGTCCAACTGGACAGGCCCCGAACTTCCCACTTTGTTCGTTATTTTATCCCTAGAGTTTCTAGATTGTGGAACCTGCTGGCCGCGGAGGTCTTTCCTTCCCCCCAAATCTTCAAGTATTTAAGTCCATTGTCAACAAACTCCCTCTTACCTCGCTTAAGACACCCACGTTACGTTAGTATTTAGTCTTTTAGCCTTCGTGGTTTGTCCAAAAAAAAAAATCGATTTTTAAACCACCTTGTATACTAAGGAGCCAGAAAATAAAACAAATATTACAAATAAATTTTTATAATACTTACACTTTAACATTATTGGCACTCAAACTATTTTCAGCATTATGTTGAGCATTGGCCTTTAAAATCGACACCCTGGCAGGCTTTTCAGGAGCCACGTTTTGTTTTTCAGTCTCATTTTTAAAGCTATCTTGTTCGGTTTTCCTAAATTGATCGATTTTTTCGTTACGGGAATCAGTTTCTTGATCTCTCTTTTTGGTTTCTTTTTCTAAAAATAAAGTACTCAGCGTTCTGGACATATTAAAAATATTTGTCAAAAATGACGTTCGAATGCCCAAAAATAACTATAAATTTTTCTGTAAGTCAGAGTTTCTTTATGAGAAGGGGTTTAGACATAAGCAAGACCGGGGATAGCTTTTGTCAGGGACGTGAGGATGTGAGAATTACGATTTCGGTTGGCAGTTCTGTTTAAAGTTGGTAGCATTATCAGCTGATGACAGAGTCGTGCCTTGTCGAAGCTTTGTTTGGTAAAAACTGTGGAAATTTGCCATTTTCATTTTTGATTGTATATTTTACAAAGATTTCCAGTTGTTAATGTTTTTAGACTTTACATATTATTGGTTCGGACTCGTTTTATTTTAGAGATTTTGATAGTGTTTAGTCGAATAGTTTTCAGTCATTTGTTTTTTTATACACATATGATACTGATGAGTGTCCGCTAATTAATGGTACACAGAAAAACCACAGATTTCTTATGCGAAAATACCCATTTAGGATTTAAACAAACATACCTATATCCAAAAGTTAATGATAAGGAAGATACGGGGTGTTAAAGAGATATAAATATTTTTTATTCATGTATTTCGATAATTTCTGATATGTTTTAAACATGTTAATAAAACTCGGTATCGAGGAGTTTTTACTATCAGCTACTTATATGTGAGCAGTCATTATAGCTAATACAATGTTATTGAAGGTATATACTTACGGGTGCACTGAACAACTTAAACGTGAATACCTTAAAAACGGTTGTCAAGACCGATTCTTACTAAGTATACCTTTTTTTGTGAAGAAAGCATAGAGAAGCTTTCTAGTTTACATACATACAGAGTAGTAACAAAAAATTGGGTAGTTTTAGAGAATTTTAAGTAGTGTACCCATCGCCCTCTAGTCTACACACAAAAATTAATATTCGATCTTAAAAGCTAATGTTTAAAAACCCCAAGATACCGTTTTATTAAGATATTTAAAAAGGGGGAACAATTATCGAAATAAATTTACTTCTTCTTTTTACTATGACACCCCCGTATCTTCCTTATTATAAACTTTTGGATATTAGGTATGTTTGGTTGAATCCTAATATTTTGGCATAAGGAATCTGTGGTTTTTCTGTGTACCATTCATTAGCGGACATCTTGTATGCAAAGTTTTTAAAATGGTTTTTGACTTACGGAACCATGGAAAATGTTTTGCTCTGCCAGGTACATCATCGTCCTGTCGTCGCTTTGATAATTTTTAATATTTAAATCACATTTATGTTTTTGTTTTAGGTAATGCCTATTAAAATAATCCTATAAATTTTGTTTACAACATACAGTTGTTTTTTGTTTTCTCCTTAATTCTACGCCACTGATCTGCCTAAAATCAAACATGGCCGAAAATAGCCCGACTTGACGTCACAGCCGCGATAGCCAATATGGCGAATGTCGTGACCTTATCTCATCAATCGACTTTGCTGTAAGTAATCAATAAATAAAAAAATGCATTTTTTTATTTAATATTTTATATAAAAACACTTTAAGAATATTGTGTAAAAATTTAAGATACATTTTGGCAAAATTAACGAAGATACAGAGGTTTAAGTAACCAGCATATCCGTGACTCCTATGAATGTTATATTAATTTTTTTAGGGCTTAGAACTTAAAAGCGCTGTTCCCACAACTCACGTTTATAAAATAGGTGACCATCATAACTTTAAAACTACTGCACTGATCCTTTTCTAATTTTTACCACTATTTCTTCACACAATTTACGAGGTAACGCTGGGGAATTTTTTCAAATTTGTCAATATTTCTTACTTTTATAAGAGCAAATTAGATGATTTTATTTTTAAATATCGAGTTTTTCAATTCAAAGTAATCTTAAAGAGGGAAAATAAAATTATAAAGTAATAAAGACATCCATTAACTCGCAAATTCTTAGGTATTTAGAAAAACATAAAATTTTACATGACAGGCATTACGGATTTCGTCACAAGAGATCTACAGCAGATCTTTCCTTTGTTTCACACAACTGGAACAAGTCTCTTAAGTTTCTAGGTGAGTCCCAAATCGTTGATCTTGATATATCTAAAGCTTTCGACCAGGTGTGGCATGACGCACTTCTCAATAAACTTCCCTCCTACGGTCTTCCAACTAAACTCTGCTCTTGGCTCTCCAGTTATCTTTCTAATCGACGTATATCAGTCATTGTTGATGGCCACTCTTCAAGCTTTCACGAAATTAATGCTGGAGTGCCTCAGGGTTCAGTACTAGCACCAACTTTGTTTCTTCTTCACATTAACGACCTTTTTCTTCCACAACCAATCCCATTCATAGTTATGCTGACGATAGTACCCTTCACTCCAGTTTTCAGATGCTCAAACCAATCTCTCAACCCGACTTGAAAAGCAAACGCAGAACGATGCAGATATCTCTTTCACAGGATCTCAATTTGATATTGGATTGGGACGCCAAAAATCTCGTTCAATTTAATGCAGCCAAAACACAATCATGTTTCCTGTCGCGAAAAAAATCATCAAACACTCACCCTTTGCTTATGAGTGGCCAGGTTTTGCAAAGCGGAAGCACATTCAACTTGTGGGCGTCACATTTGAGAATAACCTTAACTGGCATAAACACATTGTATCTAGCCGCGGCTTTAAAAAACTTGGATTTCTTTTCCGAGCCAAAAGTATTTTTCTCCTTCCAATTTATACAATTTGTATGTGTCCCAAATTCGACCCTCTCTGAAATATTGTTCTCATGTCTGGGGAATGGCATCCCCTACAACCCTCAGCATTCTTGATGCCATTCAGAGAAGAGCTGTTCGTCTTATTAATGATCCTTTACTTACTCAAAGACTTCCTTCTCTTGCCCATCGGCGAGCTGTGGGAAATCTATCGCTCTTTATAGATACTTTTACGACTTCTGCTCCGACGAATTATCCAGTATAGTCCCTCCTCTTGCAGCTCCCAACAGAGAAACTCGTGGTGTTACGTATGCATCCCTATACGGTCCATCTGGACAGGCCCCGAACTTCTCATTTCGTTCGTTCTTTTATCCCTAGAGTTTCTAGACTGTAGAACCCACTGCCAGCGGAGGTCTTTTCTTCTCCCCCAAATCTTCAAGTCTGGTGTTAACAAACTTCCTCTTACCTCGCTTAAGACACCCACAGTACGTTAATATTTAGGCTTTCAGCCTTCGTAGATTGTCCAAAGATTTTTAAAAAAATTGAATTTTCAAAAAATCCTCCCAGCGTTACCTAAAGAAAATGATTATCTAAAGAAAGAACTTAATTTTTTTATTTCACATGATTTAGCACTTAAATATGATGGCCACGACACTTCACCTTTTAACCGACGTTAAAAAGTAGGAGATTATCAATTCGCCTGTATGTGTATGTATGTTTTTGTGAGTATATTACGCGATTACTCTCTCAATTGTGGACCGATTTTAAAAATTCTTTTTTTTTTATTTAAAAGGGTGCATTCCCCGGTGGTCCCATAAAAAACCAAGTCAGGATCGCAGGAGAGAAAGGTAGTTGACCTAATGTTTTCTCTCTGCCGTTCGTTGTTCTGGTAAGTGCGGTAAAGCTGCCTCTAGACTGGTATATGCTCAAACTTCAGGGGTGCATTCAGAATCGACAACCTTGGGGTAAAATTTACCCTTTTCACTAAACTGAAAGAGAGACTACAGTCAAAAGCACAGGGACGTGTAATTTGATTGATTGACTTGGGGAAGAGAGAGTTATGGATAGTTAAATCTTTTTTAATATGTTTGATTAAGAAATTAAAACAAAAAACATTTAACCAACCAGATATAACCGTGACCCCATAATGTATAAAAATTCATAAAAATCTACCCTTTTTAAGCACCCCCACCTCCCTTAAGAAAACCCCTTGTATTTACCTTCTCTTTGAGCTATCTCCATTTCTAACTTTAATTGTTCCTCCTGCCTTCGTTTCTTCTCTTGTTCTAATCGTCTTTTTTCTTCCTCTTCTTCTTTTCTCCAAAATTTATCTCTTTCTTGCGAGTTAATTTCTTTAACCGCATTTACTTTTTGATATCTGGTTCCTAAGAAATATATTTTATCAATATGTTTCATCACTAAAATTTTCTTCTGACTGGCAATACAGCCGCCACTGGACATCAATGGGGAGATTAAAATACCGGGTGCCCACGAAGATCACTTTCCGGCTGCCATTTTTTTATTTCTTTATCGATACTATGGATGGTGGAGGGAAGGATAACCATCTGAATGTTTTAAAAAGTGTCCGTCGAAAAGAGCAACTTAAGGTGGCGCCACAGTAGCCAAAGGAGATTTTTTAACCAATGAGCATGAATTTACAAAATGAAAAAGGACAGATAGATACAAAATAGACTTTGCGGAAAGAATTGGGGACTCAGTCCGAAGATGAACCTATGGTTATACAAAATGGTCGTCAGACCAATGATAACCTACGGGTCAATTGCCTGGGGTGCAAAGACGCTACAAAAGACGGCAATAAGGCAATTACAAAGTATACAGAGACTCGCTTGTCTATGTATTACGGGGGCCATGAAATCAACCGCTACTGCAGCACTGGAAGTGCTGCTCAATCTACCGCCACTTCACATCTACATACAGGGTGAAGTGAAAGCGGTACAATACCGTCTCAAACAAGGCCAGAGTCCTATCATAAGACAGGAAAGGGCCATACAATGGAGATTCAAGGAGGACCAAGAAGTCAACTCAGTGTGTGAGATGCCTTCAGACAAAATGGTACCAAGCTACTGGCTAAACAAAGGTTTTCAAACTTTAATACCAGACAGAAAGGACTGGGTGGCTGGGCCTCCCATCAAAGCCGACCTAATCTGGTATACAGACGGCTCCAAAACAGACCAAGGAGTCGGAGCAGGTATATATGGGGACAAACCAAGGACGAAAATAAACTTGGGTCTCGGACAACACCCTACTGTGTTCCAGGCCGAAATTGTAGCCATAGAACAATGTGCTAGGGAAATCATCAGAAGGAGCTATGAGGATGAAACCATAGTAATCTATTCGGACAGCCAGGCAGCCATCAGGGCACTCAGTTCATGCAAAATCAGCTCCAAGCTGGTGCGGGACTGCGTAATTGCCCTGGAAGAGGTGGGTGCGTCCAACAAGCTAACCATTGCCTAGGTACCAGGACACGAAGGCCACGAAGGCAATGAAGAAGCTGATAAATTGGCAAAGGAGGGGGCTGGCAGGACAATGGTAGGTCCCGAGCCCTACTGTGGTATTCCATCATGCCAGGTAAGGTCATCCATTAGATCATGGATTATGAGGGAATCACAAGACTGGTGGATGAGAACACCAGGACAGCGTCAGGCGAAAGTGTTCATCAAGGCTTACTCGCCAGAATTTATAAAAGACCTTCTGAATTATAACCGGAAGGCAGTAAGAATAATAGTGGGTCAACTGACAGGTCATTGCAGACTGAATAAACACCTGGAAACTATGGGCCTGGCAGAAGAAAACCTATGTAGGTTCTGCCAGGAGGAGGAAGAAACCGCAGAACATGTATGGTGCTACTGCAAAGCCCTTTGTCGTCTGCGGCAAAATATACCAAGGGGCCAGTTTCAAGCTTGTGGAGTCTGATTAAACAGACCGGCTTGGATAGCGTGCTCTAACCTATGGATGGAGGACACACAATAAACCTGAGCAGGTTGCAGTGCTAGAGGATATGCAATCCACCTCCTAATCTAATCTAATCTAATCTAGATACAAAATAAAAAAGGAAAGAAATACCAAAATCCCTCCACTGGCTACTGTGGCGCCATCCCAATTTGCTACATTCCGATGGCCACTTTTTTAACTTGTCCGCCATAAAAGATGGTTATCCTCCCCTCCACCATCCATAATCGATACTGACGAAATTTGGTAGGGTTGTTAAACTAACGAAAAGTCATTTTTAAGTGTATACGATAGGGTTTTACGACTTCCAGTTTCACCGTAAATGACTGGAACTTTTGATTTTTAAATGGGACACCCTGTATATTTTTTGTTTTGTGGATTCGTTAGATCATTTTTAGTCGGAATATCTACAATATTTTTAAAATAAATTTTGGTCAAATTTTATTTTAAAATTAAATTTTTATTTTACATCTAGAGTGTCATGATCATTCTAAAATCACTACTTATGCTTTAATTACTTTCAGAAAAATACGAAATTAATTTTATCTTTTCAAACTTTTTTACTAGAGGGCTCGAAACTTTACTTTTTTAGTTTTTTTACCCTAGCTCAAAAACCAAAATAGGACCATATCACTTTCATAATATTTCTAAATGCAGTATTTTAAAGCTACTCCAACGATGTACAACACTAACACACTTTATTTTATTTTCCTTTAAAAAACAACATTTATTAAGTAGGTAAATGAATTTTTTGATACTGAATGGCGTAACGTCTCAATTTATCTTAGTTGCCATGAAAACAAAAACTAAAAGAATATGTTGTAAAAACAATTGCTAGATATGAAATGGAAATATAATTTAAAAATAAAATTTGACCAAAATTTGTATTAAAAATATTGTATTCCGACTAAAACGGATCTAAAGAATCCAAAAACAAAAAATATACAGGGTGTCCCATTTAAAAATCAAAAGTTCCAGTCATTTCCGGTGAAACCGGAAGTCGTAAAAGCCTGCCGTATACACCTAAAAATGACTTTCTGTTAGTCTAATAACCCTTTTAAATTTCGTCAGTATCGATAAAGAAATAAAAAAATGGCAGCCGGAAAGTGATCTCGTGGGCACCCGGTATATGTTACAATTATCAATGATCTTACACATTTTTATTTAATAGAAAGTTAAGCAGAAAGTATGGTACAATTTGATAATTATGTTACAAGTGGCAACGCTGGTCACATTAACATTTAAAGGTGTGATTGATATGTCAAAAAAAATGCAGAGATTACGCATAAATTTCATCAGAATATACCGAACGCTTTAGAATTTACAATGGAGGGGAGGGAGTGGACTTTAGGCCCTCACTGTATACTTATTATTATTAAGAATAATTTTTAAATTGTTATTAATTTACATAGGTGTGCAAATCTATACTGGTCAAGCAAAAAACAACTAAAAAAATCCAAATCATACCAACTGGCATGGCGGGCTCGTGAGGTTCCACTTTCATCTTGAAATGGTACTCTGACCCAACCTTTTTAAGTTTTTCTATCAGTAAATCTTCATCAACTTCATCTTCGTTTCTTGCATTGTGAGTAAAATGCGAGCCAGTGAAAAATTTCTCAACATCTCTCAAATGATTGGCGCATAATCCTTTGCGAACGGTGTTTGCCCCTTCACCTAAAATATGTGTTTGGCAGAATTATTGAAAGTTTATTTATTTATTTAAAGGGTGGCGGCTAATAACGATCACAGTTTGTCAACATTAAAATAATAGCACCTTTAAATAGCTAGTACCTAAAATAATAGAACTATTGATAATTATGGCAAAAAAGTTCATAGTCTTCGAAAAACAACATTTAAAGATACAAAGTGCCGCCTCAGAACGCTCATGTTCCACGCGCTGACGGGTATAAAAGATTATAACTCTTATTGGTCGAATTTTTGCGACATCAAGTTTTAACTTGTATTAGATAAAATATAAAAAAATGTTTTATTTTGAATATCTAAATGAACAATATCTGGCTTAAATAAAAATAATCATTACCTTGCCAATTTATTAAAACACATTTATCCAATGACGTTTTAGGATCATTTAACTTGACAAAGGCGTACATTATTTTCCCACAATTTAGATCCTCCCTAAGTTCATTGACACCACCATCGCCCTTGCTTACTACTTTCAGGGCATTTGTTTGACCTTCGTAACCAAAAAGAGCCCTACAAAAAAAATTAGTGAAGCTCTATCCCAACTTTTGCAATAACTTCAATTTCATCGCCGATTTAAAAATATTAGCAGCGACAAACAGATATATACTGTAATAAGCAGGGTGTTCGAAAAGTTTTGAGATATACGTACATTTATTTGATTTTTTCAAAATAATTTCCACCACATTGCAAACACTTTTTTATTCTAACCAACCAGTCACTAAAAATAGCTTTCCACTTTTCATTTAAAATTTCAGCGCATATTTTATCCCAGACCTCCAGTAGCGCGTCTTCAGTTTAAAACTTTTGTCCTTTCAGTTGGCTCTTGACAAAAGGAAACAACCCAAAGTCACACGGCGCCAAGTTGGGGCTATAAGGCGGATGTTCCAAAAGTCTCAAGCCTACATCTTTCAAAAATTGACTGGTAAGTTCAGCTCGATGAGGTGGGGCATTGTCATGATGAAGGTACCAGTTAGCGAGTTGCGAGTTTCGGCGAATCACTCTTAACTTTTCTATAAGTTTTGAAAGGCATACTGTAGTGTACCAGAGAGCATTTACGGTCTTCTGTTCTCGGAGCACAACACGTTCCATTATTCCTTTTGAACCAAAGAAAACAACTATCATTATTTCTTTTACAGATCTTGATTTGCGAACTTCGGTCGGAGTTTCTTCACCTTCGAGAACCCATATCTTATTCTGTTGTTTAGTTGGGACGTCGTAATAATAAAGATAAGTTTCATCTTCCGTGCCGATCGACACTATGTCTTTAGATTTACCTTCCTGGATTGGTACAAATTTTTCTAAAACCCTCACTAAAACGCTCTCTAAAACGCTCATGTATGATCGTGTGTAATACTGCTAAAGTAATGTTCAATGTCTCTTCCAACTGTCGATAGGTAATTTGTCGGTTTGTTTCTATAGCTTTTTGGACGGCAGATATGTTTTCTGGGGTAACTACTTCGCACGGTCGACCTTAGCGTGAGGCGTCTTCAAGCGAAAACGAGCCCCGCTGAAATTGTTTATACCACCTGTATATGGTCGCACGAGATGGACAGTCATCACCAAGTATAGGCTTCATTTCTTCTTAACACTGTTCTTGAGATAACCCACGTGAAAAGTTGTATTTCAAAATTGCACGGCACTCGATAGTCGTCCACGACGCCATTGCGCTAAAATCGCTGGACACGAACTGGCGCAAAACCAATAGTTTACTAATAACTATGTAGGACTACGACATGTCATGATATGTACAAACAAAAAACATCAATGTTACTTTCCTGCACCATTTAGTTACAAAGTATCTCAAAACCGAGAGCTCAAAACTTACTGAACACCCTACGTATTTTTGTAGAAAATTTTATCAGCTTTCAGAATCTTACCTCTACTTATCGATATGACTACTATTAAAATCTTAAAACGCGATTATGTGACGCCCTGTATAGAAAATCCCCAATTTTCGCTCTAAATTCAACTTCAACGCCGATTTAAAAATATTAGCAGCTATAAACCTAAAACACATACTGTGATATTTTTGTAGAAAGTTTTATCAGCTTTCAGAATCTGACCTCTACTTATCGATATGACTACTATTAAAATCTTAAAACGCGATTATGTGACGCCCTGTATAGAAAATCCCCAATTTTCGCTCTAAATTCAACTTCAACGCCGATTTAAAAATATTAGCAGCTATAAACCTAAAACACATACTGTGATATTTTTGTAGAAAATTTTATCAGCTTTCAGAATCTGACCTCTACTTATCGATATGACCACTATTAAAATCTTAAATCGCGATTATGTAACGCCCTGCATAGAAAATCCCCAATTTTCGCGCTAAATTCAACTTCAACGCCGATTTAAAAATATTAGCAGCTATAAACCTAAAACACATACTGTGATATTTTTGTAGAAAATTTTATCAGCTTTCAGAATCTGACCTCTACTTATCGATATGACCACTATTAAAATCTTAAAACGCGATTATGTGACGCCCTGCATAGAAAATCCCCAATTTTCGCGCTAAATTCAACTTCAACGCCGATTTAAAAATATTAGCAGCTATAAACCCAAAACACATACTGTAATATTATTGTAGAAAATTTTATCAGCTTTCAGAATCTGAACTCTACTTATCGATATGACCACTATTAAAGTCATAAATCGCGATTATGTGACGCCCTGCATATAAAATTCCCAGTTTTCGCGCTAATTTCGACTTCAGTGTTGATTTAAAAATATTAGCAGCCAAAAACCTAAACACATGATGTGGTTTTTTGATGAAAAATTTTACCAGCTTTTAGAATTTGACCCCCATCAATCAATATAACCACTATTAAAGTTATAAATCGCGATTATGTGACGCCGTGCAAGGAAAATTCCCAACTTTCGCGTCAACTTTGACTTCAGCGTCAAGAAATCCAAGCACATAATGTACTTTTATTATGAAAAAATTTACCAGCTTTCGAATTTGACCCCAATTAATCAATATGACTTCTATTAAAGTTACAAATCGCGATTATGTGACGCCGTGCAAGGAAAATTCACAACTTTCGCGTCAACTTTGACTTCAGCGTCGATTTAAAAATATTAGCAGCCATAAACCTAAAACACATGCTATACTATTTATATAGAGAATTTTATCATCTTTTAGAATTTGACAATCACTAATCGATAAAACCACTATTGAAGTCATAAATAGCGATTATGTGACGGCGTGCATATAAAAATTCCCAGTTTTTGCGCTAATTTCGACATCATCGTTGATTTTAAAATATTTGCAGCTAGAACCCCAAACACCTGATATGCATCTTTTATAGAGAATTTAACCAGCTTTTGGAATCTATACCCAACTAATCTATTAGACCACTATTAAAGTAATAAATCGCCATTATGTGTAGCCGTGCATAGAAAATTCCCTATTTTAGCGCTAACTTCAATTTTAGCGTCTGTTTAAAAATATTAGAAGTGAGAAATCTAAACACATGGTGAACTATTTTTATAG
>JACEGR010001172.1:0-185282 GCA_014170235.1 Listronotus bonariensis
TTTTTTATAGTGCGATATCTATTGAGTTAATTTTTGGAGCTAAGGATATATTGGACATATTCGAATCTACCCGGCAACGCCAAACGTCTTCAAATTACGTCATCCACCCGAATTGGGACAACAATACCATCACTGGTGACTTGGCAATAATAAAACTGTCTCAACCGGTAACTCTAAACCAATATGTACAAATTGTGAAGTTCGCAGATGGTGGAGACACCTATGCGGGAGTACAAGGTACTATTTTAAACCCTACTAACTAACTCAATAAAACATAGCAGAAATGTTATTTAATGATTTTCCATTGTATGATTTGTGTTATAGCAACATTGCAGCAACTGCAAAATATCACCTCAAAAAAACATTACAAATAACATTAATGCAACATTGTTACATAGGTTAATGCAATGTTGTAAAAACATCTCTTGTTGCATTTAGGAACAATTGCGACAGAAGGCCCTATAATGGAAATCAATTAGAACCTATGCTTTTAATACAGAACCAACTTAATAAATATACAGGGTGTCCGGAGAGTCATCGATTATACTGAAAGGGCTGATAAAACAACTCATAAGCACCCAAAAAACCATAAAAAATCGTTGGTTTTTAAATATTGGCACTTGAAATTTGTCAAAAACGTCCTCTTAGATCAGATTTGTAATTGTCACACCTAAAATAATTATATTTTTGGATTTTTATTTTTGTTTTAAAGCACTAAATATCCATTTTATTGATCAAAAATAAAAGTTCTTGCTCTAGACACGCGGCAGCGTAGCGTGATTAAACTAAGTTAGTGTGTAATATTACACGAACCATGTGCACTTGGTGCCACTTTTGACCCCTTCATAACTCAAACCTATTTAACGTAAACACATAAACTTCCTGTGTTTATTTGTATCTAGAAGGACAACTAGAATCCCAACTTTCATAAAGCTAACTTAAACGGTTATAAAGATATGAAGGTCCAAAGTCGTCAATTTTCAACTGACTGATGTCTGACCGACATGTAGATCAAAAACTCAACCCACTTCCAGACCTAGAAAGATGAAATTGTACATAACTTGGCATTTATTTAGATCTCCACTCTTTTTGCGGCGAAGCCCACAGGCAAGCATAATTTTAGTAGTGAAACTTCGCTTGCTTTTTTCACATTTATCTTTTGGTGGGATAAGTAATCTACAGTGAGTCAACGGATTTTTATTTTTGATATTACGAAAAAGTTATTCTTTATAAATACTTTTACTTTATCTAAAATATCAGAAGCGCTATTAAAAATCGCCATATGGTATACAGGGCGGTTTAAAATTCTGAAAATTGAAGTGTCAATATTTCGAAAACCAACAATTTTTGACTGGGGTCGTTTTATTTTATTTTTTTGAATGCTTATGAGTTGTCCAACCAGCCCTTTTAGTATTATTGTTGACTTTTTAAACACACTGTGTATAAATAACATTTAGAAAATATTTAAGTTTAATGTTACATACATTTTTTTTGTTAAAATAGCTTTATGGCTAAGTTATATAGTTCTTTAAGTCTACTATATGAATATTTATACTGGATATATGGAAGCGGCGCTATAACCCAGCCTGTCAATGTCTAATGTTTCAGGTGTCAGACTGGGCGAACGCGTCACTTTTTTGTCGGACAAGTTTACCACAATGTTTTACATGAAATTTTTAAACATTGTGACAATAATCGTAAGGGTTACAGTCAAGAAATTCGCCTATTCCGGTACCCGAAACATGTGTTTGAGCGTTTCATGATTGTAACCCCTATCATTTTTGGCAAAGTGTTTAAAAACTGCATGTAAAACATTGTGGTAAACTTGTCCAACAAAAAAGTGACGAGTTTGCCCAGGCCAACACCCGAAACATTTGACATTGACAGGCTGGGTTAAAGCGCCGCTTCCATACTTGACGGTATGAATACTCGGGGTAGACTCGTCAAAAGAAACTCGCCTAAAAGGTTTTAAACGTGTTCTTATCATGAGGTCCATTTCATTACTGGTGCAGGTACTATTATGCAACTAGGCTATACATAGTGACTAGGTGTGATAAAAAGTTATTTTTTGTTTATAGGTACTATCATAGGCTGGGGAAAAACCGATGATTCTCAACAGTCCCTGACCAGTAATCTTCGTTATGCTACAAACAACGTTTTAAGTAATGATCAGTGTAAAGCTGCAGATCCCAGTTTTAATGCGATTATTCAGAATGTTCATTTGTGCTTATCAGGAGATGGTAAGAATAAAGAATTATTATTAAAAATCTTCATTTAAAATTAAAAGTCCTGTTACATTTGAAAAGCAGAACCTCTTATTCAAAAATTGAAAAAACTTACTTTTCCCACGTACCCTGTATTGTGAGCCAGGAGCGCAATTAAGAGGGCTAGGGAGGGCTTGTCCCTCCCAAGACGGCGATTAGCCCCCTATTGGGCGTTTAAAAGCCCCCTCAGAAACCATTGGCTAGTTGGGCCACTGGATGGGACAGAACTATATGTTTTCGTAGTCCTAGTTACGTTAATCTTTGGAAAAATTTCAAAAGTTTGTTATTCTTTAAACATTTTCATTTAGATCATTTAAAAAACATACCTAAAATTATGCTTGGTTATTTTTTTACCACAGGAAACAAAGGCATTTGTATGGGAGACAGTGGCGGACCCATCGTATCCAACGGGGTCCAAATTGGTATTGGTTCATTTAATTACCGAAGTTGTGACGCCAGCAAACCTTCTGTATTTGTAAGACTCACGGAATACGCGCAGTGGATTAAAGACAATATGAATTAGTTGTTTTTCTTATTTATGTTTTTTTCTAATAAACTGGATTATTAAAAATTTTTTGTATAACAAAAATGTGTTTTTTTTTTATTAAAAACATTTTTTAGGGCTTGTCGTACTTTTTTTCGTAATTGTAAAAATTAAGTCGTAAATAGTTAAATTTTCTTAACCATTTAGCAACGCTGCAACACAACCGCGATACGAGCGCACGAGGACCGCAACTGATTCATCGTATTGTTTACGTTGGTATGATACGATGCAACAAAAAAAACACAACAATCACATAAACAAATAAAGTTATCACAATACTTCTCGTACTCTGTGTCGAATCATCGTCAAATAAATTCAAAATTTGTTCTTCAGTTTTCAGTCCAACTTCACGATGTCTTCTCTCCGCGATTGTTAAAATTAGGTACCACGCATCCTGCGTCTAGAAGTCTTTGGGAGTCTTCTACAAATGTTTTTTTAGCTGGTAGCCTTCTATTAGGAAAAAGTTCTTCGTAAATGCGTGCTCCTTCAGAATGACAAACCTATCCGTAAATAATAAGCATATCGTGATACGCGTGTATACCAAAAACATCTCTTTCGTAGCAAAATGCGATTTTAATTCGGCTACATTACCTGCATTAATGTATGCAAAAAACTATCAAACAATTTTTTCCCGATGAAGCTATTTTTTTTTGTCTACCGGCATAATGTCGCGTACGACGCGACGTTGCCAATTGTGTGAGGGATTTTGTTTGTATGTTTTTCTTGGAAAAATTGTAATTAATAAGCAAGAAAAATATGTTTTTTAAGATAGTTAATTAATAAATATGATTTATTAATACATCTTACGGTATTAGGCATATTATTTTAAAGAATTAAAGACCAAAATTAATTTATTTTATGAATAAAAAGAAATACCTTCAGCATTTTTATCTCCGAAACGGCTGATAATTGGACATAGGTTATAAAGAAAAAATAATTGAAGTAATTACGTCTTAAAGTTAGGAATATCATTTCCTTAGCACCCTGTATATCATCAAAACGTCCAGAGCCGACAAATTGTATTGTTTCTTCGTAGTACGCGGTGGTTAGCGGAGGGCATTTATAAAAATTCGCTACTACCGCTCGGAAAAAATAGGATTGTAAAACAAGTGGATTAGAGAAAGAAGAACTAATTAGCAAATATATGAATACTAATTTTATTTGCTTAAAGGTTTTTATGAAGTCAAACAAAGTTTGTATTTCGTGCAAAATTTTATTAAATAGCGTGGTAAAGCGCTTTCGGCCTAAGGCCATCATCAGTTCCTCCTGAAAGTAAGCAAAAATTTTTTTTGTAATGACTTATAATTTGAATATTTTTCGATTTTTTTATATTATTTATAAATTATTCAATCTTAGGTGTTTTATCAAAAGTTAAGTTTGAACAATTTTAAAGCAAACCACCCCAGGTAAAGTAATGTTCTAAAGGTTTTTTGTTTTTAAAATTTATTTGTGTTGTGTTACTCTCTATCGTTTTATCGAATATTGCGTTACCCTTTTTTGTATTCAAGTGGGTTCAAATGTGCCAGAAATATTACTAAAAAGTACTACCATAAGGTAAAACTTTTAACTTGATCTAGGCCGTTAATAATATTTAGGTTTATTAACGTTGGGGGAAAGAATTTTTTTTTCTTACATGATGGCACATGTATTTATTTTGTAAAGTTTGTAGTTTGTAATTTTAATCATCGCCTATCTATTTAGAGTGATTTACAAGGCAACAAGATACATGGGTGATAAACAAAATAAATTTTACAAAAAAAACACTGATTTTATTTAAAATCTAAATGCAACAACAGTTTCAAGTAGACTTTTAAAAGTTTGAAACAACATTAATATAATAATAATATGGACACATCACAAGTATTTTGACATCAAAATATTGATTTTTATTAACAATAACAGACATGTGACAGTGTAGTTTTAAGTGTTTCAGCCCATGACATATATAAAAATAAAATTAAATTTTTTAAAATATTTAGTAGCAAAATTGACGAAAAGAGGTAGTTCAATAAGTCTATCTAAAAGGACGTAAGCCATTTTACACATCCAAGAATTAAAAATACACAAAAACCGTACAGGGGTTTTAAAATTTAGTAAAAAATACTTTAAGGACTTATTTAGGAGATCAAAATAATTTGTTTTTCTTAATATTTGAAAACCAGAGCTAATTTTGGAATTTAGGCGAAAATCTTTTTGCCACTTTTACCTCTTGAACTGCAACCGTGTAGCAGGGATCGTGAGACACAACCACAAAATTTTAGATTAAAAGAAAGGTCGAATGATACCTTATTTTGAAAGTGTCTTGACCCTAATTACAACTGCAAAGTTTGAAGTATCTTCATTATTTACGTTGGTAATACAGCTTATTAAAATTTTGACTTTTATTTTTTAAATTTATATTAAATTACTTGAACGAGCAAGCTCCTTTAAACCAAGAGGGATATGATAAGGGTTAAACGATCTTTATAATGAGATATTATTCGAGGGTGTGACTCATCCCTAAAATTTAAGGATGAATCACACCCTCCTCAGAAAGATCAATTGATATCTAATTTTGAAGATCATTTAACCCTTACCATATCCCTCTAAGTTTAAAGTAGCTTGACTTACAGGTAATTTATCATTATACATTAAAAATAAAAATCAAAATTTTGACAAGCTGTTATATCAACAGAAATAATAACAGATATTTCAAACCTGGCAGTTTAAATCAGGGCTTAGAAACCTTCAAAATAGGGTATCACTAGACCCCCTTTCCATTTAAAGTTTTGGGGTGACTCTCACCCCTGCTAGACTGTTGCAGTTTAGAGGGTGAAAGTGGCAAAAAAGTTTTCCACCAAAATGAAAAATTGACGGGTCCGAGCGTTTCTCCTTAAATGACCTGGAGTACCCAAAATTAGCTCTGTTTTGTTTTCAATTAAGCTACAGGCTTCATAAGTTACGCTCATTCCCCTCTTTCCCCTAAAAAAAAAATCAAGACAAATTGACAAACAGTTTGTTAACCCCCTTAATCTTCCCCACCCCTCCCTAAAATTTGGTTTTTACCTTTTGTGTGCAAATTTCGATTTATTCTAAGAATCTAACATCGTGACTGTAGTTCAAAGCACAGGAACCGGTAATTTGATTGGTTTGAAGCGCCGCCGACGGTCATGCAAAACTGTCACATTGGGGGTCATCGTTTGCTCTGGTTAGTTTTTTTAAATAGGGTGTTAAAAAAATAATGTGACAGATTTGCATGACCGTCTGGGGCGCTTCAAACCATTCAAAATACGGGTTTCTGTGCTTTTTACTGTGGTCTATTAAGCAAGCTTTCGCCTTTTATCGACCGGCGACACTGCTCAGCCCGAACAACTCAAACCCCACCTCTTATATTGCATATGCTTTAACATAAGGACTTTGTAATTTCCCATGGTCGGCGGTTTCCGTTTGCAGACCAAGGGCCCTATTCCACTGTTCATAAGCGCCTTTTTGTTTTGCGTTTTATTAGTTTTTCTTTATTTCCTCCAGGCTCTTATGAAAACAAAAAGTCTTCGTTCGTGCATAGCCACCTTCCCAAATTGGCGCACAACACCGCATTAAAATTTAAAATATGACAGATTTGTCAAAGTCAAGCGTACTTTTCATCTTATGCAAACTCATAAATAGTAAAGTTTGATACCCAATTTTGATTTTATTACTAAAGTTAAAACTCATTTAAAAGAATCCAAAGATCTTTGCGGTGTAAACTAGGCTATCAGTCAGTAGGTAGCTAACCCACAATACACCAAAGATATAGGTTAGAAAATTTTATTACCGTTTTATGAAAAATATTAAATTTGTTGAAAATGATGTTTTCCACTGTAAACAACGTATTGAAAATGCTTTGGTTTATTACCTAGTGATAGTTTTCTTTGTCTAAATATGAGGCATCAAGTAAGGTAGAAAAAAAAGGTGAGTTTAAATGTCTTATATTTATATTTGTTTCCCTTTAAAAATTTTGATATTTTTAGCTTCTAACAGAGATTGCAAGAAACATATAGTCCTTTAATGACAAGGCAACTAACCCAGGAACCCCATAAAATGCATCAAAACTTAAGACCATGTTTAGATAACAGACAAAGAAGGTTCTACAAAAATACCCCATAAAATTTTGCCTAAACACTGATTAATAACTTGCCTATTGTTAATTTTAAAATGAGTGCACTTGAATATGGAAAGGTATTATGTCATTGCTCTTTTAAATGGAAGAACAAAAGCAACTGTGAGTAAAATTTGCATTAAAAGTATACTAATATTTTCATAAAATTATTTCAACTATCCATGAGATACCGTCCCAGTTTCTTTAAAAAGATAGTCACTTTTACTTTTTGTATTTGTGCCTTATCTTGCTTTTACCAGTTCACAGCTCGAAAACCCTTACGTAACTAAACCTAACCTAAACCAATGATCTTTTCATAGGAACAATATTCTCTTTTACTTAACGAAGTGACTAGGGGCACGTTGATGTGCCGCGATTATACTTCTACCGGGCACGTGTATGACGTCACTCATACAACGTGTTCCAGGCACGCGATATTTTTGATGATTTTGTTATTTGTGGTTAGGTAGTCACTTCAAGCATATTTCTTCAACTTCGAAATGGTGACAATTTTAAATTGACAAGTTTGGTACTTTGGCAGGCTCTAAAATCTAAACTACAGTAAAAAGCACAGGGATGTGTAATTGGATTGGTATGAAAGGCTACAGACGGTCATGCAAAACTGTCACCTTTGGGGGATGAGGTGTCATGGTTAGTTCTGGTTAGGTAAATCATTTTTGTTTTAATACCTTAATAAAGCAAATTTAAAAAAAAATAGATTTAACTAACCAGAACTTACCATGATTCCCCCAATGACACTGAATGACAGTTTTGCATAACCGTGTGAAGGAGTTCAAACCAATCCAAATTACACGTCTCTGTGCTTTTACTGTAGTCTATAAAATCTGGATCAGATCAGGGAAATGGTTTGCACTGTCCTGTTCAAAAGCTATTAGACGGTACTTACTAATGGTACTAGCGGTGGTCCTGAAATTGGTACTATTATTTTGAGTACCAACTATTGCAAAGTACCATCTGCTAGGTCTGCGGGACGGTCTGGGAAATATAATAAGATAGATAGTGCAACATTTGTCCTCATTTCTCAGGCTCTAGGTTTTAAAAAGCTTGTCAAAAGTACCAAACTAATCAATTTTTAATTGTTAATATTTTGAAAACAGCTGATGAGGGGTATAGGATATTTTACTTGAAAAATATCTAAAATTATCCGTAGAAAACAAAAATGGGATATGATGTGTTCCATTTAAAAAACTGCTTGTCATGAAATATCAAGTTCATTTTTGTCTTTTGTCTGTTTTGCTACATAATTCTGATGATTAGCATAAAACGAGACAACTGAATTTACATTTAATTACACTTACCTTCTAACTGCAACCCGAGAAGATACCGATGGATCAGAAATCTATGAGAAAACCATGTTTTAGACAAAATACTTTAATTTTTGAAGCAATAAATCTTTGTTTTATTCTGTTTTCCAGTTTTAATGTTTATGATTCATACAGGGGTCCCGAAATTACGCGTCAGGATTTCTGTGGGCGATTCTGCACGAAAAATTAATGCAACAAACTTCTATAAATTTTTTCGAAAACTAAAAATTAACGGATATACAGGATGTTGAAGAAAAATTTTTTTGTTATTATTTCTAATAACTTTTTTTCTAGTGTTAGTATACTGTATTTCGCCAAATTTTGCATATATACTCACTATCACTAGTGACTCTTTTTATTTGCCCTATTAATTTGATATGGCCTAAACTGTCCTTCACTTTAGAAAAATGCCTTAGAATTTTTTTGTTTCAATCATTTATAAATTTGGATATAAAATTAATAACATTAACACAAAAATTGTATAGAGTTTGTTTCATTAATTTTTTTTTTTTTTTATCTTTGGACAAACCACGAAGGCTAAAAGCCTAAATACTAACGTACCGTGGGTGTCTTAAGCGAGGTAAGAGGAGTTTGTTGACACGGGACTTAAATACTTGAAGATTTGGGGGGAAGGAAAGACCTCCGCGGGCAGCAGGTTCCACAATCTAGAAACTCTAGGGATAAAAGAACGAACAAAGTGAGAAGTTCGGGGTCTGTCCAGTTGGACCGTATAGGGATGCATACGCGCGGAACCACGAGTTTCTCTGTTGGGAACCGTGAGTGGAGGAACTATACTGGTCAATTCTTCAGAGCAGAAGCCATGGAAGTACCTATAAAAAAGCGATAAATCGCCCACAGCCCGACGATGGGCAAGAGAGGGAAGCCTTTCTGTAAGTGAAGGATCATTAATGAGACGAATAGCTCTTCTTTGAATAGAATCAAGAATGCTCAGGGTTGTTGGGGACGCCATGCCCCAGATATGAGAACAATATTCCAAGGGAGGTCGGATTTGGGACACATATAAAGTGTATAAATTAGAAGCGGAAAAAATACTTTTTAGCTCGAAAGAGAAATCCAAGCTTTTTTGAAGCTGCCGTGGCTATAGATACAATGTGTTTATGCCAGTTAAGGTTACTTTCAAATGTGACGCCCACGAGATTGAAGGTGTCTTTGCTCTGTAGAACTTGGCCGCTCATAAGTAGAGGATGAGTATTTGATGACTCTTTTCGCGACAAGGAACATGACTGTGTTTTGGATGCATTAAAATGGACGAGATTTTTGGCGCCCCAATCCAATATTAAATTAAGATCCTGCGAAAGAGATATCTGCATCGCTCTGCGTTTATTTTCCAAGTCAGGTTTAGTGATGGATTTAGGGACCTGAAAGCTGGAGTGAAGGGTACTATCGTCGGCGAAACTATGAATGGAATTAGTTGTGGACGAGAGAAGGTCGTTGATGTGAAGAAGAAACAATGTTGGTGCCAGAACTGAGCCCTGAGGTACTCCAGCATTTACTTGGTGAAAACTTGAAGAATGGCCGTCCACAATAACTGATATACGTCGATCAGATAGATAACTAGAGAGCCAAGTACAGAGTTTAGTTGAAAGACCATAGGAGGGAAGTTTATTAAGAAGTGCGGCATGCCAGACCTGGTCAAAAGCTTTGGATATATCAAGAGCAACGATCTGGGACTCACCTAGAAACTCAAGAGACTTATTCCAACAGTGTGATACGAAGGAAAGAAGATCTGCTGTAGATCTTTTGTGGCGAAATCCATACTGCCTGTCGTGCAAAATTTTGTGTTTTTCTAAGTACTTAAGAATTTGTGAATTAATTAATTTTTCCATTACTTTACAAAGAACTGAGAGAATTGAAATTGGTCTATAGTTAGATGGAAGCGATTTAGATCCTTTCTTGGGAATAGGTTGAACACGTGCAGCCTTCCAGCTCTCCGGAAAGATACCTGTGTCGTAAGAAATTCGAAAGAGCCGAGTTAAAATTGGTGCAAGTTCTGGAGCACATTTTTTTAAAACGATTGCTGGTATGCCGTCCAGCCCAGACGATTTCTTGGTGTTAAGGGAGGAAAGGATACGCTTAATGTGTTTTACTTTAAAAATAATATCGGGCATTTTATGAGGAACTGGGGCAACCGTTGGAATTGGATGATTTACGGGAGGGTCAAGGGTTGAATTGGCAGCAAATTGTTTGGCAAATAGTTCTGCCTTCCCTTTAGCAGTAGAAATAATTTCATCTTCCAAAGTTAGTGGTGGAAAAGAACTGGCACAAAAATTCCTACTTATGTTTTTGCAAAGGACCAGAAGGATTTGCTGCCATTTGAGCAAGAAAGAACTTTGTTTTTGATACGATTGTCGAAGGAGTCTTTGGCTTCAGAAATTGTTTGATTGTAGTAGTTTCTTGCTTCAATGCTGGCCTGTCGGTTTTCTGGACTAGGATCCTGTAGAAACTTCTTGTGAGCCTGAACTTTTAAAATTCTGGCTTTTTCACAAGATTTGGAAAACCAGGGTTTGTTATTGGATTTTTGGGGTTCTTGATGGTGTGTGGAATATAGGTTTCAATGCCCAATTGAATTGATTCAGTAAGTTGATTGCAAATTTGGGAAGGATCACGAGAAGAAAAGCAGATGGAATTCCAGGGGTAAGTGGCGAAGAAGTCCCTTAGGCCATCCCAGTTGGCTGAGTTGTAGTGCCATACGGTGCGTGGTGGCATGTATTCATTTACCTCGGGATGTGCAGGGTAAGATATAGTAACTAAGCCATGATCTGAGCGACCTAGGGGTGCTGTGACAGATGTTTCATAGAGTTCGGGATTTGTAGTAAGAAAGAGATCTAGGGGATTTGAACTATGATTTGGGACTCTAGGAAAGTAGGTGGGTTTCATAATAAGGTTGGTAAGAGAGTTACTGACTGCGAAGATTTCGGCTGCTCTGCCTTGGGGGTCAGTTTTTGAAGAGCCCAGCCAATCCTTATTATGGACATTGAAGTCGCCAAGCACGATTACTTCAGCCGATTGAAACTGAGAAATTATGCTATCGATCTTTGTTGAAAGAAAGTCAAAGAATTCGACATAGGAATTATTAGATGGGGACCGGTACAAACAGCAGATAAATTTAGTTGAAGACCTAAGGGAAAGTTTGAGCCAAAGGATATCAGGCCTACCCGATTCAAGATTAGAAACTCGAGCACAAGCCAGATCGTTGCGGACGTAAGCACATACGCCACCATGTGGGCGGAAAGACGAAATAAGTTCGTAGCCTGGGAAGAGAAGGTGGCTGGTTGAAGATTTAGAACTTATTTGTGTTTCCGTTAGAAACAGTATGTGGGGCTTAGATGACTGAAGGTGATGGTGAACGGAGTTTATATTGGTGTTAAGCCCACATATGTTTGCAAAAGAAATTAAACTTCTCGATGAAGGCCTCCCGGATGCACCCCTCGCCCGGAGATCCGAATGGAGGGGTATTTTACCTCCGGAATATTTTACTTCCGGGTGTGCCGCCATCATTGGTACATAGTTTGGGGAGTTAAAAGGAAAAAAAGAAAAGAAAAAGAAGGAAGAAGGAAAACTGACTCACAAACCCAGAACCCGAAACGTCCGTTAAGACTTCACGGGTTCTTTAAAGGGTGAGTGGGGTGGTACCTCCTCAGGCGAGGAAAGCTCCTCTACCACCTACTCAAATTTTTCGTGCAGAATTGCCCAACAAAATCCTGACGCATAATTTCCGGACACCCTGTATCGTTCATATTTTTTAGATCATTTTTGAGGATTTTACTTTAAATTTAAATGTGTAGAAAAAAATCTTATATTTAATCAATTATAAAAAATTAGTAGTATATCTAGTTTTGTTTGTTTTAATTAAAATAATCAAATTTGTATATTAACGTCAGAAGTGAATGAGACACTGAGCAAATTATTTTTGTTAGGTAGGTAAACCTACAACTATAAAATTAATTGTATCATACTATGTTCAAAATAAGATTTATATTTATTTATTTATAATATAATAGCTTTGCTTCTGGTTTTATGAAGAATAAAACATTTGCTTGCTGATAGCTGCTAATCAACAGGCACCTATCATAGATCTAATGGCACGTTCAGTTGATAAAATCGCATACGTCAACGTGCACCTATTTTAGTAGTAAATAATTAAGGGCACGCTCAGTAGTGACGTCATACACGTGCCCGGTAAAAATAATCGCGGCACATCAACGTGCCCCTAGTCACTGCGTTTACTTAATGGCTTTTAACCTTTCTTTTATAATTTATATACTCTACAATGTCCTAAGTTAACCCTGCTAATGCTAAAAGTTAAAATAATGCTCATTAAACTCGTATTAATGTTTATAGAAAAACCTACATTTGCTTATTTAAACCTGAAATTTGTATTTTTTTATTTTTAGGTGACTGTCAGATTGTAACATTATTTGTACTATACGGAAAACACTAGAAAGTGTCTGGATTTAATTGGTTTTTTAAGCTGGTGTATTATTTAGGAAATATATTTTATATAAACTGGGAGTATTTTCAAGAGCTTATCTGCAAAAATATTCCAGGACAAAAACTTAGTGTTTATAAAAACTTATTTACTCTAATGTACTTTTTTATTGTAAACCTAAGAATTAAAATAAAGGCAACAAAATATTATTGATTGTTTTTATTATATTTTACAAATTACAGAAGCTTGGTAATTTATGTGTAAGTCATGTTGGGCATTATTATTTTGATTATCGATCATTTAATATGATTCTTGAACTATTATGCAATTTTGTCTTCTGGCATGGTCCTAAGGGATATTCGTAGTCTTCCAGAGTCCTACAAATAAAATTATTAATATTAAATGAAAAAGAATACAACTAGCAATAAAAGGTTTTGATAATTTAGGTACTCTGTTTAAAATCATGCAAGTAACAAATGTGTTTTGCTATCTTTGGGTACCTATTTATTTTAACTAATAATAATTACCGATATGTACCGACAATTTATAGTAATTCTCTTGAAAGGGAGCAACTATGATTTTGCCCAATATCAAAAACATTCCTATTCTCACTATATTCCCCGTCTTTTTGCACAAAATTCTTAATATAACAGTAAATTAGAACATACTATTTAATTAAGCAGCTTTAAGAAAATAACCAGCCCCTTTTTTATTAGTTCTGTGCCCCTGTATATCAAATTTGGTCAAAATGGGGGTTGCTCCAACTTTCAGAAACAATTACCCAATTTGCATAAATAAGACAAATATTTTTTAAAATATTACCTTTTAAACTAAAAAGAAATTTACCATAAATGTTTTTTTCTAAATATGAGTTTACTTTAGTTTACTTACCTTAAGTGATATTTTAATGTAGTTTGCTAATCTCCATTTCCAGTCTTTGTCCTAATCTAACATTCGGTACAAGTACCTAACACTCAATAAAGGCCTTCTTTTAGAAAGTATAAATGGAAGATGGTATAAAAGTTATATGCAATAACTTGTTAGTTACTTTTCCAAAGCAATAAGTAATTTTTCATAGTTTTTCTTTTCAATCTATATTTTGACAACTGACATAATTCATTTTACCCCAAATGAGCTTCAGGCTAACGCTTTCACGCACTTTTGCGCTTTTGCGCCGACGGAGCTGCAGGAGATCGCTTCACGAACCTTTTTGGTTATAGGTTATGTGATTTAGGAACTATTTTGCTTACGAATGATTATTCTGGCTGCGGAGGACCATGTTAATTATTTATTTGCTTCTTGTATTTCAATTAAAGTGTATACTTTGTTTTTAATAGCTTAGTTAACTGATTTTTTCAACTTTAATTTCACTTTAAAGGAATTTTAGGTTATGTTATGACTATGGTTATGACTTTGAATTTTGTCAGATGTCAGATGGTAATACAGATTTCTGTTTTATGACCGCCTGTTTTAAAAAACAAGTGAAGGTTATTCGTTCGTTAAAAAAACAGATGAAGGTTATACGCTCCCGGAACGAATACGTTTAGCGAACGAATGAGTTCAATTTAGCAGAATTGAGCCCCCGGTCTAATCATGGTATTTACTTTATTTTGCATATGCATCAAGTTTATTCTATACTTAAAAGCTTTTGAAATTACATTGCGGACGTCCATAAATTACGTGAGGTGTTTTTTTATATTTTGGACCCCCTCCCCCTTGGTGAGATTTTCTATCTAATCTTACGTGAGATTTATGATGGAAATACAAAACTCTCAATTTTCGAACCAAAATTGATTTTGTCCTCAAAACATTTTTGAAGAGCAAAAAAAGGGTCCTCCATCCAAAAAAGCATCAATTAAACACATTTTCCTGATCGTCGAGGCCTGCCCCAGAATTATTTTTTCCCTTTCTGCCTACACAAAAATTACGTGAGATTTTCACATTAATATTTTGTTTATAATGTTATTTATTATAGTTTATGGGGACCATTTGAAGATAAAGACAGTAGTTATCGACCCTCAATTAGATGCCGTTGACAGTAACTTTGAATTTTAAAACAACAAGGACATACAAATACAGTGCCAACGTATTATTAAAAAATTATATATTAGTGTTTAAAAGAGAAAACAGGAACACTCAGACAGAGTGATCTATAATAGAATAAATAAACTTACAAAATTATCAGTGTTGGCAAATTATGTCAAACGAGTATTATGACCCGAACATAACCATCACTATTATAACATAACCTCACAAGGTGAAAAAAGGGTCACTTTTTAATACTGAAAATTCCAGTATTTTTTGAAAAATTATAAATTGCATTAAAATATGTTTGTTTATACATTTATAAACAATGTTTATCAAAAACCCTTCAAAATACACAGATCAATCACACCATACAATATCTCATAGTAGTTTCACAGTCCAACACATGCAATTGTTCACATTAAAACGCTGCAATATTGCCTTTGAATTTGGGGTGTGTAGCTTTTGCCAGTAAGCGCCGTCCGTACACTTAAACAAATCCCTTTAGTCTGAAGCGGGGTGGAGATGCAAGGGGCAACCGCCGTCGGATATCCACGGGCTTGTTAGAGGGTTATAGCGGAGTGATTTTTACTATGAGTTATTTATACGGTGGTATTACCCTGGGCCAGTGTAAAAAAAATATATATTAAAAAATAACCGATTCGCGTTTAAAGCTGCAAGTTTCACTAGGCCAGGAAAGCTAAGTTTATGAGCGTTTTAAACGTTTTTATAGGCCACAGCCGCCACACTCATATGCTAAAGACGTTGATTTTTGGGTATTCGGTCTAAAGAGCATGATAAGTAAAGTATGTTCGAGTGGTCAGTGGTGACCGCTGTGGCCCTGTGGTAAAGTAATGCGTGGGTAATTCCTGACCGCTGTGGCGCTTAACGTGTTAACCAACTTTTGGATATAGGTAATGATAAATATTCCTAACCAGGTTAGCAAATGCGCGATTGCCAATATTTATAACTCCAAAAGGCGGATACGCCTAACCTGGTTAATTTGACTATTTTTGACTAAAATTATTTAACATTTATTCTTTAACAACCACATTGGGGGTCATTTTCTCAATATATTTTTATTGCAACACATAATATCTGGTCTTATACTAAATATTATAATTTTATGACATTTTCTTGTTTTTTGCAAAACTATTAATAACCACTAATTGTATTTACAGTGCGTCCAATCTAACTTGTGCACATCTTAAATGTCTATAACTTTTTCATTTCTTAACTTAAAAATATTTCACAAACCAAATTGTACAGTAAATTAGCAAGTTTCTTTCTGTTATAAAGATTAAACAAAACAATTATAATAACAGAATATATTGACATAACTTTTTTTTAATTGGGACACCCTGTACCACCAATAAAAATGTATTTTAAAGAGCTTTATAAAAATACCACATTTGACATAGTTATCTTTAATAGTTTCGGAAATATGACCATTTATATCTAAAAAATATTATATGTATGTAATTTCCACTACATCTATCTACAGGGCAAAGCTTTCTCGGTACTGCTAAAAATTGAATTTTAAAGATTTGTAATCTTACTAAATCTTTTATTGAAATTAAAATAAATAGGGTGTTTCATCTAAATTCCCAAAAATATTACATGTAGCGCCAAATTGGTAAATCTGGCAACAATGACAGTGTCACTGTGCAATTCTACCCAACCAAAAACCCTTATAAGTCAAAATTTGTAAATGCAGCCTAAGCGCATCTGAACGTTTTACTTAAAATATGGTGTTGTCACATCTTAGCAGCTAGTAAAAATAGAATTTTAAAAATTTGCGGACCTATTAAATTTGGTTTGCGCAATTTACTGCAATAAAAATAAATGGGGAATTTTATTTTAAAAAACAAGGAAAAACGTGTTGCACAAAACAGGAAAATCTGACAAAAGTGCCGATATTACTAATAAATTCTTCATATTCGATACCTTCTAGATGCCAAATTTAGTAAATGTACCCTTAGCGGTTTTAAAGATATTTAAGAGTTGCAGTACTTTTTACTAACCCAGTGTGTAAATTCCCTAATATAATACTTAATTTATTAAAAAAGGTAATTTATTTACTTTAACATGTACGCACAGTTGCATAATTAAAAGTAGTAAGTTTTAATTATTCATGAGGTCGTTCGCGACATAAATTCTACAGACAACTATGCTGTAACTAGTGCAACAACTTATTAGCCATAAATAGAAGAATTGAATTTGATTTTGACATTAAACAATTCATTTTACTTTTATGTTAATGATCTTTAACATATTTTTTGTCACTAAAAATTGACTGGAATTTTTATTATGACTTTTTGTATTGGCATTTAATATATTTGTATTATATATTTACACTTCGTTTTATTTCTTTTAAAATTTTAAGGTAAATTGTGTGTCATATTCGACACTGTTAAATCCATAATTTTTTTAAAAATATTTATGGTCTAGAAATGTTGATTATTATTCTTAGGTAACGTTGGTTAAATAAATATTTACTCACAATTAAAGCAATTTAGTACTCACTATTTACCTGTTAATAAAAACGTATAACAATTAAATAGAGTATGACTTACCATTTATATCGTTTTTACCATATAAAATATGCATCATAGGATTTAAATAACTAATAATATAAATTACATTTTTGTTTTATTAAAATGTTTAAAAAAAATGTTATTTTTTAACCTAACATTTATGTTTGTAAATTAGTTTACAGGGTTTAAGTTAAGCGCCGATAATAATCTGAAATTACTTCTGTTTTTATTTTAGGCTTTTGAAAATATAAAATTTTAAAAAACGCAATTTAGTAAAATTGGTTGTTGTAATGTTCTTAATATTTGATTCTGCTACTAAGTATTTGTTAATAAAAAAGTAAACAGCCTGTTACAAATTAGGGGCCTATCATTAGGATCTCAAAACCGATAGTAGATACAATATTGGTTAAATTGGGGCATTTGTTGCTTATTTTATTGCGTAACAATATTCCTTTTAAAAAATTGAAAAAAATCACACCTCTCTTAGAATTACCAAAAACAAAAATTAGATCTGATGTTTCGTTTTCAGGCCGCCATCATCAGCTATGTTTTGTCTTCTAAGGGTCATATAATATTGAGACAAGTCCCATTGAAAAAAGTTTAAAGAAAAAGTTTTAGGTAATAAACAACTTTTAAATATACCTTTTATACGTACACATATAATTTAAAGAACATTTTACAATTTTCTAAAAATATTGTAGATGTCTTACCAAATATTAACATTATAACTTACTTGGCTGTTAATTATAGTAATATGTTTCGATTTATAATTTTTTCTTTATTAATCTTGCATAAGAAAATCTTACGTTTTTAAGTAATTAAAAGAAAATTTTAATAAACGGCTCAAAATTGAACATAATGATTTAAAATAAATGGGTTCGAGTTTTTCGTTCTTATGCATTTGCTGAGAAAATTTACCATGGTAATGTATATTTTTACACCATTAGAACGTAGAGATTCCGATGGAAAATAAGGGTACTGTTTCGAATAAAATAAGAAATAAATATCTTAAATTAAAAAATTACAGTATTGTAAAATACAAAGGTACATAAGTTTAAACCAAATTTTTTAAAAATAAAAATCACATACATTTTAAGGTTATGTGGAAAAAGTGTGAATACAATAGTTGTAGATCTATTTATTAACTTTGTCTTTTTTATAGGGCTTGTAGTTTTGCCGGAAATCGAAAACAACCGTTTTTACTCTTAAAACACCCCTCACACCCCCTCCTCAAACTAAGTTCGCCAGTACTTTATTATTTCATTAATTTTCTTTATATTCTCTACCTAAAATGGGTGTTATCGCACTATATTGTTTTTTTGTTCCAAAAATTTTTGACCTCGGCCTAATATACGCCCTTATTATATATTTGTGTATATAGTTATATATTTAGAGCTGGCTTAATTATTTACAAAAAGCAAGACATATTTTAAATACATATATATTTTTAATAACTCTATTTAAATTTATAGCATATAGATATGCGTGTGCATTATAATAATCATTAATATGTATCCATATCATGGGCGCATCTTAATTTACGAAACGCTCAATAAATAACCGAGCAGTAAATTAGGCAAGCCGCGTTCGGTTATCGGCCTCCGGCGTGTCATCTGTCACAGCCCAGATTGCGTAGCGGCCGAGTGCTGGCCGATAGTCACGTGACACTAAGCGAAAATGATACAGTTGTGATTGTCCGATGTTGCCACAATACTAATAATAGAATTGGATATTAATGGTTAAGGCATGCCATAGGCGGAATGGGCATCAAAGCAATTTTTACCAGAACATGAAATGGCAGATAATTTATTTGCTTTGTCGCTTTTGTAACTATACGTATGTTTAACCAAATATTATATTCTATTTGTAAACTATATTGGTTTGGTAGCTCAGGTATAAGACAAGGAATTTATTTTTAGTACAATTAAAAGCAGTAGCCTTCCAAGTTATAATATGAAACTCCTAGTAGTTATGGCAGAATAGGATTTAGTGCCTATACGTTGGTAATAAAGATAATGTGGCAATCTAGAGGATGTCCCACTTGGAAAAAAACCTTGAAATTTTTTGAAAATTTGAAAACATAAAGTCAGTTGGGGACATACGACTAAAATATTTTTACAGCTCTACCCTTTCCGGATTTACCGAAAGTTCATGTTATTTTTATTATTCTATATGATATACCCTATTCGTAATTTATTTTTTGCATTCTGCTTAAAATTTAAAACATTTATGATTATATGGTGTTCCATACCTAGGTTCAACCGTTTTTTCCCTATTTTAATTTTTTTGTTAAAAAAAACATTTGCTAGTATGTAATAACATACTCATCAATTGTTTTAAACAAAAGTCTTTAATATTAATTAATGTTGGGTTATGGTAAGTTTTGTAGTGGACTGGTTTGATATTTTGACAATTAACGCATACAGGATGATCATTTGAAACAACCAAAACCTTTAAAGTCAATTTTTCAGAATAGAAACCCCTATCTTTTATAACATTATCCTATTAAGCATTAAAAATAAGGATAGGTTTGTAAAAAGCCATCTACTTCATAAATGTACAGTTTTTAAAATATTGACGATTTATTATTATTCTAACAATGCTTTTAAATACGACTGGCTTCTAATTAGCTCTGTCAGCATTGCATTGTTACAATAGATACAAATTTTAAATTGTCAATATTTTAAAAAATTAAAATAGACATTTTTATACAAACTTACCTATGCCTATGCAGGGTGTCCCAACGGGAACTGTTGCGAAGGATTTCTCAAAAAGCAAACTTTGGAAAATTTTGAAAATTTGGCAACATAATTAAGTCAGTGGGGGACATACGACTAAAATGTTTTGACAGTTCTAGCATTTTCCGTTATATTGGAAGATAATGTTAACTTTCCAATTTTAAATTAAAAAAAAATAAAAAAATTCTAGGAACTTTGCTATTTTTACAGACGGAGGATTACAAGAAAAACCGCTGAAGATTAATTCTAACAATTAAAAATAATTTTGTTCGGTAAAAAACTATTTTATTAAATTTTTAAACAAAATTATGTTCGTTCTTAAACAAATAGAATACCCTGTATAATAAATCACAACCTCAAAGATCTATTAAATACCACATTCAATTTATCTATATTTAGTAGTTTTGGGAAAATGTCCATACAAGAAACAATTAAAAGCCTATTATTTCATTACATGAAATACGTAATTCACATGTACATACAGGGTGTCCGAACTCTATTTGTACAAGAAAAAACTTTGATCCTGCACAAGATAAAAAAATAAGTTAAAACAAAAAGTGTTTATTTGTACACACTTTTTTATTGACAGTACCAGTTAATATACAAGGTGTCTCAAAAACAAAATTTTTATTATAAAGTTGTTTTTTTAAAATGAAACACCCTGTATATTTTAATAAATTTTAACTTTGTATTATATTCTACATTAAATATATATAACACACTATACGTCAACCATTGCTGGTTTTGGAGATATAAACAGTATGCGGATATACTCATGAACGATAATTAATTTTAGCAAACGATAAAAGGGGTAAAAGGAAATATTATTTTGGTTTTAATTATTTTTAAATAATTTTGTTACTCACAGAGAGACAAATAATATAATACCATTTAATTAATTATTTTTTATTGCTAGAACTACCAATAGGTAGGTCAGCTATTTAGCTTATTTTAAATACATATTTACTTACTAAACCCAAAAAGCAGGAATAATTATGTTTGTCTAAAATAAATTGAATTGCTGACTTACCTATTACTAGTTTTTAAAATGGAAGGTAATTAATTACATGTTGATATATTATTTGTTACCCTGACAGTGACAGAATTATTTAAAAATAATTAAAACCCAGAGATGATTTTTGTTCTTCACTTTTAATCGTTAATGAGTAAATCAGCATCCTGCAGATATTTCAAAAATCAGCAATAATTGGCATATAGTGTGTTTTACATTTTTGATGTAGAATTTAATACAGAGTCAAAATTTAATGAAATATATATTTTATTTTAACCATTATTTTTTTATCGTGTACAGGGACACAGTAATTGCGTGTATAAATAGAGTTAAGATAGAGGGTATATTCTTTATATTTAGATGGGGCCATATTTTCAAAATTATATAATATGGATATTTGGATATGTCAAATTTTTGTAAGGGTATACAAGGTGTTCCATATATACAGGGTGATTCTTAACCCATACGTATAAACTTGGCAAATAATTGCTTAAGACAAACAATGGCTAATAATGCAAAAAAAGGGATTAAAATATTTTTAGTTAAACGCTGTCCAAGTTACATATGCAAAATATTAAACCGTAATGAACGCATGATGTCGCGTTTTCTGTACAGCTATTGGTTAAAATCAATGCTTTAGGTTTACCATTATGTTTTATTACCTTTTAACAATAAGCTGTACAAAAAAGCGATAATATTGTGATTGATATGTATTCAAATAAATTAAATAAAAAAGAACCTTAATTCTGAAGCCACATAATGACTAATAATAAAAACTAGGAACTTGCCTTGTGTCAGAAATAATTTAGTATATTAATTATAGGCTACAACGTTTACTCTAGTTGCGTAAAAATAAACCTACATACTATTACTACTAATCACAACGTACTAAAAGACATGCCAAGAATTATTAAAACTTGTTTGTTTTTTTAGTTTTAAACAAATATTCACTTAATAATTCGGTTTCCAAAAATAGTTAACGATTTTTTTATCAAGAGGTATAATTTTTTAGATTTATTGTTTCTTGTTTAATTTAAAATATTTTATTATATTTCTAAATAAAAATATTTTATTATATTTATTACTTATTTTTAATATTAGTCAATATTTAAGGGAGCTGGTTTAAAAGTTGTCAATCTCAAAAATTAGATTGGTATGCCATATCTAATTTAAAATTAACAAATAACCTATACCTACATTAAATGTTATGCATTTTTTCCTAATTTTATGTTGTTAAGTAGTTATAGATATATTCATAACCAAAGAAGCGGTTTATTTACATTCAGCGCTAAAAATACAACTATTAGAACATTTATCTTACTGTTTAATTAAAAGTTAAAATGATGTCTAAAAATTAATTTAAAATCATATTTTGAAAAATTAATTAAAAACACCTCTTGGCACTATTTAAAAATCGTTAGGGCATATGGGTATATTTTTTTCTATTATTCTTGATAATAATATTTTTAGCCTTTTAAAAATTGTGTGTGTTTAAGTTTAAATAAATTTATTTTTTAAATGAATTTTACAAAAAATTGTTTTTATACATAAAAAGTTTTACATGGTCTAATAGTTACAAATCCCTTGACCATTTTTCCAAGTTATTAATAACAAGCTTATTTTTCGTTAGGAGCTTCATTTTGACAAGACACCCAACTTTTTTCCTTACAACAATTTTCGTTTGTGAAATCTTACGGGGGTAGCAGGAATTACCTGTGTTAATTTGACAGATATTAAAAAATTATTATGAACAGAGATTTTCTCTGGTAATTTTAAAGATAATTATCTAAATAAACCGAAAAAAATACTTGTCCTACAAAATGTAAGGTTTCATCAAAGAGTCCCCTACCACCAACATGTATGGTTAACGATACGTGAAAAATAACTTCTAACCAGCTGATTTTTTTTCTGGTAATTAAATATTTTTTATATAATTTAACACCCACATTGTCCTACAAATTGTGGTGGCGAGGTACGTCAGCCTGGTTTTTTGATGTTTATCAAATCAACATATTTAATCTCTGCTACCCCTGCATGCTACCACCAACGAGAATTATTGTAAGGAAAAATGTTGGTTGTCTCGTCAAAGTAACGCTACTCACGAAAAATAAGCTTGTTAGTAATAACTTGGAAAAATGTTCCAGGGACCCCAAACTACAAAAAGCTTAAAGGCAACCATCAGATATTATTTTTTTTGCAGTCGTATACGAGGTTAATTAAAAAATATAAACTTTGTTTAATAGAACAGAAGCTTTGTTTCTACAAATATTACATTTTTTTTATAAAAAAGCTGTTAAAAAAACCAAACAAAGGTAACCTTGAAATGTGCAATTTTATTTATTTACAAAAAAGTGTCTTTACTGTAAAGTTCTTTTCACATGTCATATTTACAAGATAATATAATAAGTACATTAGGATGGTCGTCAAAAATTATTTTTTGCGAAGCCCTTTAAAAGCTTTTTTGATGAAAATCCAATGGATTTTTTTAATTCAAAACAATAATATACAAAACAAAAGTATAATCAATGATTATATCTAGATCTAGAGGCACGTTTTGTTTTGACTTGCAAAAAAAACTTTTACATTGTTTTTTCATCAAAAGGATGCTTTTCAGATATACAAGAACTATAAAAATTTATGTTTTTACATGTTTTACTTATCAAATAATTTGTAAAAATTTAGAACTTTATACTGGTTTAAAATCGATTATCCAATAAAGCCCACATAATCAGAACTAAAAACATTTATTAACATGGCAACACAGCTTTACAGCGAATCGGATATCTTCGTGATTTATCGTATACCAGTCGGATCCGTATTCGTAGTAATTAATTACGTCCATATTATCGGCGCTAAGCGATATTTCTAATGATCGGGGACCAATTCTGCCTCCGTTATCTCTTGTAAATAATTAGCCGACCATCGGTCACGACCGAGTTGGCAACAACGCCGCCGGTAGCAAATTGCTAAAATTAATGTTTGAGCAGTTGATTAAATTTCACAAGAGATGTTATTGCGATGCGAGAATGCATTTCAAGATAGAGGGATTATATTACGTACGATCCAAAATAGTCCCTAAAATTATTTCTATGTTTCTATATTTTTATAAACAAAACGAAGTATTAAATATTCAAATTTGTTTTTAACACATTTTTTTAAAAATGTGCTACATACCTACCCATATCATTCTTTTAAGAACATATTAGATTACAAAATGGCATATATGCCAAATTACATACGAATGTCTCAAAATTTAGAAACCATTTTTAAAAAGGCATTTGTAAGGTCAAAATACGACTCTTTTTCTATAAACATGTTAACAAAAGTCATCCTTTAAACAATAAACATACACTGTATTCAGTACCATTCCAGTTCTACCAAAAAGTTTAAGCGGTGATTCTCCAAAAATAACAAAAACAAAAATGCTTTTATAATTATAAGTTCTATACTTCATACCTTTGGTATTTAAAAAATATTGTTTTTACAAGACCTTTTTAATAATTTAAATATTTTTATAAATTTAGGAGACGCCATCTATTGCATTACAGTATATTTTTGACGTACATAAAATAATTAATTTCATGATTGTCGTCCTTAATGGAAACACTCCATATTTTCTAATTAGTATGCCACTGGATTTTTCTTAAAATATTTTTTTATTTCTTTTTAATTCTCTTTAAATTTAGAATAAATTTGATTTTTTTATTCAATGTATGGTTTTTGTGTAAATAAATAAAAATCCATTTTCACAATGGTCAAATATATACAGCGTGACTTCGGAAGTTGATACCAAATGGAAAACTTTTTAATAATTAACTTTGCGAAAAAAGGTTTTTGTTTATAAAAGGTCATGCTTGATGAAAAATATATTTTCACAAATAAATTTGTAGGTTCAGGGTGGCCTAAAAATCAATCTTTTTAAAATTAAGATACAGGTTATTTCTGTAACTACGGTATACAACTATAGAGGATAATGTTTTATATTATTTTGTAAAAAAGTTCCTATAAACACATGTCCAGAGTTGCTTCTGTTTCTAAGATGTAGGGCGTTAATTATTTTTTTTTAAGTCGGTATTTTATAAATTACTTAAATACAAAGTCAGATACAAAAAAATTGTACGACACTAAAAAATTGTATTTTTAGTTGCTTGGAAAAGCATTTAAAATCTACATAAAAATACAGTGGCGTACATTTATCTCTCAATAATATTGGGTCGTATGAATAAAAAATAGGTAGGTGCTTATTCTACAATACTACGCTATTTTTCTATAAGCCTTAATAAGGAAAAATTAAAGTAAATACGAGTACTTTGAAGTAAATGCATATACTTGGAGTATTAGTACCTACTTCTTTTTTATTCATACCACCCATGAGCTGTAGTGCCCACCGAGACGGTACTGAACCCAATAAAGTCAATCTAGTTAAAGCTTTACCAGCGCTTTATTACATCAATCAAACGTACCAAAAATTGGAAAGTACATTTTTTCTTAATATCGAAAATTTTTATAAAGAAAATATGTTGAGGATTAAAAATACCATTTAAATACTTATGCAAATTGGTGTATTTAAAAGAAAAACTTTTTTCTGTGCAAACGATCGTTTCTGTAACTTTTCGCTGTTTTGGCAGTTTTTAAGGTTTCTTACATAGTATATGTCAAAATAAGTATGCACTTAGGTACAAACTTTAATCTTTATCGTTAATGAATAAAAAATATCCTCGTTTTTTTTGAAAAATAAACTACTTTGCACATTTAAATGTTATTTTAATCCTAAGCATCTTTTTTGTTCAGAAAATTTTCGATTTTGTGAAATATTGCCTTCTACTTCCCCATACTTTCCTATACTTTCCCATACTTCCCCATACTTTCTCATATTTTCTCATACTTTCCCATACTATCTCATACTTCCCCAACTTTCTCATACTTCCTCATACTTTCCCATACTTCTTAATACTTTCCCATTTTTTCTCATACTTACCCATACTTCCTCATACTTCCTCATATTTTCCCATACCTCCTCATACTTACTTATACTTCCTTATATTTCCCCATTATTCTGCATACTTTCCCATAATTTCTCATATACAGTGTGTCTACTTAAGTTTGCTACATATGGAGAACTTTTTAATCTTACTTTGCGAAATAAAGTTTTTTTTATAGTTAGTATAGTTAAGTCCTGCATGGTCTAAAACTCAAAATGCAATTATCACATATTAATTTGTCAAAAAAAATATCTGCGCCAACGATCGCGTCTGTGACTTTTCGCTGTTTTGATAGTTTTTAAGCTTCCTTTACATAGTACATTTTGAAATAGGTATACAACTAAGGTACAAACCTTAATTTTTATCGTTAATGCTCAAAAAAAAATAGATAGATATATATATATATATATATATATATATATATATATATATATATATATATATATATACAGGGTGTTATTTAATAAGTGTCCGATATTTCAGAGAGTGATTTTTAAGGTAAAAGTTCCTATGAACGTGTGGTCTAAGATGCTTCGCTTTCAAGATACAGGGTGTCAAAGTTCTATTTTTATTTATGTTTTTTCTGCATAATTTCCTAAATAATGCCGATTTCCGAACGAAAATTGGTACCTGGGGGTTTTTGACATGAGAAATTTGAATTTGTTCTTAATTTAGCTCTTATTTGTAGAGGGCGCTAGCCACATGTATATTCTCACTTTCAAAGGCTCATGACTTTTTGTACAACCCTGTATTTACATTTTTGTTAAAAGAAATGGATTCCTTAGTCATTTTTACGTAAAAAGGTACTCTTATTAGATGACGCTAGGAGCAATCGTTTTTGAAATATTTTGGTTTGGTTTGGTTTGGTTTGAAATCGATGCATGTGTTTTGAAAAAAATGAAACAATTTTGTAAATTAACTTTTTTAATCAACATGAAATAATTAAAAAAAAATAACAGACGAACACTAAATAAAAGCAGGATGAAAAACCAGATCAAAATCACAATAAATGTTGGAAATGCCCACCCCCTGCCTGTAGGCACGCATCCAATCTTCTCCTCATTGATTCGCGTACCCTCTGGAAAATTCCGGAGTATTTTCAATCGTTCTACAAGAGTCCATTATTCGATTTCTCAGTTCTTCTTCATTTTGAATAGGTGTTTGGTAAACTAATGTTTTTAGATGTCCCCAAAGGAAATAATCCAAACTATTAAGGTCTGGCGACCTAGGAGGCCATGGTTGAATCCCTCCCCTACCTATCCAACGATTATTGAAATTTTGATTTAAAAACTCTCGCGCTTGGATGCTAAAATGTGCAGGGGCACCGTCATGCATAAACCACATCTCATTCCTTAGTCTAAGTGGCACATTTTCCAGTAAAATAGGCAAATTCTCTTCAAGAAAACGACGATATATCTCGCCATTTAATCTTCCCGGAAGGAAAAATGGACCTATCAAATTATCTCCCAGGATTCCTGCCCACACGTTAACAGAGAACTGTTCTTGAAAATGTGATTCCTGTATTGCATGTGGGTTTTCATTTGACCACATATGATTATTATGAAAATTACGTATAGCGTTACGTGAGAAATTTGCTTCGTCGGTAAACAGGATAAGGTTTTGAAACAAAGGGTTTTGAATAAGGCATTGGAGAAACCAACGACAGAAATTTATACGTAAGGGAAAGTCACGAGGTAGCAGTGCCTGAACTCTTTGAACATGATAGGGATATAATAAATTATCCACTAAAATTTTCCATACCAGAAAATGAGAAATATTTAACGTAAACGCTACTTTCCTGGTGCTTGTATCCGGCTGTTCTTCTACCATATTAAGGACTGCATCTTCGATATCTGGGGTTCTTACCGTTCGAACTGCACCTGACAGGTGACTAGCTTTCTCAAATGTTCCTGTTTCTCTTAACCGACCGTGGATTCTTGAAAAAGTTTTGGAGTTGGAACTACGCGATTCGGATAACGCTCCTGATACAAACGTTTAGCTTCATAAGCATTTCCATTAGCAAGTCCGTATGTAAAATGCATGTCAGCATACTCAGCATTGGTAAAATTTACCATTTTAAAAAACTCACTAATATTTATTACCTACTACTCAACTGTACGTCAAAGTACGTCAAAATTGTATTATGTCTGAATTTTTACATGACAACACAAACAAAATGCATTGAATAGGCTACTTGATAAAACCGTCATTTTCGGCGGTCTTTACTTAGCATATTTATTACTAAGCGTATGCATCGATTATTTTAAACTAAAATATTTCGAAAACGGTTGCTCCTAGCGTCATCTAATAGGAGTACCTTATTTACGTAAAAATGACTAAGGAATCCATTTCTTTTAACAAAAATGTAAAAACAGGGTTGTACAAAAAGTCATGAGCCTTTGAAAGTGAGAATATACATGTGGCTAGCGCCCTCTACAAGTAAGAGCTAAATTAGGAACAAATTCAAATTTCTCATGTCAAAAACCCCCAGGTACCAATTTTCGTTCGGAAATCGGCATTATTTAGGAAATTATGCAGAAAAAACATAAATAAAAATAAAACTTTGACACCCTGTATCTTGAAAGCGAAGCATCTTAGACCACACGTTCATAGGAACTTTTTACCTTAAAAATACTTGAAAAATCACTCTCTGAAATATCGGACACTTATTAAATAACACCCTGTATATATATATATATATATATATAGTTTAATTTTTGCGTTTCTTTGACCTTTCCTTTATGTTTTTAATTTATTTCCTTTCAAAGAGAGGAAATTTTTTTCTTGGGGATATGGTCAGAAGTAAATAGGTTAAAAGAAAAAAATTTTATTTTGTAATTTTGTCGTTACGACGTTTCGGCCTGGGTGGGCCTTCATCAGGTACATTTTGACAAACAACTAATATCTAAAATACAAACTTTTTGTTTTTTTTATATTTAAGAAATTATAATGAGTTTACCTTAAATGAGGGGCTTCCATTTAAACAAAAAAACATTTACAACCTGCGGTCGCAACATTTAACATATACCACTTCACATATATGTACAAGAACATCCACAAAATTAAAACAACTAATAACTAAAACAACCACAACGGTTTTCTTTTTGTTTTGATAATTTTTTTATATATATTATGAATCCATAGGCATTTTTTAAATTTTGTTTGATATTACTGGTGCCATCTATTTTTTAAGGAAGATATTTAACTATTTTGGTTTAATATTATTACCGGTAACTGTAATTCTTATATTGATGGGTATTGAAAGATTTCTTTGCTCGCAAAACCAAATTACATGTAGAAATTTTTATTATGATTATTATTATTTTATTTTGTAAGTGTGGCCCTCTTGGAGAGGTAGTAAAAAGTAAATCTAAAATTAGTTTGTTCTACGTTTTGGGTGTCCTTAAATTAATTATTAATTAGCTGTTGATACTGCCTACTCAAATTCTTAGTATCTGCCCTAGTGTTAACTGCATTTTTGTTTCTCTGTATATATACCATCTCCAAAAACTCTCTTTTTTTGTATTTGTTTCTGTTTTGAGAATTTTTGTATTGTCGAAATTAAAAGTATGTTTTTTCTCTATAGAATGATTTGTAAGAGCTGTTTTATTGTGTTTGTCGTATTTGTGGCTGTTTAATCTATTTTTCAAATACTGGCTAGTTTGTCCTATGTATACACCATTGCAGTCATTGCAGGGAATTTCATATATAATGTGGCTTTTTTTGTTTTTATCGATTTTGCTTTTTAATCTGGAGAAATTGTTTTTAGTAAATTGTGGCCTTTATGACAGACGGTAATTTTTCTTTTTTAAATAATTTTTGAAAATTTTCGGAAAGCTTAGGAATATAGGGTAAAGAGAGATAGTTTTTTTTGGTTTCATTTTCTTTAGGTTTTTGTGTTTTATTGGAATTATAATATTTGTGTATTCTTTTTTAAAAATTGAATTTACTAATGTATCTGGATAGTTATTAAGTTTAAGGGCGTTTTTTGCTTTAATAATGGATTTTGTTCTAAATTGCGGATCGCTTAATTTTATTGCTCTGTCAGCAAGGCCAATTATCACTGATTTTTTTGGGAAATAGGGTGTTGGGAATTAAAATTAAGATATCTTGCTGACCAGGTGTCCTTTGTGTACCATTCTGTTTTTATTGAGGTTTTTAGATTATGTAGTGTTAGGTCTAAAAAGTTAATTTGTTTTTGGTGTTCAACTTCTATTGTGAATTGCAATTTTTTGTGGTAGCTATTAAATTTTTTTAAGACATAATCTATTTTGTCATGTGGTATAGCTGTTATGCAATCATCTACGTAGCGAAAAAAGAACGGTAAGGTGATATCTAATTTTGGTATTACTGTTTCTTCCAGATCCTCTAGTACTAATTGAGCAATTACACTTGATATAGAGGAGCCCATGGCGCATCCGTCAATTTGTTTATAAAATTGTTTATTATATAGAAAATACGTAGAATTTAGTGTACGTTCAATAGCTTCTAGGAATTCGTCCATTGGTATATCTGTGTGGGGTTTAATTTTGTTCCATTTTTTTTGATAATATCTTTAGCTAATTTTATAGGGATGTTTGTATACAGCGATATTACGTCTAGAGAGACCAGGTGGTGATTTTCTGGTAGGTGAATGGATCTAATTTTTTCTTTAAAATGCCATGAGTCTTTTATGTAGTAAGCGTTTTGATTTACAACATTGTTTAAGATATTTTTAAGAAATTTGGATAATTTTTCATAGGGCGACTGAATGCATGAAACGATAGGTCTTAGTGGTATTCCTGGTTTGTGGAGCTTGGGAGTCCGTAGATTCTTGGTGGTAGGGCGTTATGTATTTTAAGTTTTTTGGCTGTATTTGGGGATATGAAAGTTTTGTTTTCCCATCGAGTAATTATTTCGTTGTTAGCTTTTTGATATACATTTGTAGGGTCGTTTTGTACTTTTTATAGATTGTGGTGTCCTGCAGAAGGTCGTTAATTTTCTTGTCGTAGTCGGTTGACTGCATTATGACTGTTTTATTGGATTTGTCTGGTTTTAATATTTTAAGGTTGGGATGCTCCTTTATGAATGCTTGTGTTTTTTAACTTGGTTAGTAAAATTATTTTTGATGTTTTTGTCTTTATTTTTATTTATATTATTTTTATAAATGGTTATTGCATTACAACATTTTGCTCTAAGGTCATCTTGAGTGCTGGATGGTAAAGAATTTATAGATGTTTCAATGTTAGTTATTAATTCAAACGTGGGGAATTCTTTTTCATTTGTTATTGGAATGGCGTAATTAGGGCCTAAACTAAGAATCTCAGTGGCATAGCTGGGAATAACAGTATCTGTTAAATTTTCAATCCAGTCTTGGGATTGTTGAATTGTTTTATTATTATTTTGGTTATGCTGCATTGTTAATATATTAATTTTTGTGTGTTTTTTTGTTTTGTTTTTATAAATACAGATTCATATGTTTTATTTTCAACGTCAAAAAATTTGTAATAAGAGCGCTTGGTAGATTATTCTTAAGATAATTGGCACTTTGTGTAAGTTCGTTTTCTAGATAATTTAGGTGTTTTGTGGTGTCCGTAATTAATAGATTTATGATATTGGATTTAAATTGTTTTAATGTTTTTTCCTGGAAACTCCTGTCAAGGTTTTTACAATAAAAAGTTATATGTTCTGTTTTAAATTTAAGAAAGGTTGGGGTTAAATCTTCGTTTTTGCATCGTAAGAGGAAAATTCTTCGGTTCTTTAGCTTGGCTTTTTTGTATTTTGTTTTCTATACAGCTTCATCTGCTTTGCAGCATCTTCTCCATAGTTGTTTGTGATATTTTTGGTAAGAGAGCATTATTTCACCCATGCTCGATATATTGTTTAATTTTTGCGTTTCTTTGACCTTTCCTTTATGTTTTTAATTTATTTCCTTTCAAAGAGAGGAAATTTTTTTCTTGGGGATATGGTCAGAAGTAAATAGGTTAAAAGAAAAAAATTTTATTTTGTAATTTTGTCGTTACGACGTTTCGGCCGTTACCGTCTGTCATAAAGGCCACAATTTACTAAAAAACAATTTCTCCAGATTAAAAAGCAAAATCGATAAAAACAAAAAAGCCACATTATATATGAAATTCCCTGCAATGACTGCAATGGTGTATACATAGGACAAACTAGCCAGTATTTGAAAAATAGATTAAACAGCCACAAATACGACAAACACAATAAAACAGCTCTTACAAATCATTCTATAGAGAAAAAACATACTTTTAATTTCGACAATACAAAAATTCTCAAAACAGAAACAAATACAAAAAAGAGAGTTTTTGGAGATGGTATATATACAGAGAAACAAAAATGCAGTTAACACTAGGGCAGATACTAAGAATTTGAGTAGGCAGTATCAACAGCTAATTAATAATTAATTTAAGGACACCCAAAACGTAGAACAAACTAATTTTAGTTTTACTTTTTACTACCTCTCCAAGAGGGCCACACTTACAAAATAAAATAATATTAATCATAATAAAAATTTCTACATGTAATTTGGTTTTGCGAGCAAAGAAATCTTTCAATACCCATCAATATAAGAATTACAGTTACCGGTAATAATATTAAACCAAAATAGTTAAATATCTTCCTTAAAAAATAGATGGCACCAGTAATATCAAACAAAATTTAAAAAATGCCTATGGATTCATAATATATATAAAAAAATTATCAAAACAAAAAGAAAACCGTTGTGGTTGTTTTAGTTATTAGTTGTTTTAATTTTGTGGATGTTCTTGTACATATATGTGAAGTGGTATATGTTAAATGTTGCGACCGCAGGTTGTAAATGTTTTTTGTTTAAATGGAAGCCCTCATTTAAGGTAAACTCATTATAATTTCTTAAATATAAAAAAAAACAAAAAGTTTGTATTTTAGATATTAGTTGTTTGTCAAAATGTACCTGATGAAGGCCCACCCAGGCCGAAACGTCGTAACGACAAAATTACAAAATAAAATTTTTTTCTTTTAACCTATTTACTTCTGACCATATCCCCAAGAAAAAAATTTCCTCTCTTTGAAAGGAAATAAATTAAAAAAAATATATATATATATATATATATATATATATATATATATATATATATATATATATATATATATATATCATATATCTAGACATCTACAATAATTTAAAAGAACAAAAAAACCATTAGTGGTTCTTCAGACTAAATTCATGATTCTACTCACCGAATCGGTTTTCTAATAGAAACAGGAAATTCTTATCTGAATCGGACTCATCTCCCGCTCACACAGACTATTTTAATGCTTGCTTAATTGTATTTGTTACATTTGATGTGTAAAATTTTTCTCGTATTAATTTAGTTCTTCATTTTGTGGTATTATTGAAGAAAAAAACGTATATGACTTAAAAAAAACGGTAAAAGAAACAACGTTTTTTTGATTTAAATTTTAAGGGAGACAGAATAGCCTGTCATGTGTGAGAGAGAAAGCGAAGTCTTAGCACTATTGTGTTCCATTTCAAACCACATGCCGCACCAACGTCAACCGGATTAGTTGAGAGTATCTTTATTATTTTTACTTTATGTGAAAGTGGTTCTATCTTTGTTTAGTTCACTCGATTGCCATTGATGCACCAGGTAATCCGATGAGGGAACACTACCAACCTTACCGATACATTTAGATCAATGTATCGGTAAGGTTGGTAGTGTTCCCTCATCGGATTGACCTTTATATATATATAATACCTTTTATTAATATATATATATATATATATATATATATATATATATATATATATATATATATATATATCTTTTTTTTGTTTTTAAAAATGAATCAGTTTGAAAATTTATATGTTATTTTTAATCCTAAGCATCTATTCTGTTCAAGAATTTTCGGTTTTATGAAATACTTCCTCATACTTTCCTACTTTTTACTTTCATATTTTTCCATGCTTACTTATACTTCCTTATACTTCCCCATACTTTCCCACACTTTCTCATACTTCCTTATACTTTCCATACTTCCTTATACTTCCTCATAGTTTCTCCTACTTTCCTATACTTTCTTAAACTTCCCCATACTTTCTTACACTTCCATATAGTTTTCCATAATTCCCAATAATTCGCTATACTTCCCCATAATTCTCTATACTTTCCCATATACAGCGTGCATATTTCGCACCATATGGAAAAAAGATTATTCTTACTTTACGAAAAATCGTTATTTTTTAAAAAGTTCTGCATGGTCTAAAACTCAAAATGCAATCATCAGATATAATGTTTTTGCAGTGGTATACGAGGTATTTCCAAAAATATTTTCAACCAGATCGGTTAAGGGGTATTTAGGATGTTTATAAAATATCGACTTTTTTAAAAACTTTAACGCCCTATATTTCAGAAACGAAGCTTCTGACATATGTTTAAAAGAACTTTTTTTTATAAAATGACATAAGAAATCACCCTTCAAAGTTTCGTGCCGTAGATAGAAAATACTCTGTATGTTAAATTGGTTTTAGTCTTTTTTAAGCCACCCTGTACATCCAACATACAACTCTTTTTGTGGAAATGTATTTTCTCATCAAGCAGAACTTTTTATGAAAAGGCACTTTTTTTCGTAAGGGTAATAATTTAAATGTTCTCCTTTTGGTAGGAACTTTCGAAGACAGGCTGTGTAATTCTACACTGTTAATTACATGGTAGTCATGTAAAAAGTACTTAGTTTCAATAATTCTCGAATTTGTAACAGCGTGTATATTTACGCTAAAAGCAAACAAAAAAGAAAATAAGTCAGGTATTGAATTTATTCAAAACCTGACCCTAAAAATACCCGCTTTAAGCTACAGCCATCGTATATTGGGACCCTGGGACCCCCCCGTCCAAGAAAAAAAAACAAAATTACAACAATCACCAACACAATCTGGTAACATAAAATTAATTAACCCGCAAATAAATATGTTTTTACATACAGGGTCTCCCAACCCTATTTATACACCACCTGTACAAGATGAAAAAAAAAACTTAAAATAAAAATGTTTAATAATATTTTGGTTTTTAATTATTCTAAAGAAATGTTGCCACTATCAGAGTGACAAACAATATAATAACATATAATTAAGTATACATTCCATCTTTACTTAATTGCATTAAAAAACAACAATATGTTATGGCTGGTTTTTGGGTTAGTAAACAGGTATCTAAAATAAAAAATAACTGACTTACCTATTAGTAGTTCTTACAATAAAAGGTTATACATGTTATTATATTATTTGTCACTCTCACAGTGACAGAATTATTTAAAAATAATTAGAACCAAAAAGGTTTTTTATTTACTTTTAATCGCTAATGAGTATATTAGTGTATTGCTGATATCTCTCTTGTACAGGAACGAAGTTATTTGGTGTATAAATAGAGTTGGGACACCCTGTAGACTTACTAAAGACCCTAAAGTAACAAAATTTCTTTGAAGATTAACAATTTCATGGCGTAGCATCTTTCTATCTCTTATAGTTTTCAGTATTTAGATCAGCAATGACTAAAAGATTTGTGTGAATTTTACGATCTCGCGCAGTAAACACAAGTTTACAAGCATGTGTATTTAAAAGCCATGGTCCAAAACAATAGTGGCTTACCGTCCCTTATCTTGCTCCCCGTACTTTCAACGGGAAACCCAAACAACCGTGTTATAAAAAATTATTCCCAATAATGCCGATTTACCGTACCTACGGTGCCCAGGCGTGATGATTAGTACACAAGCTTACAAACCCGTCTTTTCGCCCATAAAAGGAACTTTTGTTGCGCAATCTATTGGCAATCCATTCAAATTAGTGTTCCTCACCAATTTTATACCAACTGTATACCGTTGAAATTTATATTTAATAAAAGAATAATGTTTCTTCTGTTAAAATTTATATTTGATTGAACTAAAATTAAAATGATGTAAAACTGCCCACGCGTGATAACTAGTACTTAAGCGCACAAACCAGTTTTATCGCCAATGAAACAAAATTTTTGTTTTGCGCAGATGATAACTATTGCCAATCCATCCAAATTAGTGTTTCCTCACCAATTTTGTACCAACTGTATAACGTTGAAATTTATATTTAATAAAAGAATAATGTTTCTTGTGTTAAAATTTATATTTGATTGAACTAAATTTAAAATGATTTAAAACTGCCCACGCGTGATAACTAGTACTTCAGCGCACAAACCAGTTTTATCGCCAATGAAACAAAATTTTTGTTTTGCGCAGATGATAACTATTGCCAATCCGTCCAAATTAGTGTTCCTCACCAATTTTGTGCTAACCATGTACCGTTAAAATTTACATTTAATAAAAGAATAATTTTGGTTTTGGTAAAATTTATATTTAATGGAAATAAAATTAAAATGTAGTGAAATTCCCGCGCGTGATAACTGGTACTTAAGCGCACAAACCCGTTTTTTTGACCATAAAACCTAATTTTTGTTTCGCGCAGGTGATAACTATTGGCAATCCATCCAGATCAGTGTTTTTAACCAATTTTGTACCAACTGTAAACGTTAAAATTTATATTTAATAAAAAGAATTATGTTGGTTCTGTTAAAATTCATATTTAAGAAAATTAATAATAAAATAAAGGTAAAACTGCCCGCGAGTGATAACTAAGTACTTAAGCGCACAAAACGGTTTTTCTTCCATGAAACGTAATTTTTTGTTTCGCGCAGGTAATAACATTGGTGATCCATTCAGATCAGTGTGCTTCACCAATTTTGTACCAACTGTATACCTTTGAAATTTATATTTAATAAAAGAATATGTAACTTCTGTTAAAATTCATATTTAATAGAAGTAAAATTAAAATGAGGTAAAATTGTACTAGAATCCACGAAAGTATATGTAGTTCGGCAAGGATGCGCGTAAAGAATTTATTAAAATACTCCAGAGAAAGCACCTTATTTTCATTTTTCTATAAAATTTTAATAATGTTTTTGCTATATAACATGCTTCCGGATTATGCGGAAACCTCAAAACTTTCAGCTTAAGAGTTTTTTTATTAAACAAGTTTTGAAATTTTGGGTATTGCTACGGCTGCTATATGAAGCTTAAATCTGGCGCTTTTAAACTCTGTTTAAGTTACTGGGTATATTAAAGAGTATTATAATAAAATATGAACGTAAAGGAAACGTCTCACATGTCGGCGAAGTTGTATAAAGTAAAAAAGAATATATTTTTATATTATAAATATACAGGATATTACATAACGGGTTAATAGAAAGCATTTTTATTGGGTAATGGTCGTAAGACATTGGTTAAAAAAACCTCTTAAAGAAATCCACTCTATAGTCGAGTCAGTGAAGACTTTTCGATGAAAACCCTTAATAACAGCTCCGATTTTAATACTTTATTTTAAACTCTATTGTTTTTTTATATTTTATATAATTAGAAACGCCTTAGGTGAGGAAAATAGTGATTTGTATTGTTTAACAATATATTTATACAGGGTGTGCAAAAACTTTTCAGACAAGCTCTTAGGGGTGATTCTTTATTAAAAAATAAGAAAAAAACTTTTTATGAACATATGTCCTGTAGGACTTTTACTACTTTCGGAACTACTTAAACTAAAAAAAAAATAATCCTTTTTATTATAAATTTTATACCAGTTTAAATATTTTTAAAAAATTAAGTGAGGTCTCTGAGGCATGAAAAGAATTTTTTGACCTACCACTCTTATATTTTTTTTGTATGCGATGTAAGGTTTTCACGTAAATAACTACAAAATATTCCTTGACATGGTCATTTAAAATTGTTAATATCAAACTTTAAATTAAATAATATCACCTTCTCTATACTGTACAAGTAATAGATAAAGGTATATCGACCAATAAAGCAACAACAAAGGATGTCCGACGAATCATTTGTTTACGTGCCGGTATTTACGTTAGACTGCCTAACATTACCTATGTATTATATTATTTAGCAGATCCGGTATATTACTTAATCTCGTACGCGAAAAATTGGTCAAAGAAAACAATGTTTTAACTTTAGTTAATATAACCATTGGTAAAGCAAACTAAGTACTTATAACCTGACTTCTATATACAGGGTGTTTCGCAACTTATCCGACAAACTTAAAAGGCTAATTCTACAATAAAAATATAAAAAACCTTTATGTGAAACATGTTCTTAACGTCTTAGTTTTTGAACTACAGGGTGTTAAATTTTTTTAAAATTGTGAATTTTTATAATAACTTTTATACCAATTTAGATATTTTGCAAACATTTGGGGGACGCCTTCTATGCAGCAAAAGACATTTCTTGGCATACAAAAACAAATTTGCCAGTGTCGTTCATAAGAGGTTTAAGGTAAATATTTTTAAGAAAGAAATGGTACGCCACTGAATTTTTCTAAAATAAAAATATATTTTTGAATGCCCATTTAGTTTAACACAAATTTGATCTTTTGACTTTTTTTTATTTGATGTACTGTTTTTGCGTAAATAAATAAAAACCATTTCTCGGCACCATCATTTCGTAAGGATAATATCAAATTCTACAGTGAAAAATTACCTTCAATATTTATTTTTTAATAAGATAGGGATTTGACCATGCCGAGAAATAGTGTTTATTTATTTAATTTGGATTATAAAAAAACACATTTTTTTTTAATTTTTAACTCTGTAGTTCGAAAACCAAGACGTTTAGAATACATTACATATAATTTTTTTCGTATTTTTTATTGTAGAATTAGCCCTTAAAGTTTGTCGGATAAGTTGTGAAACACCCTGTATACCAAATAGATAGTGATTTAACCATGCCGAGAAATGATTTTTTTTACGCAAAAACCATAGATCGAATAAAAAAAAATTAATTGAAAATTTATGGAATCCGAAATGTTTTTGTTTGTTTTTTGTGCCGTAGCTTACCATTTTCCTTAAAAGTATTAGCAAAAGATGATAAAAAAATATTTTATTCTTGTATGTCAAAAAAGGTTCTTTAATACATAAAAGACGTCTCCTACATTTTCCTAAAATATCTGTGTTAGTAAAAATTGTAAAAAAAAATTATTGTTTTTCCTAAATTTTAACACACTGCAGTTCCAAAAGTAGGACGTTTAGGAGATATGTTTTTCGAAGTTTTTTTCTTATTTTTTGTTGGAGAATTACCCCTTAAAGTTTGTCGGAAAAGTTGGTGGACCCTGTATAAAAGCATTTATACTGTTGTTTAAAATATACAAATGATTATTTTCCTCATGTAAAAGGTTTCTAATTTTAAATATTATTGACAAATAAAAATATTAAAAGAAAAAGTATCAAAGTCAAAGGAGCTATTTGATTTCACGTTTTACAGCTTCACTGACTTGACTTCCAAGAAATCTCTGGAAATTTTTTATGTACCTAACTAAGAGCTTAACATCTATAAGCGTAACATCTATAGTAAAGTGGTAAAATTGCCCAGTATAAGTTAAAAAATATATATTGTGACATATAATTTTGAAATACATAAGGGCTACTTTACGTCACTGGGGCAAATATACCATATGGAACTACCTTCTTGGACCCTAAAACCGGTGGACCATAAAAACTATCTTTTAATTTTTAAAAACTAACTTAATTTAGTACGGGCATACCCCCCTAGGGGTAGCCCGTACGAGGGCCTAACTAGAACTTTAACTTTTGCTTGACTTCACTTCTACTACCTACATCTTATCTATTTTTTTATTTCGTCCTCCTCCATTATTAGAACAATTTCTGTATATATAATAAGTTAAACTCAGTATTTTGGTGACTTAGCACGTTGTTGACCTTGAATAAACTAATATGACCTAGTAGTCTCTGTTATTGTTTGTTGACAAAAACCTTGCACTATTTTTTCGATTATTTGTTTAAAATTTTTGGCTGTAATTTCTTTAATGCCGAAATAATTAAATAACTTTAAAATTATTAAAACCCATATACTCCCCCATACAGGGTGTTCACAATATATTGCCACGTTGTTACTACTAGAATTTTTAGTCAATTTTTAATTTTTAAAGAATTATTACTTTTCTTTGTAGGGAGTAAAAAGGGGATAAAGAGAAAGGTGCAATTTTACTGATTGCAATACCCATAATTTTGGTTTGCTTTAACAGAATTTAACAAACTGGGTCATGCATGTCTTTGCAAATAAACCTGTTTTAAACTTCAGCTCAATTAAAACTTGACTAATTCTTAAAATTACCATAAAAGTGACAATAATACTATAAATAACAATAACAACATTAACAATACCTAAGCACAAGGGGTTGTATTTTTTTATTAGTTTTTAAAATTAAACAGGGTTTAAACATTTTTGATTTTAAAGGTTTTTCAAAATTATTGTTGATATTAATAATAAAATTGTAATTAGGATTTAGTTTTTTTCATGTTATGCTCATGATAGAAATTATTATTTTTCAAAAATGGTGTTTTTGCAGAAACTTAAACGAATAAACGTATCAATATGTGGTTTTAATTTTTTGTTGCGAATGTTATTTTGTTTTTAATTTTAAAAAAGAACCATAGCATTCCATTTAACAGTTTAGAATAAAAAGTCTAAACTCGTTAAATAGTGCCCTTTAGCGGAAGCAACAAAAACGTATATGATCAAGATTGACTTTTGTTTAATTAGCAAATAGTCTAAAATTCGGTTATATAAATTACACGTAAATAAAGATTTTTTTATTCCGAATCCAATGGCATAGGGTTGGCCTTTAAAATCCTGGCCCAAGTTAGGGTTGGCACAATTTAAATTTTAAAGGCTCCATAAGGGGTTTAAGTAAAATACATTTTTATAAAAAAATGATACGTCACTGCATTTTTGCGAAAATAAAAATTTTCTCCTAAATCCTCTTTTGGTTTAGAACAAATTTGATCTTTTGATTTTTCTTTGTTTGATGTACGGTTTTTGCGTAAATATGTAGAAATTATAACTTGACATGGTCAAATTTCAATCTAATTAGAGAATAAATAAGAATACAAACTGACCATGCCAAAAATAGTTTTTATTTTCTTTAGTTACCAATTTTTTTATAAGAAAAAGCAACAGCTATCATACAACTTTCTTAAGATATGTTTGTTCAAAACACTAAGGCTAGCCGCGCACTGGCAACTTCTTTGTTGACCAACTGAAAAGTTGCAAAAAAATTTGTGTTTTGGGCCCTTGTCTACTAGAGTGTTGCTTGTTTAACATGAATTTCACTGAGACAGCAGTACTTATTGCTTTTATCTAGAAAAACAAAAAAACAAAAACCAAAAGCGGTTTTGGGTTGGAAACGCCTTCAAAATAGATCAAGGGGTAATTTTTTAGTTGCCGTAATTAAAAAGTTGCTAGTGCACGGTATCACATAAAAGCAAATACGTTTCATTATCGCAATTTTTTAGTTGCCAAAAAAAGTTGCCAGTACGCGGCTGGCCTTAAAGAAAAATAAATAACGTAATAAATAAAAAGGAGACAACATCCGACAAATTATTTTACACAAAGGTATCAAAAAGAACGCTTTCGGAATTTTTCCTTGTATCCGATCGAAGCTATCAAAAATTGAAAATAAACAACCAGATTTGTGTTTAACTTTCCTGTCGAACCCTTGGAATTCTTTGCACGTAGTTTTTGTTCCTCTTAGGAGTCATTCTTTATCTCTTAAAGACGGAATTCCGTAAGTTCCTAGCTTTTGTTTAAATTTTGTGGTAGATATAGAAAAAGTAATAATTATTTAAAAAACGTATTATAACATCAACAATAAACCAAAATGCATAAACAACTCTAAAACAATTTTTTTAACAAAATATAATTTGGCTTTTCTTCAGAATGAAGATAAAAAATAAATATAATATTTTAAGTGCGTCCAAGGGATCAGTTCACGTCTGGCAGCCTCGTTAGGAACTTATTTTATAATTAGATTATTATTAAAAAAATTTGACCTAAAGCCCTTGGACCTATGTTTAGGGGTTGCAACCTTATCTATGTAAGTTTTTTTCTTAAATTGTAATAATTATTTTATATTAAATAATTCTTTATTGAATTTCTTTTTAAGTAATCTTAATCTTCAATATATTATTGCAAGGGCAGAATACCCCTTCAAAAAGTTAAAAAGTCTAATTAAAATATTTAATAAATATCTTATGTCCAAGTGTCCATTTTATTTGGGTATTTTTTATCATTTTTTTTACAAAATTTACATTTTGAGGGTTTCCAGTACTTAAAAACTTAAAATCTGCTTACGTTTTTATTATAAAATCTAGAGGAGCCACCTGCAGTCTTTAACTTATTTTCAACAATAACAACATTAACAATACCTTTTGTATCCCTCTGTATATTATAAATCTGGTAAAGAAAGTTTATTCCCATACATTTTTAAAAAAGTTTTACCTAGTTAGTGAAGTTACGAGCAACTGTTTGTAAGATATTCCAGATTAAACGTTTTACTCGACAATAAAAAAATTATTTGCATCCTATTCATTCTTTATCTAGGCCACCCGGGTTTTTCTATGTGATTTAATTTGAATCTATTTGTATTTGTTTTTGTTTGAATTTGTTTGAATTTATTTGTTTAAATACTGATTAAACTTATTTGATCCTATAGGTTAGAAGCACAATATATTTTTAATTCAGATGTCATCAAGAAGACCTGTTAATGAACTTTGTAATCCCCTCATATGTAACGCCTATATGGTAAAGCATGGCAAAGGTAGTGTTGTGTTTTCGGCTTGCTTTACATCTGGAGGGGTTATTGGACCTTCACACTTTATTGATGGAATAATGCAGGTTAATGTATAAAAACATTACGAAAAGCTTGATGCCACATTTCGCAAAATAGGAAATGCCCGTACGGTTTATTTTTTAGCAGGATAGTGATGAGTTTTAGACTGGCCTGCTCAATCATCCGACTTAAATCCCATGGAAAACCTATGAAAAGAAGTACAACGGCAAATACGAGCCGATTTTTTTTTTTTAATCTTTGGACAAACCACGAAGGCTAAAAGCCTAAATACTAACGTACCGTGGGTGTCTTAAGCGAGGTAAGAGGGAGTTTGTTGACACGGGACTTAAATACTTGAAGATTGGGGGAAAGGAAAGACCTCTGCGGGCAGCAGGTTCCACAACCTAGAAACTCTAGGGATAAAAGAACGAACAAAGTGGGAAGTTCGGGGCCTGTCCAGTTGGACCGTATAGGGATGCATACGCGCGGAACCACGAGTTTCTCTGTTGGGAACCGTAAGTGGAGGAACTATACTGGACAATTCTTCAGAGCAGAAGCCATGGAAGTACCTATAAAAAAGCGATAAATCCCCACAGCCCGACGATGTGCAAGAGAGGGAAGCCTTTCTGTAAGTGAAGGATCATTAATGAGACGAATAGCTCTTCTTTGAATAGAATCAAGAATGCTTAGGGTTGTGGGGGACGCCATGCCCCAGATATGAGAACAATATTCCAAGGGAGGTCGGATTTGGGACACATATAAAGTGTATAAATTAGAAGGGGAAAAATACTTTTTGGCTCGACAGAGAAATCCAAGCTTTTTGAAGCTGCCGGGGCTATAGATACAATGTGTTTATGCCAGTTAAGGTTACTTTCAAATGTGACGCCCACAAGATTAAAGGTGTCTTTGCTCTGTAAAACTTGGCCGCTTATAAGTAGAGGATAAGTATTTGATGACTCTTTTCGCGACAAGGAACATGATTGTGTTTTGGATGCATTAAAATGGACAAGATTTTTAGCGCCCCAATCCAATATTAAATTAAGATCCTGCGAAAGAGATATCTGCATCGCTCTGCGTTTGTTTTCCAAGTCAGGTTTAATAATGGGTTTAGGAACCTGATAACTGGAGTGAAGGGTACTATCGTCGGCGAAACTATGAATGGACGAGAGAAGGTCGTTGATGTGAAGAAGAAACAATGTTGGTGCCAGAACTGAGCCCTGAGGGACTCCAGCATTTACTTGGTGAAAGCATGAAGAATGGCCGTCCACAATAACTTATATCCGACGATCAGATAGATAACTAGAGAGCCAAGTACAGAGTTTAGTTGAAAGACCATAGGAGGGAAGTTTATTAAGAAGTGCGGCATGCCAGACCTGGTCAAAAGCTTTGGATATATCAAGAGCAACGATCTGAGACTCACCTAGAAACTCAAGAGACTTATTCCAGCAGTGTGATACGAAGGAAAGAAGATCTGCTGTAGATCTTTTGTGGCGAAATCCATACTGCCTGTCATGCAAAATTTTGTGTTTTTCTAAGTACTTAAGAATTTGTGAATTAATTAGTTTTTCCATTACTTTACAAAGAACTGAGAGAATTGAAATTGGTCTATAATTATATGGAAGAGATTTAGATCCTTTCTTGGGAATAGGTTAAACACGTGCAGCTTTCCAGCTTTCCGGAAAGATACCTGTGTCGTAAGAAATTCGAAAGAGCCGAGTTAAGATTGGTGCAAGTTCTGAAGCACATTTTTTTAAAACGATTGCTGGTATGCCATCCAGCCCCCTTGGTGTTAAGGGAAGAAAGGATACGCTTAATGTGTTTTACCTTAAAAATAATATCGGGCATTTTATGAGGAACTGGGGTAACTGCTGAAATTGGATGATTTACAGGAGGGTCAAGGGTTGAATTGGCAGCAAATTGTTTAGCAAATAATTCTGCCTTTCCTTTAGCGGTAGAAACAATTTCATCTTCCAAAGCTAGTGGCGGAAAAGAACTGGTACAAAAATCCCTACCTATGTTTTTCGCAAAGGACTAGAAAGATTTGCTGCCATTTGAACAAGAAATAACTTTGTTTTTAATACGATTGTCGAAGGAGTCTTTGGCTTCAGAAATTGTTTGATTGTAGTAGTTTCTTGCTTCAATGCTGGCCTGTCGGTTTTCTGGACTAGGATCCTGTAGAAAGTTCTTGTGAGCCTGAACTTTTAAAATCCTAGCTTTATCACAAGATTTGGAAAACCAGGGTTTGTTATTGGATTTTTGGGGTTCTTGATGGTGTGTGGAATATAGGTTTCAATGCCCAATTGAATTGATTCCGTCAGTTGATTGCAAATTTGAGAAGGATCACCAGAAGAAAAGCAAATGGAATTCCAGGGGTAAGTGGCGAAGAAGTCCCTCAGGCCATCCCAGTCGGCTGAGTTGTAGTGCCATACGGTGCGTGGTGGCATGTATTCATTTACCCCGGGATGTGCAAGGTAAGATATAGTAACTAAGCCATGATCTGAGCGACCTAGGGGAGCTGTGACAGATGTTTGATAGAGTTCGGGGTTGGTAGTAAGAAAGAGATCAAGGGGATTTGAACTATGATTTGGGACTCTAGGAAAGTAGGTGGGTTCCATAATAAGGTTGGTAAGAGAGTTACTGACTGCGAAGATTTCGGCTGCTCTGCCTTGGGGGTCAGTTTTTGAAGAGCCCAGCCAATCCTTATTATGGACATTGAAGTCGCCAAGCACAATTATTTCAGCCGATGGAAACTGAGAAATTATGCTATCGATCTTTGTTGAAAGAAAGTCAAAGAATTCGACATAGGAATTATTAGATGGGGATCGGTACAACCCGACCGATTTTTTTCCAACAAACAAGCACTTATAAATAAAATTTAAGAAGTTTAAAAAATCTTCCTCATTATGTATTAGAAACTTTATTCTATTGCATGCCCAGAAGATGTGCCAAAGTTATAGCCAACAATGGATATGCTATTGGATATTAATGCTGTGAATAGCTCTAAATTGTAATATTCTAATTAATTTATTATTGTACGTTATTTGTTTATTCAGCTAGTTAAAACTAACACAAATGTTGCAATACCTCTGTCGCTAGTATTTTTTAATATCCTTGGAAATATTTACTGCGCTGCGCCTGTCGCTTTAAATTATGCTTTAAAGAAGTTTTTATCCGATTATCACAGTTAAATCTAAATAAGAAAACAACACAATTTTGCCAGTGTTTCCATTTTTTGCCGTACTTATGTCTGATAGTGTATGTTTATAAAGCAAATAAATGTAAGCCTATAAAAGCCGTATGGACTCATCAGTCCATCAGTAAACGATTTGCAGAACCTTAATCCTAAATAAATAATCCTGCCAACAGACCTTTTACAAATAAAATTAGAGGGGCTGTTCAGAGTCACACACACACACGCGCGCTCACGTAAAAAGTGTCTTTATCAACCACTTGTTGCCCATGCTCTTAAAATGTAAGGCAGTGGTCTGCAAATTAAAAAATCCAGTCAATCCTAAAAAGTAAGATTTTCGTCATAAAGTTAATGCACATTCACATAAAAAAATCATAGTGGATGACATTATGGTTTAAATACATATACCGGGTGCCCACGAGATCATTTTCCGGCTGCTATCCTTTTATTTCTTTATCGATACTGACAAAACTTGGTGAGGTTGTTAGACTAACAAAAAGTCATTTTTAGGTGTATATGATAGGCTTTTATGGTTTCACTAGAAATGACTGGAACTTTTGATTTTTAAATGGGGCAAATCCTGTATATTTTTTGTTTTTTGGATTCTCCAGATCATTTTAAGTTGAAATACAATAATTTTAAAACAAATTTTGGTCAAATTTTATTTTTAAATAAAATTTTTATTTTTCATCTAGAGTGCCATGATCATTCTAAAATTACTCCTCATACTTTACTTACTTTCAGAAAAATACGAAATCGACTTTATTGCTTTAAACTTTTTTACTAGTTTTTTAGTTTTTTTACGCTAGTTCAAAAACGAAAAGAGGACCATATCACTTTCATAATAAGTATTTCTAAATGCAGTATTTTAAAGCGATTCCAACGATGTAAAACACTACGACACTTTATTTTATCTTCTTTAAAAAACAACATTTATTATGTAGAAAAATGATCTTTTTGATAGTTGCCATGAAACCGTGAAACGTAGTGATATACATCGTTGGATTCGCTTTGAAATACTGCATTAAGAAATATTATGAAAGTAATATGGTCCTATTTTGGTTTTTGAGCTATATAGGGTAAAAAAATAAAAAGTAAAGTTTAGAGCCCTCTAGTAAAAAAGTTTTAAAAGAAAAAAATTGATTTTGTATATTTCTAAAAGTAATAGGGTCTGAGGAGTGATTTTAGAATGATCATGGTACCCCAGATCAAAAATAAAAATTTAATTTAAAAATAAAATTTGACCAGAAGTGGTTTTAAAAATATTGTATTTCGACTTAAAGTGATCTGGAGAATCCGAAAAACAAAGAATATATAGGGTGTTCCATTTAAAAATTAAAAGTTCCAGTCATTTCCGGTGAAACCGGAAGTCGTAAAAGTCTATCATATTCATATTAAAATGACTTTTCGTTAGTCTAACAACCTCACTAAGTTTGGTCAGTATCGATAAGGAAATAAAAAAATGGCAGCCGGAAAGTTATCTCGTGAGCACCCGGTATAGTGGAGGGTATGTAATTCGGGAATATTTATTTTTGATTCGCTTGGCGTATTGCACCCTTCTACGTACGTAGCATAACAAAAGAATTATTTTACTGTAACATATTGCGTGTTTAATTTATTTTATATACAGAGTTTTTATTTATATTTTAACATCCGCTTACACCAAGAACTAAAAGAAAAAAAAAGAAAACTTCTTGTATAACAATTTTATAGTTTTTAATCTGCTATCTTTTAAGTATACCAAAAGAAACAAATAAACACAAAAATTAAGAAAAATGAAGCGTATACTTTTTAATATGGATTTTTTAAATCTCATTATAAAAATCATCTATTCTGCACCAAATGTTTTTAACATAGATAACTAAATAGTATACGCTAGCAAAGACCTTTTCATTTTTTACCCTATACAGGCTGTTCCAACTGTATTTATAGGCGAAATAACTTTGCCCCTGTACAAGATACAAAAAACTTGAAATTGAAAATAGTTATCCGGAAACACCTATTTTATTGACAATATTTGTTTATATACGAGGTGCCTCAAAAATATTTTTTTTATTGTCAAGATTTTTTTTTAATGAAACACATTGTATACTTTCACAAATTTTAACTGTATATTAAATTTTATAATTAAAATGTATAATATAGTTTACGACAATTATTGTTTCTTAGATATCAGCAGCATATATACATATGTACTTATTAATGGTAAAAAGTAAAGAAAACAAAATATTTTGGTTTTTCCTTTATGTCGGAATGACAATACCTTCCATTGACAGAACTTCTAAATCCGTGTCCTCACTTGGTAACATGTTACAGAAACTTGTTGCTGATACATGTTGAAAAAACAAATAACTTGTTGCTTTTTAAAAAAACATGTTAGATAACATTGTTGGTAACAGTGTTAAGTTGCAAACCGCGTCCTCACTTGCTACTTAACAATGTTATCAACAATGGTATCTAACATGTTTTTAAAATTTTATAAAAAGCAACAAGTTGTTTGTTTTTCAACATGTATTAGCAACAAGTTTCAAGTTACCAAGTGAGGAGACAGCTTTACTGATTGCTATGTATGTCAACAATTTAGTTTATTTTAGACACACAGTTACTAATTAGCCCTAGAAAAGAGCAATATGTCAATTATGGCTGGTTTTTAGGTTAATTAGTTTATATTTTTCCAAAATAAACTAAATTGCTGACCCACCTATTAGTAGTTCTTACAACATAAGGTACCTAATTAGATGTTATCATATTATTTGTCACTCCGACATCGACACTAAAGCCTGATTTATAGTTTCAGTAACGTAAGACTTAAGACTTAAGCGTTAAGACGTAAGAAGTAAGCAGTAATGACAAGTCAGTTTATAATTCCTTAATTTAAAGTATCTCCTTACGGTTTTTAGGTTATGAATATTGTTGATGTCATTTTTAAAAATGTATTTTATAAAATATAATTTAGGACGATTGGCTCTTTGCTGTTTACAACGACAACAAAAATAAAATTTAATGTAAAATGGCCCATAAATAACCAAAAATGTAAACATGACGCTGCCGATTATCGGCGAAAACGACCGATGTCAACCGAGCCGTAAGACTTAAGACTTAAAAAATGAAAATGAACCATTTCTTACTTCTTACGTCTTACGGTTTAATTCTTAATGCTTAAGTTTTTGGCACTATAAATTATCAGGTTACTTCTCACATGTTCATTTTTCTTACGGCTTAATGTTAGATCTTAAGTCTTACGTTACTGAAACTATAAATCAGGCTTTACAGAATTATTTAAAAATAATTAGTACAAAAATAATATTTTCTTTCTTTCCCTCATTTTTTTTCTTTTGCGGAATCCAAAGATTTCCTCGTATACCTTTGTACTAGTCAAATATTTTCGTTACTTTTGTTAGTTTAAACGATAGCCTTTTTTAATTTATAATTTTAATGTATGTCTTTGGCCTCTATAATCAGACGACTTGTCATAAATTGCGCCGATTTGCAGTTCTGGATTTACGCAATTTATCTTTACATCAGAACTAGGCATAACACTTACAAACAAAAACTTATAATAATATACTTTCTTTGGTGGTTAAATTTGCATTTCGACCCACTGCGTGACATCTCAGTTACCCTTTGGACCATAAGGATAATTAAAGTTATGTAGGGCTCGAGGGTAGTTGACTTTTTGGGAATAAAAAAGCAATATTTTTTTAATATGATGGGTTTACACAGGAAACAGAGTTTTATAAATACAAGAAAGAGTAATGGATAAGTATAGTATAAAAAGAATATTTTACATTTTCTTAAAGCATTTCAAGATGTTTGTTTTTTGTTTGGTTGTAGGTATTTTTTCTTGTTACTTTTTATATTTTTTCAAAAAAGCTTTAGACATATGTATAATAGAGTTACACCTAATTTTTTATTCTAGAAGTCGCAATTTTTTAAGATTTTTTTAAATAAAACTGAGGCGATTTGGTGCTCTTAGCTATGGTGTACAGGGTGTTTGAATTTCGTTGCAATTGCAGGGTCTCTTGGTTATTATTAAAGATAGAGACTTGCGGTTTTTGCGGACTGTTGCTACTTTTTAATGAATTGAAAGATGACACTTAAGGGTTTTTTATGGCTCTGTTAGTTATTAACATACATACAGGGCAAAATTATTATTTTTCCATTGTCTTGTAACTTACAACAAAAATTAAAACTGGTATTGGTAGATATTTTTTAGTAGAGTCCAGTTGTAGTAAGATTTTTAAAATGTTATATTTTTCGAGATATGAACCATGCACACATATTATTTTCCTTATAAAATAATTTGCATATTTCCCATTTAATAAATTATAGAGAGATACGAGTTTTCCAAAGATATAATACAATAAACCGATTTTTAAATATAAGACCCAAAATTATTGTTTTAAATTTTAAAATTGAATTTCGCATATTGGGCCATAATATAAACTTTATAACCAAAGAATAAGTTGGCCCTTAGTTTATCATTTAGTTACATTTTAAAGAAAAATCTGAGTTTTAAATATTTTATCTCGCCCAGCATCCCTTTTCACCCCTCGGTTCCTTTAGCTTGTTTGCTTAATAAATAATTAAAAATAAATATGTATAATTAGCTTTATTGCGTTTATGTTCTAAATCGTGTTTAAAGTAAGTATGTCTCCATAATTTAAAAAAAACATTAGATATTAGACAAACTAGTAGAAAACCGAGTATAAAACTATTACCCAAATTAATATTGAAATTAAATTTTTGTTAATATCAATTTTATACATGGTATTCTAGTATTTTTTTTGACAAATGTTTTTTCAAGAATTATAGATAAATACTCATTTTGAATACTGTTTTGAGGATAAACACAGTGGAGCTGATCCAAAATATTCAGTTTTTACCTTATTAATAAGTGAACAAAGTTGTAAAAGGGTGGGGTGAATAGGGGTGCTGGGCAGGGCAAAATTTAAAATTAAAGATTAAAACCTGGATTTTTCTGTAAATTATAAACATAATATGAATTTAGGGCTAACTTTATTCTTTGGCTATAAAGTCTAAATCATGGCCCATGCGAAATTAAATTTAAAAGTTAAAAACATTAATTACGTTCCTAAAAATAAAAAATGACTATCAGGTATTATAAATTTTTAAAAGTATCTCATTCTCTTTATTTTAATAAATAAGAAATATACAGGGTGTTCCATAGAAAAAAATAATATTGACATTTTTTGTTCATATTTTGAAAAATGTCCAAAAATATTTTTTATTATTATTAATAATTGTAATAAAAACAGAATTTTAAAAGTTTTTAAAAAGTGTGAACATGGGTACATTGAACATTATTTTTGTAATAACAGAAAATTTAAAAAGTTTATTTAAAACTGTCTTTTAAAACTTATGTTTTGGACCATACAAAACTTTTTATAAAGAATAATTTTATTCGTAAAATTAATAATAACAAAAGTTTTCCATATGACGCACATTGCAGCCACCTTTTGGGACTGCTGGAAAAAAATAATATTTCCCAAACCAATAAAATATAGTATTTTTGTAAAGCTCTTTGGACGATCTTTAAAATATTGATATAATATAAAGGGTGTTGCATTTAAAAAATATCGTACTTCTTCTCCTACCCTGTATATTTTAAGAGATAATTAAAATTTATTAATTGATTTAATAACTACAGAAGTAAGCCAATCTATACTAATATACATATAAAGAGGTAAAGTTTTTAACTTTGTGAGTTTGTGGGTTTGTTTGTTTGTTTGTAGCCGCTAATCGTACTGAACCTATCATAAAAAAATTTTACAATCAGAAAGCTACACTATTTAGGAGTGTTATATTTTACTATGATTAAACAAAAATTCAGTTATTAACGCCCAACAAAGTGAGCACGGGTCGGCTATCTTGGATAAACTTCAACTAAAATTCGATTTTGACGTTACTATTCTCATCGGATATTAATGCGTTTTTTTTTTTTAAGAGATAGAGTGATTTAAAAGATAGGTTAATATGTCTAATAATATCAAAAAAACATATACAGTGTGTTTATAAAAAATTGTTTACATTTAAAATTCGATATTGACGTTACTATTCTCAACGGATTTTGATGCGTTTTGTTAATAGATACAGTGATTCAAAACGAAGGTTTATATTTGTAATAATATCCAAAAAACATATACAGAGTATTTAAAAAAATAGTTTACATTTAAAATTTATTATTACTAAACGAATTTTGATGTGTTTTTTTAATAGACAAAGTAATTTATGAGAATGTTTATATGTATAATATTATCAAAAAAAACTTATACAGAGTGTTTACATGTATAATAATATCTTAAAAAAAAGTTTACATTTAAAATTCGATATAGACGTTACTATTCTTAATGAATTTTGATGCGGTTTTTTTTTAATAGTTTTTTAATACTGATTCAAGAGGAAGGTTTATATGTATAATAATATCTTTAAAAAATAGTTTACAATTAAAATTGAATATTGATGTTCTATTGCAATTGAAAAAAAAGTGTTTAAAGGAACTGTGCACAGGTATCTATGGTATATAAAAAAAATAGCCACACAGGGTGGGTCAAAAAGATGTTATATTTAAAAACCCTTCAAACTAAAATGCTTTCTAACTATCTTGTTATACCATAAGGGGTTTACAAAATTGCTTGAATATAAAGATTTGCCAAACATTTTTTATTAAGTTTCTTATCACTATTCAACGGATTTCGATGCGTCAAAATGATATTTTGTGGAATAAAAGAGAAAATAGTAAAGGGGGCCAAAATTTATAATTGGACTTCAGGTAGTATTTTACATAATATATAAAAAAATTGTAAATAGTTTTTATAATTAACAAGTTGTACTAATTACTTTTGAATAATTAGAATTATGGAAGGTAAAAGCATTTATAATTAGCTTTATAACAATTTGTTTTTCTTGTCCTCTTGATGAAAACCCAAGGTTCAAAATAGTTAAAGTAGGTAAATCATACAGAGTAAAAACGATTTTTTTTTAGAAGTGTTGCAAATAATTTCAATTCTAAGTTTTGCTAGCCTTAATCTACAATAAATTTGCTACAAAATGGCAAAATATGGCAAATATACTTTTTTGATAGCTTAGTGAATTTGCCACAACAAAACAATAAATAGAAATGTTTATCTTTTTTTTAATAGAAAAAATTGATCATCAAATAACTAGGTCGTTAAAATAAAATTATTAAGAAATTTACATGCATTTATCGCATTCATCATAAAAGTCTTTAAAAACCCCGTATTTTATTTTTGAAAAATTCTCGCAAGTTAGGCAAAATTGTAACTGATATAACCCTTAATATATTACCAATTTCTTTATATTTTTATGCAAAAAATTTTAATGATACGTGACCTTACAAATCTATAATTTTGAGATATAATTATTTGGTCAATTTAGTATCATTTTTACTAAAAATAGAACCCATGCTAAAAAAACGAAAAGTAGGTATTTGTCCACAGATCGCTACACTGTGTGACTACCTACTTACGTAGACACACTGTATTTAGTTATTACATTACACTAAGTTCCAACAAAATTATAATATTTATTTACCAATTAATATTATCCAATTATGCCATCTTCAAAAACTTTTAATAAGGCCCAGCTCATAGGAACGTGTTAATTAGCAGAGCATTCCTGGCAAGCCGATGGCCGAAGGCGAAATTCATCCCTTGCCCAGGTTCACCGCAGGATTTAACCGGATTCTCTTAATAACCTCTATTAAATTGACCAATTTATTTTGCGATTGTTTTTGTCTTATCAAAGCTGTTTAATTACAAATTTACTTGTAACTTTGGATATCATATATAGCTCTACGGAAGGGTAGGTGGCCGACGTTAGATTTCAACGGTATAACGATTGTACAAGTCAAAGAAGGTTATACAGGGTGGACCAATTATTCGAGAAAGTCCAATATTTTTGTTGTTTAACGAGATATGATTTTTTTTTTGTTATAAAAGTTGTAGGGTTTTTAAACGTGCATGTACCTAAAATATTTTTATGTAAACAAAGTGTCCCAAAAAAGTTATAGCTAAAAAGTTTTTTTTATTGTAACTCCTATTTTTGTCAACAGAATAGGATTTAGCATTAAATTTTGCATATAGTACGTTATTTTATTTTGACAGTCGTGGCGATGTTGTCACGCCATTTATAATTTACTGCAACTTTCGTAACAAACATGCTACCCGAAAGTTAAGTAAAAACGGAAATAAATTAGTTAAAAAATACTTTGCTACGTGTGTTAACACTTAGGGACCATAGAATAAATTCCTATAAGAAACTTTACTAGGTCTTATCTAGGGTATTTCTTATAGCATGGCCAACATCTCAATATTTAAAAGGTAAATCTCAATTTTTTAAATGGAGCACCCTGTATATTGGGCATTTTTTAGATTTTGGAAATAAAAATATGGTAAGTTTTGTTAGCGATTCCCATACCAAAAATGTCAGGTTTTTTAAAAATTCATAGAATATATTTTTTTATAAAAGAACTTTGGTATTTTAAATAGAACACTCAATATATTTGTCAATATTTTTGGTTATTTCCAAAAGGAACCTGCAAAAACTTGACCCATACCGTTGCTGCCTCATTTTATGTAACGTTAGATGTATCAAATTTTTAATTCTTAATTTCCATGCAGTAAATTTTTGGAGGTCAATACATGCTTTATTTCTAAAAATATCCAAAGCTTTCATTACAGTTTTTAAAGGAAATTTTTTTAGCAATATTGACAAATATACTGAGTCTTTCACTTTTGAATTCAAAGTTCTTCTTTATAAAGAAATACTTGTCATGAATTTTTCAAACACCTTAAGTATCTTAAGAGCCTTACCTTTTTGTATAGGAATGGCTAAAGAAACTTACCTTATTTTTTACCTAAAAATTTAAAAATGGCCTAATATACAGGGATATTCTATTTCAAAAAACGAAAATATAGCTTTTTAATATTGAGATGTTGGCCATGCTCATGCTATAAGAAATACCATGTATAAGATCTAGTAAATTTTCTTATAGAAATTTATTTTGTGGTTCTTAGTGTCTTAAAACACCTAGCTAAGTATTGTTAATAACTAATTTATATCCATTTTTACCTAATTTTCGGGTACATTTGTTTTTTTACGAAAGTTTCAGTAAATTATAAATAAGCTTGGTAACATCGCCACGAGTGTCAAAATAAATTAACGTGTCATATGTGAAATATCATTAGAGTTTAACGATTTAATTATTGTACGAGTCAAAGTAGATCATATGAATTTTTTTATAATTTTTCAAAAGTGTAAAGCGGGTAAAATACACATTTCTTCGATGGGGGTGAGTCCGACGTTAAATTTCGACGAATGTCATATGACTTTTTTTTAATTTTCAAAGGTGTCAAGTGGGTTAAATAGACATATCTTCTATAGATTTAGACGGTAAAATAATTCTCGGTATCTGGGACGGTCGTCAGAAAAACCAGAAAAATGGTTGTATCTCAACATTGCATATTTAGAAACAATTTTTAATTCTTAATATATTTTCATTACAGTTTTTCATGTTGGTAAAAATACAGGTATTTTTGGGCAAAAGTTACCTTTCTGGCCAAACCTCGTAGATGACTAATAAAATTTGATATTTGATGGTTTCTTTTAAGTTTTTGGACCATGCAGGACTTTTTATAAAGAATAATTTTTTTTCATATAATTAATAGCAATAAAGTTTCCCATATGACGACAACTTACGTTGACACACTGTATATCCTGATGTCGTTGTTTATACGTAAAGAAAACGTTTTTGTAGTTACATAGTTACATGTTTTAAATCAATAATATTTTTTTGCCTTATTTTGCTGGTTTGTATATTCAAATTTTTCTTTGAAAATTAGACCAATATCAAATAAAACCGCATTTCCTAAAAATAAAAGGAAATTGTAAAAAGACACACGAAACCCACACAAGTAGTCTCGGAATCTTCTAAATATGATATGGAAGTCGTGGAACAATCGGCTGGGATTATGCGTCGCCCTTTCGGAATGCACTTGCACGTTTTCCATTCCCGTTCTGTTATCCCATATAATGTGCGGGATATTCTCAATCACCCCAGTTTGTTTTAAAAATATAAAAATGGTTTAAAAAAAGTGGCTATTAGAAAACCAATGGGCCAATACAGGGTGTCTCTAAAAGGTCTGTACAAAATGCTACCCCTGAATTTCTTGAGCCAAAATACGACGGTCTAACCCAATTTACCCTAGTCTACAAATTGATCGTTTTCAAGGTACTGGGTGTCAAAGTTTTTATTTAATTTCAGTTATTTTGAAGTATAAACATTTTGCCACGAAATTTTGTATTAAGAGGTTTTTGAGGGTGGGAAATCGAACCGTGCTAAATATAGACGAAGCCACCTGCAGTCTATTGCTAAGGTTCAAAGTGTCATAACTATGTTTGCCTTGGTATAACAAAATTTTAATAAATAATTTTTATTCTCCTATATTTTTGGTACCAAAGAAACACTTCATAAAAATCGCTCCGAGCGGAGCAACCGTTTTTGAGATATTTCAGATTAAATCTTTTATGTCATACAAAAGTTTGTTATTACACTTTATCTCTAGGCCATATGGTAGGGTCAAAAAGAACTGTACAAATTGCTATTACAAATTCTTTGGGCCAAAATACAATGATCTAATGCAATTTGTCTTAGTCAAAAAGTTGCTGGTTTGCGAGAGTTCGACTCAAAATAAATAAATGAAAAATTTGACACCTTGTATCTTGCAAACCAGCAATGTTTTGACTAAGATAATTTGTACAGATCGTTGTATTTTGGCCTAAAGAACTTGTAGTAGCATTTCGTGCAGACCCTTTAGACACTAACAGGTGGCCTAGATAAAGCGTGAATGAATGCAATGAGAAGGCTTTGTATGCAATAAAATGTTTAATCTGAATTATCTCAATAACGTTTGCTCTTTGCGTATATTTATCAAGTTTGCCTTTTGGCGGAAAAAATATGGGAGATTAAAAATACTTTACCAAAATTATAATATACCGAGGCAAAAAAAAGTTACAAAACTTTGAACCTGAGCAATGGCCTGCATTTTACAATAAAAACATTAGCATATTTAGATTCCCCACCCTAAAAAAACCTCTAAGTACTAAATTTTGTAAAAAAAAATGTTTTATAATAAGTAATATATTTAAAACTAACTGAAATTAAAAAAAAAACTTTAACACCCTGTATCTTGTAAACGATCAACTTTTTAACTAAGGTAAATTGGAATAAATCAGCGTATTTTGGTCCTAGGAATTTGTGGTAGCATTTTATACAGACCTTTTAGAGACACCCTGTATAATATAAAAAATAAATAATTTTAATTAATTGCCATTTAGGGTAGTCAAAGTTAGGTACTTGCTTGCTTGCTTGTTTATGGCTTTCAGTGCTAGTGAATCGCCAGAAGTTAGGTACTTTTACAACCAGCAAAAATAAAACTTTTTTATTATTTGTTGTTTTTCGTATCTTGCCTAATTTAGGAAAAAAATAATTTCCACGTAAATTCATATTACTGGATCCCACAAGCACCATGAATGACCGGTTGAGCTGAAAATGGCCCTAAATTCCTTTTTTAAAATGGAACCACCCGTATATTTTTATTTATTTGAGTAACAAAATGAAATTTCAAGTATAATGACACCGCAATTGCTACTTTTTGACATTTAACCTCTAAATATTTAATTTATAATAATTTGGAGTGCAAAGAATGCGATAAAATGGTACCCTAATGTTGGACAAAGTAGTCACAGCAAAGTAGATAGTTACATCTATGTTTTTTTTTCGTCCAAAATGTATGGGTTTATCGAAATATTGGCACCTTTAATCAAAAATAAAAATATTAAGAGGTTAATTGTTAAAAAGTTGCAGATGGCGTAATACAGGTGTGGACCAAAGGAAATTAAAAGCATAGTAAATATTCTAGGTGGAGTCCGACGAAAGACGGAATCGGTAAGGCGGCAGCTCCTGATCATTCTGCTCAAATTGTGCGTAGTTGTGCTAGTAGATTGGTGGAGGGAACTCATACGGCTGTCATATTTAAATTAAGAAAGTTACCGCCTTTTCACATTTACACGCTAAGAACGCAGAAAGTCGGCTGTGCGTGTGAAAGGTCTCTTAAGACTCCATACACTTCGATAGAGTCGGTCCGTCGCCCAACTTTCCATCTTCCGCTAGTCTGAAAAGGCAGTTAGGGTAGTTTCCGCTAAACCGAAAATAATAAAAAGTAACCGAAACTTTGAAATAATGCACATTTAGGTCACATACCTATTTTTAATATTTTTACAATTAAAAAAATTATGTTATAGATAATTTGAAATCCTTTAAGATAAGGTATTTCTTGCCCCGCTTTCCATTAGAACTTTTTGCGTTTGTTTTTGGAAAGGGTTACCCTAAATAAGTAAATTTTGACATAAATGTGTGTCCTCCTAAAATTAAAAATTCACGTGTTTTATGATTTTTTTATAAGTGTACGAATAACGAAAATACAGGGGGTCGTTTTAATTGGAATGCACTGTATGTAACAACAACAAGCAATACCAAAATAATTAAGTTTATATACAGGGTACTAAAAATGTTGTTAAGAAAATTAAAGGGTAGATTCTACATCAGAAAATATAAAAAAGTTCACATAAGCATAGGCCCGCCAATTTTTGGTTCTCAAGATACAGTGTATTAAACTTTTAAAAAAACTAAAAAAATTTAAAAACACCTAAATTGTTAGACTAAATATAAACCTTATTTAAATAAGTATTTATTGTTGCAACATAAATGCTAATAAAAAATTTAAAACCAAATTCTTAGAAAAATGCTTCTTTTATGATCTTTAAATATGCAATTCGGTGTATTTTTTTAAAGTAAATCAGATACGTAAAAAGCTAATTTTTACATTTACACAGTCAGTGGACTAGCGTTTTATTCTAGAAATATTTCTTCAGTTGTCGCTCGAGACGCCACTGGACATATTAAATGTAAAAGTTAAGTTAATAATAAATAACCTGCCAAATTCTATGGGTAAGATTACCATATTAAAACAAAATTGGGTAAAAAATATTTAGGATAATTAAAAAAAAGTTAGAAGTTTAACACCTCTTATATTGTATCTTGAAAACAGGGAACTTGAGGAACTTTTTCATATTTTTAATAGTGAAATTGGCTTTTTAACTTTTTTTACAACATTATGTAACACTTTATATAGACTAATAAGTAATAATAATTTTATTAAAAGGGTGTTTTTAAAATTTTAACAATTTGAAAAAGTTAAACATCTGTCTTGAGAACAAGGAAATTGTAGACCCATGTTTATATGAACCTTTTGTCTTTAAACTACCCAAAGAATGGTCTATAAATATCCTTAAAATTAACTCATTTATTTTAATACGTTAACTTTTAAATGCCGCTGTATTAAGGTTGTTTTTGCTTTACTTGCTTAGCTTACATTTAATAATAAAACCCTAATAATTTTACGATAAAAATAACAAATAAAAGAAGTAAAAAGAATCACAAAAATAATCGGAAAATCTGCATAGCCTTTATGGGAATCCCCTAGAAATGATATGGAAGTAGTGGAACAATTGCATGACATTATGCGTCTTCTTACCGAATGCACTTGCACGTTTTCCATTACTGTTCTGTTATCCCATATAATATGCGGGATATTCTCAATTTTCCTGGATTATTGAAAAAATATTACACCGGTCAACAGAAAAAAAAATTGTGTTTCTATTCTCATGCTTAAATTGTGATTCTAGGTATTAAAAAACACTTAAATTTAAATGTTTGGTCTTTTAAGTTTGCTTTTGTCTAATTCACGTTGATAAGTATATTGATAAAAGAAACTCATACAAACCTATAAGAAATACAATTAAAAAGAAAAAAATATGGTAAGCCATTGCTTTTTCCAAAAATAAAAATAATTTTTAAATCATCATTTATTTGGCAACAAATTTGACTTCTTTTACTTCAGGGCACCGTTTTCGTAAGAAAAACTAAATATAGAACATCAGCATACTATTTCAAAATGATTTCGGTATTCCACAAGGGGCTACGGTTTTTTTTGCGCAAAATGGTGCATTAGAGAAAAAAGTCGGAAAGTCAAATTTGTTGGAAAATAAATGGAGATTGATATTAAAAAAACCAGTGCTGTACTATATATTTTTTAAAAAATCTTCAGTATACATTTCGTTTGAACGCCAATTCTTTTGGTGCTTAGTAAGTGCATGCCAAATTTCATGAAAATATTTTAAACAATTTAAAAGTTATAATAAGAAAACCGTTTTTGTCTTAAAATTTGAACGCCCTATAGCTTAAAAGTTAAAAGGTTTAGAACATATGTTCATATGAACTTTTTTCCTAAAATAAGCCAAGAAATCAAATTTTGTATTTTTACCCATCAATTAAATTACACCCTTTATAAAAATTATTGATTTTTACCAAAAATTTGGAAAATTGCTCTCATTTCTACAAAAGTAAACTTTAATAAAAAGAAATATATATGGTTTTTTTAGTTTTGGTCTAAAAACAGTTAAAATTTAATGGAAATAATATGGAAAAGTCAGACACAAAATTGTGTTATTACTCTTAAAAAAGCAACACATATTAAGGTGGATCTTGTAGTTTTGTGTTGTTTTTTTCTCGTGCTTTGACTTTATCGTTTTCGCTTATTAAATATGACCAATGGCGACCTTAGCTTTGTACTACAGGGGTGGTAAAATAAGGGTCAAATATTTTTAGAGGGGATAAATCGGATTAAAAATAGAATAAAAAAATTACATAGCTTATTATGACGACTCTCTCATAAAAATAATATAAAAAGAATTGCCTTAATAACACCTTTCATTACTTAAAAACACCTTTTTATTATAAAAATAATAAAAAGTCCTAATAATGACATAAAAAACATGTTTGTTATTTTAATTAGGTACAAAAAAACAGGAGCAAATTAAAGCCAATGTGTGGGTTAAAATATTATTTATAGACTTTACATTTTTTTGCTGTTACTCGTATTATGGTTCCGTCCAAAAATTAGTACTCTCGTTTCGGGACATATTTTTGGCTATATTCTTTGCAATGTCAAAAATGAAAGTATTTAAAAGTATTCTTCTATATAGCTATAGGTACTGGTTTTGAAATGAATACTATAGAAACCGGCAAATAAAATAAATCTTGCCATTGTTTGGCTCCAACCGACACTAATTTTTAGCCAAAAATGGTCAAATATAAATCTTTCGGCCATGTTAAATACAAACAATAATTGGGGGTTATATAACCCTTACGATTTTTAGCACAATGTTTAAAAACTGCATGTAAAACATAGTGGTAAACTTGTTTGACAAAAAAAACAAGACGCGTTCGCCCAGTCGAACATCCGAAACATTTGACATTGATAGGCTTTAAAAGTGTTCTTATTATGAAGTTCATTTCCTTACTGGCCCAGGGACTATACAGTGAGGATAATAAAAGTATTTCTTCCTTTTTATCTTTTAAATAAGACAAAATATCGAGATCGGGTAAAATTTAGGTGAAGGGGTCACACTTAAACTACTTTTTTGCTTAAAAATAATTTTGGTCACCTAACCTAGTACCAAGGTCTTGTAGCACCTCGTTTTAAAGGTCCTCTAGTTCTCTACTTAACTTCGTTTTAGAAAATCGATCCAGCCGTTTTAGACTAAGAACTGTTTGAAATTTGGCCTAAATACTGTAAAAACAATCCGGTTTTATTGGTATTCGCTTATAAGTCTGGAACGACTAGGCCGATTTTAAAAAACAAAGCGTTAAGTGGAAAATTAAAGGGCCGTTTAAACGAGGTGCTACATGCCCTCCCTTCTTTCCATTAAAAAAAAAGTAGCTAGTGCTTCCTTGAAACTAGGCCACGTGACAAAAAATATTTTTATGTCAAAAAGTATTAAAATATTACCCTTTTATCCAAATTTTATCCGACTTTAATATCTATCTTGTCCTATTCAAAAGTTATGGGGAAGACAGGGTTTTCATTTATATTTTACCACTTACTTTAATTTTATAACCAAAAAGAATAAAAAAATACGTCTGTTATAAAAGTCTTATACTTTTTCATCTATTATGTTTTAGGCATAAAAAAGAAACAAATAAACAACAAAGACTCAAAAAAATAAAAGGGTTTTTTTAATGAAACACCCTGTATATTACGTCACCATCACAATCTTCTTTTAAAACGTTACACCTTACTATTTAAAAAAAGAAGTTCAACCGAAATAATTTCTATGCCAAAAAGTAGTTTAAGTAATACCCTTTTACACAAATTTTACAAGATCTCGATATCTTGTCCCGTTAAAAGATAAAAGGGGAAGAACTTTTAATATCCTCACTGTATATTTGTATCTACAGTACCTACTAAAGCAGTGCTGGTTAAATAAAATATCTTGTTTAATATGACCAATACAATTAGTATAGAAATAATAAAAAAGCTTGTTCCGAATTTTTAGTATTCTTTTATTTATAAATCTCAAGGGCAGTTTACTAACATCCATTCACATTTACGAAAGTTTTACCGGTAATCCGGCTCTAACGCTGCAAAGTCCTTGATTCGATTAGAAGACGAAAGCTACAAGGGAAATAGATCTTACAGTCAGCCATGTTTTAGCACTGTTTGACCACAAATTCTTCCTTTAGGTTTCTTGTCCAATTTCACTGCTTACTGCCTAATTGGATTTTCAATTATCTAACCAGGTTTTAATGAGTTTATTCTGTTTATTTTACACACCGAAATGGGATGAAGAGCTTGGAAATTTTAGATTATTAAATTTACTTAAACTAACGGATAATTTAAAGATGAAATTTAACCACTTATTAAATAATTATGAACCTAAAAATAATGTATGTATTATAAAATTCCAGAGCAGTATATTACATTACAAGTGTGGAAAATGACTAATTTCACACGAGTGGGAATATTGTAGCACGAGGCGTTAGCCGAGTGCGACAAACCCACGAGTGTAAGAAAGTCATTTTCACACGAGTACTGTACACTATTTTTCCTACGACCACAAATTATTCACCAAAAAAAAATAAATTAAAGTTTGTCTGTTCAGAAAAAATAAAAACAATTGAGAACTTTGCAACACTAGGGTGATATTTACTTTGCAACACTAGTGTGATATATACTTTTCCTCACTGCTATATTATACTGTTTTGACAATATTTTTACATCGAAAATCACCTACCTAGAAGCATTATATAACTTTTATCATTTTGGAATTTAAAAAGGCCCTCACTTAATAAAAATTGTATGGTTTTGTTAGGTAATAACGCTAATAGTTTAATACGGTTTTCTGCTATTATAAGGGTTTTTTAAAAATTATCGATTCTTACATATTTTAGACACTCTTCTAAATAAAACGTAAGTGGTGCATATCCAAAATATTCCGTTTTTTAAAAAAATATCAGTAAATAAACTTACGGGACCGGGGAGTGAAAAGGGGTGCTGGGTGGGGTAAAATTGGTAAAACGAGTTAATGAAACTGAACATCACATGTAAAAATTAAGTAAAAATAACAGTTTTTCCTCATATTTTTAAGAAAAATATAAAAAAATATGAAAATTGTAAATGCATAACCTAAAGTCCTTAAAGTAAGGAAAAACGACTACCAAACGTCAGTTACCATGCAAAATATGGAAAGCATTTGGCAACGTCGGAAGGGTCTGATTCTATTTATGAATGGATAAAAGAAAGTGGATTCATAAAGTGTGTATTAGCCTTAGGTTTAATTAGGGATTAAAAAAAAAAGATTTAACTAGTTGTTTGAGTACACGAAGAAAGAGAGGAAGGAATTTGATCTATAGGCTTTTTTCTCTGGCGCTTTAGGTCGAACGGTCAAGCGGCAAGGCTGCCTCTATAAAGTACGTGCTCAAAGGTAGAAGTGGAGATTTTAAATTTGATCTACTTACCTGACAACACTGTGCCAGTCAGTGAAAGTTGTTTTTTGTGGTTATGTCTATTTTTGTTTATGTTTTTATTTTTTCGTAAATTTTAATAAATATAAAATAAGATGATTTTCGCTAATTTGGGTTCTACCGTTTAAGGTAAATAAAAAGTTTTTTTTACTGTCACTACAATAAATATGTCACTTGCAAACCAATAGCAGTTTTTAGAATGACATCATAATATGTATCACACCAGTGTTGTAAAGTACTTTGCAACACTAGTGCTGTAAAGTACTTTGCAACACTAGTGTGATATAACGCATTTTCTATGCATGAAATCAGTGTGCTATTTGCTATTTTCACAAGAGTGGTGTACATTTTATGTCAGAAATATTTGTTTATGTACCTCTTGAGAGGACTAAACAAATCTAATCAAGTTAAAGTTAAATTAACCTTTTCTGCTACAATTAAATAGGACATATTTAAGATATAAATTTAAAAAATATATATCGTTTTTCTTTAAAACTGGGTGGCATAATATAAATTAAAACCCTGTACGACAATATGAAAAATTTAACATTATTTTTTGTATACAATTCTTTAACCTTTTGTTACAATTCGTAAAGTAAGCGATTTGACAATTTTGACATCCTAGATATATTTTTATTTTTTTACTCAAAGTGTGTTTTCTTTTTTTATTGCCAAAATCTTTAGACTTTCCCTGTATTGATATACTCTCCATATATTAAAAGCACCCTAGATCGACTCTAAGGTGTCACGGCTAAGGTAGTTGTCGTGGGTAACCTTGAATAAACCTGACCGGATCTGGGTGCTGTTTACATGGAGACCATATTTATACAGGGAAAGTTCAAAGATTTTTTGGGGATTAAAAACAAGAAAATAAACTTTGTTAAGAAAATAAACACATATCTAGAAAGTCAAAAATTGGTAAACCACTTACTCTACAGTTGTTATAAAGGGTTTAAGAATTCTATAAAAAAATCGCCATGTCAAATTTTTCATATTGTCGTACATTATTTCAGTGGTAAAGTTGGGCCAAATTGCTTATTTTTAATTTTTTAAATAGTTATAACTTAATAAATATTAATTTTTCGAAAAAAATATAAAGAGTCATTTTCGGTGAAAAATTTGTCAAAACATTATATAAACTCTTATTTATTACAACTTTTTCTTAATCGTCAAAACAATTGCGGTTTAAAACAAATTCTGACATAAATTCGAGCTGACAACATGTGCCGTCGTAATCAGCATTTTATTCTAAACATGATTCTGCAAGAACATTCCATCAGAATAATTTTTGATACATTGGCGCCAATACGACCTGGTCTATTTCTTTTACTTTTATTTTCTTTTAATTTTTACTATGATAAATGAAAATACACCTTTTTACTCTAATGTAAGCAAAAATAGAAATGTCATGATCTTTTAAAATATTGTTTCAACTTATTAAGCGCACAAACCCACTTTCTACTTTTCTAATTAAATCTGTTGACTCAGTCCAGAAACTTCTCAGTTTTAATTAATATTGCTCCCATAAAACTTAAAAATCTGTTTTTAGCTTTTCGAGTTGTATACTAACATACTATTAAGAGGAGCGCCGTGACAAAATAAATCAACTTATTTATAACCCGCAACTAAGTGGATACGAAACATCGGGCTAAGTGAGCCAGTTCGCATTATACTTTTAAATACGAAATAAATCTTTTACTAAAAACCTAATAAAAGTTAGGATATTATTGTTATGTGACTACAACTTTTTAATTCCAAGATTTTACTGTGTTAGTAAAATAATAGTGTGTAGTAAACATAGTGACTTTCTATTTAAAGAAGATAAAATATTTAAGGTATGTTTTAGTTAATTGCTTTTCTTCTAAAATTATTATGTTTACTAAAATAAATCGTTGATGATTTTAAAATTGAAGTATCTCAAAAAATATTTTTTGGGAAAGAATCAAAAGTTTTAACGTATGTAAAACAGCACATAAATTTATACAATAAACATAAAATTGAACCGGGTAAATTTAACTTATCAACTGATTTTTAGCTTTATTCTAAAGCCAGAGTTATTAATTATCTTTAAACATTGTCTAGAAAAAAACAGAACTATAAAAAAATAGATAGCTACGAAAGTTTGTAAAATTAATGATTAATTGATGAAACACAGGAAACTTGAGCATCACTGAAATAATAAAACAGTCACATAATCTACAATGAGTAGCTTAACTTTTAACTAGAGTAAATATAAAGTGTCCCAAAATATGTGGGCAATCTCCATGATTCATTTAAAACACATACAGGTGATCAAGCCTAAGTCGACACTATTGCTAATCTTTTATTATTAGAGATACAAAGTCGTCTAAATTAGTAAAGTATATTTTTTTTTGGTTGTTAACATACTGCCATCAGAAAACAATTTACCATCGAGTTTTCAATTTATTGCAAAAAATATATATTTTTAGTGGAACACCACTGTACATTACATTATTATTTAAAAGGTCAATCAAAGAGCTTTAAAAACTTTAATTGTAATATATCCAATTTTAATAGTTTCGGAAATATTGCCATTCTCGGAAATTTAGTTGAAAATTGGAATTTTAAAATAAAACACCCTGTATATTGCATCACCAGGTACGATGATATGTATATCTTTTATAGTTTAACAAATATGGCCACCAAATCTGAAATTTAAAGTTAAATTTTCATTATTTCTACTAGTAGGGGAGCCCACGATGCTAAATGGGGATTTACTCGAGCGTCATAGAGACCTATTGGGTGCAAAGCTTGGATAATTAAAAGAAATGCTATATATGTATACCTTTTCATGGAGTGGTGGGGAAAGTGGCTAGAGCCTTTTAAATATGTCAAAAAATATTATTACTATTTCGGCTTGTGGAAATCGTTCGGGTAGTATCGGATTATATATTTTTTGTTGTCCTAAATTACTATCTTCAAAATTAAAAAATAGCCACTGTTCGTAAATGTTGAACTGACGTTTTCTTTGTAGCCCTCTGTTTCCTTTGCGTCACTCTCAAATTTTCAGATTAGTGGAATATATACTGTTTAGCATGTAATTAACTTACCCATATCTTAATCTGACGCGCTTGACAATTTCATATGGATATATTTTTGTTTTTATAATCGGCCCTGTATACAGAGCTGATATTTGGTGGAGGGCTAACCAGGTACTAGGTATCCTCCGATATATTAATCTGGCACGCTGTAGTAAATCCAAATGCCCTCTTGGGCTCCCCACCAACAGCTCTGAGCTATAAGCAATAAATTTAGTGTCGTAGATAAAATGGACATTTATTCTACCATTTTTAGATTTGAATGGTAATATTTCTAAAACTATAAGAGAAAGACATGACAAAGTGGCTATTTAATAATGATGCACTATACAGGGTGTTTTATTTAAAATATCAGATTTTCTATCAGATTCTTATGGATACTATATTTCCAAAAGAATTAAAAATTGGATATAACACCTGTGGACTTTAGAGTTTCCTTTGATAGACATTTAAAATTGTGATATAATTTACCTGGTGCTTCATTTAAAATCAGTATAATTTTGCAATAAATCGAAAACTCAATGTTTAATTGTTTTTCTGTTGGCTGCACCTTGATCAGCGGAAAAATTACTACAACTTCATTAATTTAACCGTTTATTAATAATGCCGACTTAACTTTGATCACCCTGTATAAATAATATAACAATTTGTATATTTTTACAGCTCCCTAACAAAAATATGCTCTATAATAATTTTTTGAGTAATTTTTTGCCTTGGTATAATTTACAAATTCTTTATGGTTATGATAAATAGGAAGATCTACTCAAATTATAATTATGTCAAATATAGACATTTCAAAATTTCATTTTTCATCAAGGGTAAAAAGTTATAGGGTGAAAAACATCCGGTATAGTATAATTGGTGTGTGTCAAAAATGGTAACTAAAACTTCCATTGAATTTAAGAACTGTATAAACGCATAACTGGGTGATTCAAAAGGACACATTTTTAGGTTTCATTAGTGATTACTTAGTCGCGGCTAGCCCGAGAAAAAGTTGCGCCCTGAGGAGGCTACGATTTTTGCCCGCGATTATCTTAACGTAACCTTGGTAAGCTTATTTAGAGTCGGCTGAACCTATTTTCTTAACAGGATGATAAAGAACTTAAAAAACTTTTTATGCTCAAGAGTGTGCTTTATACGTTACAGTGGAAGACGCGTGTGTTGTAACAAATTTATTTTAAAGTTTTTGCTTCTAAATTCATCCATAAAAAGGGTGGCCTAAAAATACGTCTCTCAACTCATTTTTTTTTTTATAGAAATGTGTTTTTACATTCCCTAATGATGTATTAAATTCTAACTACGTTTTATGTAGCATGTCTTATACCTAAAGTTAACAATGATAGAATAAATTAACCATTGATTTCTTTTAAACTTGTAAAAACATGAAAGTTGAAATATTTGAATTTAAAAAACGGAAGGTTTATTTTTTTTAAATGGTCAGACACTTTAGATTTTTATTTTTAAATGCAATTTTTTGGTAATTTCATATACACACAAAGTAACCCAAAAATAAGTCAAGACCACTAAACTAATTTTTGAATCAAAATCTTACCATATTACTCAATAAGTATATATTCGATGGGCGATTCTTATTTTTGGGCCCACCCTGTAAACATGACTTTATCATGAAAAACAAAACCCAGTCAAAAATGAAAAATAGACCTGTTTAAGCGTTTTAAATATTTTAACTTACTTATTAAACCGATGAGTAAATTTTTCAGGCAAATGTTGACTTTAGGTACTACGGTACATAAAACAGTTAGAATTTATATGCATAAAAAAAAGTATACAGGTTGAGCTAAATAACATAACACATAGGCAATGTGAGGGAAAAGAGACAATCTAACTAAATCTCGGCATGTAAACATGCGTGACTAATACTGCTTGTTTTGTTATTCTATTACTCGCCGATGTACCAAAATTGGTTTGCTAAAGCAGTATGTTTTTGACACCCTCATTTTTTAAACATTATCTTTTAGTCAACTATTTTTTAATTACGTATGAGTATATAAAATATTTACAATTAGGTTCGTAAAATCAACTAACAATTAAACAAATTACATTGAGACAAAAAAATTTCAGTAAGCTAAAATACCGCTTATGTCATAGCTGACAAATAATCTGTTACAAATGAGGAACATTATCGTATTTAAAATTTAAGAATAAAAATTTACATAGAAAACATTAGTCCTTTTTGACCTTACGATGTCGCCTTTAGTTAATTGTAATGTTAAAAAAAAACCTAATATATATGTAAATATTAATTTCGATATATTCGTAGATAATTGATTCAATTAGTGGTTCTCAAAAAACGCAGCCGTATAGCGGCAGGCGCGGCGCGGAGGCTCAACAACGGTAATATAGTTGGAGGCGGTGCTCCTAACAAACATGATGTAAAACACATACTTTGTACATTGTACTTTACATGCGGCAGTTTCTAGTACACGTTCTAGCTACATATTGCGAGTGAGGGCACATTGACAAAATAATAAACCTGTAAGTGCGCCGCACATTGAAATTTTTTTCCAATATAAAAAATGTTTAAATTTTAATTTTAGTGCAAAAAAATTACTTTTTGCGCAAAATGAAACAAAATTTATGTTAAAACGGATCATTTTACCTCCCCTGGACACATGCCACCTGAAGCGGTCGCCTCACCTCTCGGGGCGGCCCAGCACTTGGTTTTTTTAATCTTTTTTTTGACATCCCACGAAGGCATATGCCTAAATACCAGAGTACCGTGGGTGTTGGGTTATTAGATGCTTTAACCCATCGTTCCCCCTGTTTCCGTCAACGTTGTCCAAGCACTGAAACATGCAGTTATGCATTTCACAGTACCTTTAGACAACGCGGTAGTGTCACCACGGTCGTTATTTTTAAATAACTACTACCTAAATATGTCTCCCCCGCTGGGAATCGAACCGTCGACCTCTGGCTTCGAAGATCAAAGCTCTGTCCACTGCGCCACGGAGGAGACCTGCTATTTACCCTTAAACGACAACTTGGGGTCACCCATGATCCGACGAAACAATAATTTAGACGTATTTCTTGCAAAAATTGTCTTCTAATTTTGCTGCTACACCTGCCTTTGTACCGTGGCTGTTACTATTACCACAGCAAATAACGTATGCAGTAAAAGTTTATTGCCTGAATTATAGGTGTTTGAGATCGCCGACGATCCATGTTGTTATTTGTGAAATAAAGAAAAGTCATTAAAAAAAATATTTAAATTAAAAGGAATTTTAAAAATTTAAAAGAAGAAAGTTATAAGGATAATGTCAATAATAATTATAGTTTAAGTGATAATAAAAGTAAATTATAATAAGGAGAAGAGAAAGAAGTGTAGACAGACAAAATAGTGTATAAACCAACTAAAAATGAATCCTAACGATAAAGCACATCTGCAACAAACTTATTTATGAAAGCTGTGGTTAAACAGACCGTCCACAGATGGGGTTTACAAGAGGACCAATGAATAAAAGGATAATTTGCCGTGAGAAAATGTTGATTTTGTATATAGGGTTAATTTTTTATTTTTAAGCAATATATCATTTAGAAGAACATTTTAAATTACTTTTTTTCATGTTATAAGGATTTTAATAAGTTGAAGGACTTTAGGGTTATTAAAAACTGATTAAATAAAGTTTTTATAATGAAACAATCCAGAAACAGGTATAATTTGCTTTTCAAAACGCATGTTCTTTTGATTTTCTACCAACACAATTTTTAGCTTTAAACGAATGTGATCAGGCTGTCGCCAAATTATGGAGTTCAATAATATTTTATATTACATATTATTTTTATCGATTACAAACATTATTCTAAATAAATTGTCTTTATGACATTTTGCTTAAAAAATAATAATAAAGATTTAGGTTTAGGCTAGTTAACTCATAGTTAACTCTTAAAGAAAAATTATGTTTTTTAGGTTTTTGCGAACCCTGTATACAAAATCAACATTCTCTCGTCGTCCCTAATTTTTCACAAGCAAAAGTTTTTATAAAAAATGACTTTTTTCGATAAGAATTTTTTTGTCGATTTGTTCTCTTGTAAGCCCCATCCGTGGACAGTCTGTAGATGGCAATCTATTTTTTTTTCTTTAAAAACTCGGACATTGAAACAATTATTCTGCATCTTCCTGAACATAAAGTAACAGCACGTAATACAAAAACTGATTAGGAAGCTTAACAATTTTAACATGCTGCATAAAATTTTTACTCTTACAAACGAACAAATACCTACGTAGAAATAAGACACACTTTTCAAAAATATACAAACCTATCGATAAAACAAAATCAAAAGACTTTTTGCTTTACTGCACACAAGTAAGACTTTAAAGATTAATCATAAGGATTTAAAGAAGATGTACAAAAAGAAATTAAAAACATATTTGTTAAGTTACAAAACAACCAAAAAAATTAGTTTTTTTGCCGTTCATATTTTAAAATACCCATAATCCTTCATGGGGTCATATGCGACCCAAGAGCGTAGCTACCGCCGTATTAACCGTATTATTTATATAAATAAGAAAAAACAATGTTCTTGAAAAGACCTTCTTTTTATTTTGGCCTTTAAATTTTTTGGCCCCTAAGTTATTGTGATACGAGACAAGCTACGCCACTGATGCGACCCATGTTGTCATTGAATGAACAATTTAATTATTTTCAGGGTAAGTTTTTTCCAATAGAAAAAAGATATAATTACACTTTGCTAAATTTTCTCACTAAAGTGTTCTTTTTATATTTGTTTGTCGTTTATAATATTTGGTGCTGGTCCCTTTGTCAAAAAATATAATTAAAATATTCATTCAAATTATCCAGGACTTAGTGGGTGCAGATACATATGCAATAATATGCATATTTAATTTTCTCAGTTTGCAAGTAAATTTTTTATTTTCCATAAGTTGAAAAATGTCATAAAACTAATATTATTAGATTTATATTAAAACATGCAGACCATAAATATACATATGATGTAAAATTATCTGAAGTTAAGCCTTCAAGTGATGCCATGCAAGTTTTAATAACCCTCTTAGTACTTTCGGGATGTATAGCGGCAAGTTATGAACTTTTTAGTAAAGTTTAAGTTAGAAAGAATATTTTAATCTAATATTAAAAGAAACACATTAAGTTTATTTACATAAAGTAAACAAAATATTGAGAATTATTTAAAACACATGAAAAGGCAATATGACAAAATGTTAATGATATATTTGCAGGATTTTTTGAGGCCCAGTTAACTACTTTTAAACATGTTGGTTGTACTTAATAGGCGGCACTTTAGTAATGTTAACACTGAAATTAAATTTATTTTGGCATAACCTACAACTTTATTATTTTTTGAATATTTTGTAAAATGGGGATTGCATAGAGCATGTGAAGTTTAACGAAATTTACGCGTAAAAATCAAAAGCGTAGCTTGTGCTGTTAAAATTTATTCTTTATATAATGACATATACTTGGCTAAAAGATATTAAACCATTCAAGTTCATTAGAAAACCGCATCTTTCTTAAAGTGACTTTTTGGTAAGCAAATAGTTTTTTTTTTGGCTTTGAGTTATTAAATCTCTAGAGATTACACAGGCCCACAAAAAAAAATAAGGTCTATTAAAGGATGATTACTCTTGATAAGTAAATTTTGACATAAAATTGTAGTCCCTTAAATATAAAATTTGACGTGTTTTAGGATTTTTCTATAAGTGTACAAATAACTAAATTATAGGGGTGGCTCGTTTTAATCTTGAATGCACTGTATATTTTGAATATCTTTATTTTTTTATATATAAATATATTTTTTCAGACTGAGTCAACATACAAATTACTCAACAATAATTCGGAACAGTCTCTTAGGTAAGTTTTAAAATTGTATTTTACAAAAGTTTTAAATGTCAGTTTTGTTATACAGTCATGGGTGTCTAAATCTGTTATGCAAAAACGAAAAATTTAAGTTTATAGTAGTATATTTAAATGCAGAATAAAAATATAATTTTTACTACATAAATAATAAATTGGCATACATTTTAATCTATGGATTCTATTTTAAATTTTAATGCAGTTCAACTCTGAAGTAAGGAAAGTCCCAACCAAATGTTTACTGTCTACTTTGACTAATATTAATCAAATTTCTGAGATATAAAGAGCCAAAAAAATGTGTTCAACAACAACGAGCCCTGTGAGCAATAAGTAGCAAATGCCTTTAGAATATCGATGGGTTTTTGACAAAACATCGTAAGCAGACATTCGTCCATTTTACGGGAAACGGATTTTTTTGTTGTTATTTTTAAAAAGTTTTTCCTCGCATAACTTTTGCTTACTATTTTAAAAATAAATTTTTAATTCAGCAATGATCACAAGGGTATATTTTTTAAATCTCTTTAAAAACATTTTTCCTAGTGATAAAATATGACTCTTTTTAATTCTATATTTTTACGTATTCTGTACATCTAAAGTGGTACCAAAAGCTGACTATAGATTTAAAAAATAAGAAACTAACTTAAATATTTTTTTATTATATTTTTTAAATAATAAAAATTAATACTCTTTACACCTGGTACACAAATTTTATAAAAACTTGTATTCCCTTTCAGAATAAAGATATTATTTATAAATCTACTTTTTGTAACTAAACCTCTTATAAATTCACTTAATAAAAGGTAAAGGGATATGTAATAAACGTTGTATAAAGCCAACGTTCGGCGTGAACAAATTACTTCTACTTTTCCACCTTCCCAACGTCGCCTAATAAAAATTACCCCTAAATTAGGAAACTCATTAACACGAAGGGACTAAAGATATTGCACCCCTATTAAGTCTAAGGACTGTTATCGCGTCTCAAGCCCGTGTTAAACAGCGTCTGAATGTTAGATAGCCACTTATCGGGGGTTTAACTGAGAAAAAGTTGGGAAGGAGTCATTTGTAAAAGCATAAAGGGTGGTCTTTTGGATCCGACTATTTTGGGGTTGCGTAAGTCGATGACAAAGGACAGATAAAGGAAAATTATTTCCCCTTGTAACTCTTTTTTTTATCCCTTATGCTTACAGGATTTACACATGACTTTTGGCAAGGATCAAATAAAATACGCAGAATAAATTTATAAACCAAAAAATATTGGTAGAAATTAACTTTTGGCGAACAGTAATCCAAAATTTTAGGTACAGCATAAAATGCGAAATAGATCTAATACTAAAGCCGTACCGAGGATTTTCAACGTTTTTTACGAAATTACGGGGTGGCTCGTTGTAATTGGAATGCATTAATTATATTTTAAGTAGTATTTACAAGAAGGTGCTTAGCAATAAACAACAAATTATGATTACAAGAAAGGCTTATGGAATTCGGGAACAAATAATATAAGAAGTGTCCGACCGAACTTTTCGAAAGTTGTATGTTCCCTCTCGCCTAACTTTGTTTCTCGCGACAAAGCTCTGCGAGTCCTGGCGAACATGTTCGGGAATTGATCGTGCCCCTAACTAATGCAAATATAATATTTTGTAGTTGACCACGTGGGTTTCTGATTCGGGCCGAAATCTAAACCAAAACCAAATGTTCGGCCGACTTCAGTTTCGGCAGAAACCGACACTTACGTAGCCAACTATAAAATATTAAATATTGCATTAATTTAGGGCACGACATTTTCCCAACATGGCCACCAGGGGTTTCTAGAGCGTTGCCGCAATAAACGAAGTTAGGCGAGAGCGCACGAGAACTTTCGAAATCAGTTTCGGTTTCGGCAAAGTTTTGGCAAATACCGAAACCGAAATTTCGGTGAGACACTAAATATAAATAATAATATTATAAAGAGTTAAAGTTTGTAACTTTGTTTGTTTGTTTGTAGAGGCTAATTTTCGGAAATACTGAAACGATCATGAAAATTCTTTCACAATCAGAAAACTACACTATTCCGGAGTGTTATTGGCTATATTTTATTATGAATATTTCCCTTATTAAAAAAGAGATCAATCAGAAACCATCATTTTTTAGATAAATGTTGTTTAAATAGGTAATTAAACCACATGTTATTGTACTGTTTAACTACGAATAAATTTCTGTAATCCAAACTAGTTGTCAAAGTTGAAATAAAATGTCAAATTTTATTATCAGTAATATTCTGTGTTATTGGCTTTAATATAAGTTATTCAGGAAATAATTTAGCCGTGTTTAGGTCGTTTCCGGCTAAACCGGAAGCATTGTAAAATTTATAAATTTATGAAACAATGCATATTTATGCAACATACCAAAATTTTTTTGACTATTTTAAACTATAAAAAAGGTATAGGGATGAGCCACTCGCTAGGAACCCCTGTATTTGGGGTGAATTTTCTCAGAAACAGCGAATGCGATTTTTAAAAACTAAAGTTTGTTATAGAGAGAATTTTAAACCATTTAAAATAAGGTACCGTCAAATGGGGCTACTTGGGACAATTTTTATATTAAAGATTTGATATTTTCCATAAATTTAGGCAAATCGTTTTTAAATAATGTCTAAATTTTAAGTCCCTTTTTTCCAATAAAAATTTGTTTTTTTTTTTGCAAAAAAAAATTAAATAGAATAAATATTAATTAATAGTTGCTGTTTCGAGTTACCAGGTAAGACGGGGTAATTTTGGACATCTTTGAAAATTAGGCAAATACCCAAGTAGAAAGCTTTGTAAAGCAACATGGGACATAAGGAAGCAAAATAAAAATATTGGCTGCAAAAACATACAAACTTTTAAAAATATATAAGCCTAAGGTACTAAATTTAACATTTATAATTTCGTTGGAAATCTAAAATGTATAAAATATAAAATTACACGTTCTAAATATAACAAAATTAACATTTAACTTATCTTGTACGTAGGTAAAAAATATAAGTAAATATTTTTTTTTAAATAAGAAATAATAGTTGTTTATTCAAAAATAACAACAAACACAATTTAAGCCTTAATAAATACTTAAAATAATGTTTTCCCCTATATTATTAGGAAACACTCGAGGAAACATTACCCATTTGATATTATTTTTGGTTTTTTCTACACATCGTCGACTTGTAGAAATACGTATACGACTTGTGGAAATGCGTATACGACTTGTGGAAATATGTATACGTTCTGATCTTTGAAAAATTTTTCATAAATTTATTTGTATAAGAAATGCCATCGATCCATTTTTCTAAAATTTGGTCAATAAAATACTTAAATTTTTCTGTTTTTTTCCTTCATTGTATATTAACTTTGACAAAAGAATTAATACTTAATGCATTAGCTTTCATGGGACATGGGACATGCCCCATATAACCCCCTATTTAGCGACTTTTTAAATTTTTGCTTGTCAAAATAAACAAAAATAAAAGAATTCATGAGGAAACATTGATAAAAATACTTGCCCAAACAATATCTGGACAAAAATCGGAAAAATATTAAACATAACCTCTGAGCAAGCAAAGTTTTTATATTTACTTCTTAAAAAATAAAACTGTTGTTTTTAAAAGAAATATGAATACCTTACTTCTTTTATAAATTTGTTAATATTTTAAATATTATCCTTTAAGACACATACAGTTTATAATTACCCACAAAAACAATGGTTTTCAAATACATGTTGTTGTCAAATATCAAAAATCTTCCAACGTTGTCAAATGTCCCAAGTAGCTCCATTTAACGGTATCACTTGACCTTCCTTCCCATTTAAACTTTTGACGTTTGTGCTGGTGAGGATAGGTTAGGGTGGCTCTGTTTTTATTGGAATGCACTGTATACAAATGAATAAAAATAATTAAAGAGATTGAAAAAAATGTGGATATGTCTCTTTTTAAATAAACGCATCTCAAATTTACAATAAATATATAGGGTAAACTGTCCAACGTATCCAGCTCTTTAAGAGATTTCTTTTTATCCACTTATGGATGGCATACGCTGTATATACGACCTATAAAATGAATTACAACTCAGAATAAGGAACATATTTTATGCAATATAAATTTAATCGATACCGAACTAATTCGCAACTGCCTGTCAGTCGTGCAAAACCATGACGTCGTTACTGCCGTACATCCAACAGTAGAAAGTGTTTCGGACTTTGAGTTACGACGCGACTGCGCGGCGCTAAATTTACCATTTCCTGCGGGACTTCCTCGCCCGGCACCGCCGAGACAACGCCGGGATATAATTTACGATAGCCTGCTGGAAGAGAAGGGATAATATGGACTGGATTTTTGAAATACCTGAGCTTCTATATTAAAGTTAATATATAGCAGTCGTAAATGAAGATTTACTTCATTATTTAAAAAATATTTTTGCAATGTCTAAGGGCATATTGTAGAAATGAAATTAATCATTGCAAAATACAATAAATTCATACGAGGGTGTATTTTTAATGATCTTGTTTCAGTTTTTTAAGAATTGGAAAAAAATAAAGCAATTTGTTTTTACTTTGGTTACTTTGGGGGTGGTTTTAAACTACAGCCTCCATTATTTTAATAATTTATAGAAAATGTATAAAGAAAATTTATAAAGTTTAATATTTAAAAAAACAACACACTAATTTATACAGGGTATCCAGAAATTACGCGTCAGGATTTCTGTGTGCACGAAAAATTAATGCAAAAAACTTCTATACAATTTTTTTGAAAACTCATAATTAGTAATTATAATATCTAATATTATTTATCCTATTTTTAATCTCAATGATTTATTTTTTTTTTTAATTGCAAAGAATATTATCCGTTAAGACCTATAATACTGTAATAACTTATTTTCCTGTAAACCCAAGCGCTTGTTTTCTAGGCTTGCTTTGTTAATTTTAAAAACCGAATTTCTAATTAAGCGTATGTAAATGTTAAAAGTCGTTTTTCTTGGAAACCGTTTATTTTAAGTTAATGCAACATGAGGACCTTATCAAAAGATATTTTGATTTTCTTTATCAATTTTATATCAAAATTCATAAAAACATTGAAAGAAAAAAAGTTCTAAGTCATTTTTCTAAAGTGAAGGACCGTTTAGGCCCTTTGGCATTGACTAATGACGTCACATTATAAGGCTGAATACAAAGAATCACTAGTGATATGCATGCAAAATTTGCGAAAATCAGGGCACTAGAAAACAAGTTACTGGAAAAAATAACAAAAAATGTTTTTCTTTAACATCCTGTTTCTCCGTTAATTTTGAGTTTTTAGAAACATTGTATGAAAGTTTGTTGCATTAATATTTCGTGCAGAGTCGCCCACTAAACTCCTGACGCGTAATTTTAGGACACCCTGTATGTACATGGCGTAAAAACGTAAAATAAAAAGATAAAAGAGTAACACGAAGATTTTTTAAAAATTTAAAATCGTTTCTTTTCTTTAAGAATCAAGCTGCCGTTAAAGACTTAATCCGTAATTTACCTTTTAATAATAATTCTAATAACTCCAATTGTCACTTATATTACCAATATTTTGTCACATTTTTTTTTATATTTGAGAATTTTTAAAAACATAAGTATTACAAAAAGGTTGTTTCAAATAACATGGCTATTACATTTGTATTTTATTGTAGGAAAAGCAGGGTATTAATCCTTAGATAATTTTAGGGAAAAATTTTAAATAAAGGTATGTTCTTAACCAAGTAGATAAAAAGAGCATTTAGAAAAAATTACATCTACTTCACAGCAGAGTTGGGTCAAATACTGAAAATCGGTGTTCGAATACGAATACCAAAAAAGAAAGTATTCTAATCACCGAATATTTGAATACTTGAAAGAAAAAAGTATTCGAATACTTGGTGTTCGGGAACACCTGAAATCGGTATTCGAATACTGGAAAAAAGAGATTCGAATACTTGAAAACCGATAATTGAAAATTTAAAGAGCAAAAAAAAGTTCTGGATAGTTCTGGTTTGTTCCCTTTTCGTATTCTACTCGTGACAATTTTGGTATTCGAATACTGCTTTCACATTCCGGTATTCGAACACTCGAAAAAAAAAAAGTATTCGTTGAATACTTTAAAAGTATTCGAATACAGATTTCCGAATACTATCCAAAAAGTATTCCTGCCGAATACCGAATACCAAACACACAAACGTATTTCAGAATACTATTCGAATACTGCGGCAAAATGTATTCTGAATACTATTCAGAATACTGAGTATTCGATCATACGACCCAACTCTGCTCAACAGGCTCTTAGCCAGAATTTTACAATTGTAAAACACCATTTAAATTAATAGTTAAATACTGTCCTTAACCCTGAAAAACTAAAATTTTAACAAAATTGTCTCATATTTTTATTTCTAAATCATTTTTAAAGTTCTATTCCACAATTTGTGAGTTTAATTAACTTCACAATGTTGCCAGTGTTTATGTAAAAAGCGACACGTTAAATAAATATGCCAACAAAAGAACAAGCAATAGAAAAGGGATGTCGTGGCTTGTATCTTTGTGACGTAGCCACACTTCAACTACGTCATCAGACAAGACACACAAAAATGCAAATTTTGGCATTATTACAAAAAACTTTTAAATTTTCGCAAAAATTTAAAAAAAGGGTATAAAATCCAATTTATCCACACCGAAAATTTGCTACCTTAGGTGTACATGGCAAAGGACCTATTAATAACTTTCCTTCAAAAAAAAAAGTTAAAAACCGTCTAAACATAAATGTCCATGTTTTCTAAAAATTATAGAAAAAGAGTTAAAATCTTGAATACTAAATAGGTGGGGCTTTAAAACTTTAAAAACCAATAATAGGCATTAATGTTTTTTTCGAAATAAAAGGATTAACGCTGACGCGTAGCGAGTATTATAAAGGTACTTATGAAAATTTAAGAATACCCGAAAAATTTGACCTTAGCAAAAAAAGGACAATATTAAAAAAATATATTAAAAAATAACATATCCTAAAAAATAAAGCAGAGATCAAAAATCTGCGAAACTTGTTTTTTGAAAAATAACAAAAAACAAAATGTTTGTAGAATGTTGCTTTTAACAAAGTTTTTTGAAAATAATTAAAATTTTACACAAATTTAAACAGTCATCTTTTTTCAAAAAGTTTTCCTACAAAACTGTAAAAACATATTTTGTTATTGCATTTTAGTTAAGAGTGAAAACAATTTAAAATTTATCAAAAAAACGCCCAGTTGCAGAAAAACTGAGCCGCAGTTAAATGAACCTAAGAGATTGCCCACATAATCTGACATACTACATAAAATGTTAGTAGAAATATGTAACAGACAACAAAAACAATAAAAAATATATTATAAAAAAAATATTTTTAAATCTTTTTCTAATCCTTTAAGAATCCTTGAAAATAAAAAACACCCACAAAGATATTCTTTCAAAGAGTTTGCGGTCACTTGTTGAATGCGGCGAGCTGCTTTAACGAAAACAAAAAGCACTCTCCGTCTAAACCTATTTAATTTCTTCTCAAAACCTGGCCGATTTGAACAGTGGTGTATTAAAAAGATGGGTTTGAATGGATGAGAAGCCTAACATTTATTTAAAAAAATAAAAGTTAAAACGGCTTAAATTAGACCTTATAATGGCCTTTATTTATGCGTAAGTACAGGGCGTTTTATTACCGATGGTTTTACGGGGTCTCGAAAACCGTGAGGAATATCAAAAATCTAATAAAGGACTCTCGATCCCTTTTTTGAGAAAACAACCGTAGTGAAAACAGTTTATGGCTATTGCGATCCATCTCGGTTAAACAGGGTGATTTTCAGATTTTGCCCATTTTTTATAACCTTTTTTTAACTTGTTTTCTATTAAAGTTATAAAAAACTTTAAACAGGTTAATTATGTATTTTTTCGTAAAACATTAAAGTGTATTTAGTTGGTTTGCATATTGGACAGTTTTTGAGAAAATTACCCAATATATGTTTTTTTATGGAAGACCAATATTATTAGAAATCCTTTTTTTTTTCGCCCTGTGCCAAATTACTAAAAAGAAAGACATTTTTCTTTTGGTCTTTTTACACATTTTTTGTAGTTGTTGTGGTCCCTCTACAAGATTAAATATCTTTCTAAACGTAAACATTTTTTTCTTAAAAACAAAAGTGTTTGTGCCATTTAAAAGTAGACAAACTATCTGGTATCAAAAAAATGTTTTTTAATTTATCTTTAAACATGTATACCGGGTGCCCACCAGATTACTAGCAAGCCTGCCATTTTTCTTAACAAGTGGAAATAGGATGTATAGTTAGATAGGATGCAGACTTTGATGTTTCAGATTTTATGTGGCACATTCGGTTTAATTGCAAATGCTCTCAACTTCGCTATTTTACATGAGACATAGTATATAAACTAAGGTCCTAAAGTCCGTCGCCCCCTTCTAACTTCTGGAACCGTTCGGTATATTTTCATGAAACTTAAAACAATATTTTATGACCAAGGTCTGCAATTTTTTACATGTCAATGACAGCTCTAAATGTCAAGGTGAGAGCTGGGCGCCATATAGCGAAAAAAAAGGAACGGGGGTCTTGTGGCACATCAAGCTCCTTACAGGTACTTTACAACCCTAGAATATAAAATCAATACCTTCACCTACTACAAAATGGCGGTACTTTTAAAATTACCTAAATACTTGATTTGGATGGCCATATTTCCGAAAGTAATAAAGTTAGAATATAATATAGATTATTATTTCTTTTAGGAAAATGGCTTTAAAAAATATTTTCTTAACCGCAATTTTTATCGACTTAAAAAAATGTAAAAAAGGGTTTAGAAATTTTTTACACATATTTATTAAACTTTATATTGCATAACCTTTTAATATATTTCCGGTTTTACCGAAAGTAATACATAAATTAATGGTAGGTTTACATCTGACATTTATTGCATGATATTTTTGTCAGACAGAAATAAAAACAATAAAAAATCACTACCTTAAGCCTTAAATTTAAACTTTACACTTATTTCTTTTTTTTTTTTTTGTTAATTATATCCTATCTCAAAACCTAATAGTTTTTAAGATATTAATAGTGAAACGCTAGAAAATATATTTTTTTTGCTATTTTTAAGGTAGCCTAGGGTATTATTATTAATGTCTTAAAAACTATTAAGTTTTAAAAGAGTTTTGAAAATTATTGAGAAATAAGTGTTTAATTATAAGGCTTAAAGTCAATTTCTGTGACACTTCCGGTAAAACCGAAAAATGTACTTGCGGTAATGGGATATAAGGCTAATTAAATATGTTTGTGTAAAAAATTGCTTCACTCTTTTTACCATTATTAGTTTTTAAAAAAGACGATAAAAATAGCGGTTAAGATGACAATTTCGAACGCTATTTTCTTAAAAATTATTTTGATATCATTACATGTCAGATATGCTTTTACTCATAATTGTCTAAAAATTTGCTTTAAAAAAATATACAGGGTGTCATTTAAAATATTAAATTTAAGGGCACCTACGGTTAAACTAAAGATACCACATTAACGCTAAAACAGTGGAAAACTTTATCTTATCCAAACATTCCACCAAAATTTTTAAATCATTCAGCATTTCTAAATAGAATAACTGTAATTTCGTGGGCACCCCGTATAGATAACCAAAATTATTTACATAGTTAAATAAACTTACTTTATTTCAACCATTTTTCAAGAAAATTTACCCACCCGTTCTTATTACGCCACTGAACCTAAAAGTCGAAAGGAAAAGAACAAAACTCGGTTTCGTTTGTTTTTCCCGCGGGAGTCCCATGGGAAATTCTCGCTTTCCGGGACTTTCAAAGGGAGACCACCGGGATGAAAAATAAATTGCACTTTTTGTCCCGCCATAGAGGGATAAATACGTCTTTAAAGATGGAACATAGGGTGTCAGAAGCGATAGCGAAAAGTATTTTTAAAACAAAATTGTCCAGTTCCAAAATTGGAAACCTTATTTTATATATTGTCCTTTGTTAAAGAAACTTGGATCCAAAATATAAGGAAAATAATATAGAGAATGCATTGTGCGTTACAGAAGCAAACGATATAGAATGTATCTTTATTAAATGATTTTTATTAAAAAAAAATTAAAAGAAGATAGTAGACACTTGTATTTAAAATATGGAAATTTATGGTACCACCAGATAAACCAAAAGTGATTTTGGAATTGTGATAATTCAAATAAATTATATAAAAAAATGTTTTATGTTAAACGGTTTTATTGTACTAAATGCTAAAAAATAATTCGGTAAGTCCTAGCTACCGGATCGCACCAATCTTCTCATTAATCTGTGGTATTGATCAGACAAATAATAAAACCGTTGGGCGTAGCGTTTCCGGAGTAAATATTATGATGAAAATGTCAAGTGTCCAACGTTTTTATTATTTTTTCTGATCAATACCCCAGATTGATGGGAAGATTGGTGTAATTTTGAAGTACTTTGCTGTCGAAAATGCTATTACATATTTAAAATAATAATAATAATAAAAAGTTACAAAAAATTAAAAAAAAAGACAAAAAATTTAAAAAGACGCTGTTGAGTAAGCAACGCAGGATAGGGACCTGCAGTTTGAGAGTGTACCAGTTTTTTGGCTTAAAAATTAAGTTTAAAACGGAGACAGTTTTTGCGTAAAAAGTACATTACATAGCGAGGTAGAAAGTGTTTTATTACTGACAAGAGGAAAGGATGGTTTACACAGGGGTGGAGGGGTGAGGGGAACCATTTCTCGAGACAGTAATAAAACTTTTCACCGAGGCTTGTATACTATTGTGTTTCCAACCATTGTTTTTATTTTCCTTTCATTTTTTAGAAATATGTCAACCTAACAAAATAATTTCTAATCTGTCAAATAACTACGCCACCAGAAATTTTCGCGCGTAAAGGTGATACAGAGATGTCTAAAAGATGCATGGGCGTAGCCAGGTACCGGCAGGGGGGGACAACTGCCCCCCTCCTAACCATGGACAAAATTATTAACTATTTTATAGATGGTAAATTTATATGTAGATTTAAAGACTTCTGCAACGAAAAACCAATTTAAAAATTTACAGAATATTGGGTTGTAGTATAAAAGGGCTAATTTAACCAGTGGCGTCTCAAGCTGCACTTATTTCTGATTAAATAGTATGGCCATGACTTTCGTGTATCTTTTATATTTGATTTATATTAGGCTAATATTAATAAGGGCTTTTTCTCTCTTCATTTTTTTTTCGTTTTCTTGCGTTGTTTTGAAGAAGAAAAATGAAATACTCTTTATTGCATATTTCCGGACCACCCAAGAAACAGAATAAATTTTAAAAACCCTTTATTTAATAAAAGTTGTTAGTTTGGATGTTATTATTGTTTAGTTCTGCATTTGCTGGTGTTGCTACATAATTTTAAGTAAAAGATATGAAAAATATTTTTTCCTATGTTTTATGTGTGGTTTAGAGATCCGCAATTCAGCAGATTTTTAAACTAGGTAGAGTATAAAAAATATTAGGAGGCTAAAAAGCTGTAGTTTTTAATCGTGACACTCTGAATTAAGATTTTACTTTATTAAATTTTTAAAACCAAAAGTATTAAAATATGACATGTAAGGTGCCATTAAATTTAGAGTTTTATAAACAATTGAACTAGATAAAATAATATTAGTGGTGCCTTTGAAAATTCAAAAATAGCAGCTTTTTTCCAGTTACCAATGCACATGTGTGTCAAACATGCCAAATTTTATTTTTCTATCTTAAAAGGTAAGCAAATTTTAACGTGGAACCACTTTTGAGAAACACCCGGCATATTCTTAGTTTTTTACTACCTGCCCTTCCCCTAAACAAAATCCTGGCTACGCCCATGCAAGATGTCAAGTTGGCAAACTTTTGAATTTTTGCAGGTGTGGCTAGGGTTACTTTTACTTTCAGCTAACGGGAGAAAAGTTATCATTTTCATGTGGGATAAAAGTAGAAGTCAAAAAAGTGACACTTTCTAATTTTTAAAAGTCGGAAATGTTAACATTATATACAAACTTAAGTTTATTATAAAATGCGTTAAATTTTGCCCATTCTGTACAAGTCAGTTTTATAAAAACTTATATCACACTAAAAAAATATGTAGATTTTAGGAACAATTGAATTCTTAGCTGAAAATGAATCGTTCTCTATAAATCATGCACCATGTACAGTATATAGCAGCCAGTCCATAAACTGGAGGTAAAACTTGGAGCTGATAAATGGCAAAGGGAAATATAAATCGTGTCCTTGAAACAATGGGCCTGTCACATTTGCATGGAAGGAAGGAAAGCCGTCGCACGTCTCTTCTCAAAACTTATTGTTTTCTTAATAATACATATGGTGCCCTTAAGAAGGATGCTACTGCAACAAAGCTTTGCATTGAAATACAGTTTTTGTTTATTTTAAGAGTTTTGATTTAAAAATTTGCATAGAAAAATAAAAGCAAAAATTTACTAAAAATATTGTTTTATTAAAATGAACCAAAAATATAAAAATATATTTTTAAAATTCACTATTACAACAATAAGAACAATTGCTCTAAAAACAACAACTTGACAAACAGGGTAATAACGACAAATACTATTTTATAATGATAATTAATTATGTTGCAGATACGGTAACAGGTATTAACTTCCAAGCATTTGTTTGCAAGACCTACTTAAAAATAACTTTAAAAAATAAAAAAATCAATTTTTCTTTTAACTAAAAATTAAAATATGACTTGTGATACATCTTTGAATTTGTAATAAAAAATGAGATCAGATACAGATTGTACTTTTTTTCGAGCCATATAAAAAAATAAAGTTGATGATGGTTTCTTGAAAACGAAACGTCGGGTATAAAATCTAAAAATACCATCATGTAGTAGCTAAAAAGTGCCAATAAAAAAAAGTTATTAGTTCTTTTATATCTCTTCAAATCAAAAAAATAAAATCGATATAGTCAAATTTTTGTTTTTGCCAAATATCTCAGCAGGCCATGAAAATTTTTCAAGTTTTTAAACGGCATGTAAATAAGCTTTAAAAAACACAACTTTTTCTAATTAAACCTAAACTGTATCTCCAATAGGTACTGAGATTCCAATGCTTAGGAGCCTTATCTTGGACACACTGTAGAACGTTGTTACGCGGATATAAAGATGTGCGTAATCGCTTTGACATCTCGAAAAGGACAAAATTGTAGAAGATTTGCGTTAAACGGTAGGAGCTTATACCTAAGAGTATAACGGATTTTTTTTTATTGAAATCTAACTTTAGACCATACTTTCGGTTAAAACGTTCCGGCATACCCTTTAATTAGCAAAATATATTTTTTTAATTGTAACGTAAACATTAGAGAAAAGTGACCAAATATGGAATAGTATCCCTAATATGGAATACCGGCATTTCTCTTAAACAAAAACTCACACAATCAATTAGAGGGGTTAATCTCTTTTTTAATGCCCATTTGCGAGTAGAAGTGTTAACATGCCATTAGAGTAAGCCCTTTTGTCATTGTAGCAACGTTTTGTTTTATTGATTTCTAATAACTTTCGAGGTTTTTAAAAAGTACTACTATACCAAATTAAAGAAAAGGGACCCCTAAATATTAATATTAAGGACTTAAATCTTCACGATATTTTTTTTTGTCACCCTAAACAATATATTCGATATATTTTTCAAAAAAAAATGATCGATGTTTCGTCCCAGTCTACTTAAGTTTATAGTATTTTATATTTGAGGTACCTATTCCATATTTAACTACCTTTATCATTTTTAATTTTTATTAAAATTAATCAATGTAACTAAGAATTTTTACAAAATAAGGAACAAATATTTAATTGGTAATAATTACTACAAAAAGTTTGTTATTTATAATTTTAATGCAAAGTATGTGTAAAAGACTTTAAGTCACTTTCCTCAACTGCTTATTGAAGTATTGTACCTATATTTCAAATCAGTCAAAAAAACAAAATTTTGGACGTGAAATATAAAAATTGGGAATTTTGTCGTAAATTAAAATAAACTTATACTAATAGTAAAAATTTTAAAAGCTTACAAAAAAGCAATTCATATTTCAATAAATATACAGGGTGTTCACTAAAAACCATCTTTGATCAATATTTGAAAAAAATCTTACTAAGCCATTAAATGGTACGTAAAAGTTATCAGTTAACTGAGATACAAGGGGTACCTAAAAATGCAATATTTTTAAAATTTCCCTGTTACTCAGAAACCAAGATGGCTATGAAGGCTTTATTTATGTCATCATTCGTTTCACAAAAAGGGTTCGCAATGTTCTATCTTTATTAATATCTGAGATTGCCCGCAGTTGCAACCAAAATGGGACACCATACATATACATGAATACATCAAAATTTATCTGTTTTACGCATACCTTGTTGGGCTTTTTCAAGCCTTTATACATTTTAATCACTTTAATTAAGTGCGACGTTGCGATTTAATTAAATTGTATTTTATAATTTAATAAGTTATTTCCAAATTAAAATAATTTACATACATACATACATACATACATTTCAAGTTATATAAATGCCATTAAAAATAATATTAAAACAAGTACATGGTTATTCAAAAATATGTGCTTAACATTTTTCAATAAACCTAGGTTGGTTTTAATAGATATTTATTTAAATAAGTTAAAAATGTGCTTTTAGAAACTAAGGATCTTGTTTTTGGTGTTATAGTGATCGGCTATAAAAAACTCAAAGTTTTTCGAGGTCATAAGCGTCATTTTTAAAATGATCTATTTTTTTACATTTGAAAAAATTTATTTGTTGGACAAACTGGATTTTCAGAAATCAATGTTTTTAGTGACATACTACAATATTAAAAATAAAACCCACTTTGTGTTATAAGTTTTAAATAAAAGTAAATTAAAAAATACACGTACATACCCCTCAGATTTGTTTTATCTCTTTTAGTTTTCGCTATAACCTGCAAGGTCAACAAAAAAGCGCCACCCCGTACAGGTGGTCTTTAAATGAAAAGATTTTTTTATGTGGTTATCCAACATGACGATTTTGTTGATTTCCTTGTAGTAAAAAATATCAATTGTTAAGGCCTAATAAATAATATTGTGCCCTCGTTGAAAAATCTAAAGTCTTTCAGAACATTTACCAAAAATATTGTATAGAAATGAACTACACATTCTAAGGAAACGTAAAATTACCTATATCATTTCGCAAAGTTAACGTAAAACTTTGGCAAACATTCTGTTTCCATTTCAATATCCCTTTTATATCGTCCATTGTCGCCAAGTTTGACACTTCCATTACAGTTTTACCGATGGCAAAAGAATAAAAACAAAATAACAAGACACTTTTAAATAATTCAAGAAATTTTAAGTTTTTTTTACTGGTATTATTAAGTGGAATACAGATTTTGCAGTTTACTTAAAAATACTAAAACTCTTTATATATTTGAAAATACTCTCTTATTTAAAAACCAATGAAGTCGAGAAGGGTGTATAATCGTAATATTTTTATCAATATTTGTTACAGCCCTTTTGTTTATTTAATAATTTTTTACTTTTTTTAACCCTTTTTCGAAGGTAGAAAATATAATACAAAATAACAAGATTGGGTACTAGTCGAGGCAATAAAGCTTATTGCTTCATTTTTGGCTGCAGCAATGGTACTTCCTGTTTGTATAAAGTGCAAATTAGGCACAAATTTAACAAAATAATTTTTGAAAGCGAATACAAAAACCAAATTTTGATCCGTCCTGTTCTTAATACTTCACAACTTTTGCCCTTTTTAGTGCTTCATTGCTTTGACTATACCTGGTCATACTGCAAGCTGATCTGATCTCATATTATTTTGAATTAATGAAGCTATAAAATGTCCAATTGTACTTTTGATATAAAGAAAATGTCAGTTCTGTTTAACAAAATATTCTAAAATTAAATATTTAACTTTACTTACGTGTATGTATATCCAGGAAACTGTACTTACTTCTCCCAGGAAAAAACATAATATTATTAAAAGTTTCATTTTAGTAGGTACCTGTAAATAAAGATAAAATGTTAACAAAAATCCGTCACAAAAATATACAGGTGTTTCAGAACTATGGGATCAAACTTCTAGGGGTTATTCAGCAACAGTAGAAAAGATTTGAAGACCCATGTCCGGAAAAGTGTCACTACGGTACTACGGCCCTAAGACGCCTTAAAATTTAGAAAGACAATAAATTGCCCAACTAAAATTTATTGCATTTAGTTTTTACCTTTTTTACATAATGTTATTACAACACAGAGTTGGGCAGAATACTGAAAATCGGTATTCGAATAGGAATACTAATACAGGAAAAAGAAAGCATTCAAATACCGAATATTTGAAAAAAAAGTATTCGAATACATGAATACCGGAATCGGTTATTCGAATACTGGAAACGAAAAGATTCAAATACTACTAAACAAAACCTAAGACAAAATTGAAGACCAAAAAAAAGGTCCTTGCAATTCATCTTGCTAAATTTTAACGCGTATTAGGGCTGTAGAACCGTAGGGACACTTTTTCCGGACATGGGTCCCTACACTCAATTTTTTTTTCTGTTGCACTGAATAACCCCTAGAAGTTTGATCTCTTAGTCCTAAAACACCTTGTATCCAGTGCTTGTCTAAATTCAGGACCCCCTCCTAACTTTTTTGTTTGGTATTTTTTCATGAAAATTTGAGAACTTTAGTGAGACAACATAAACAAAATTTTAGTCGAAAAATGACAGATATAAATGTCAAACAGACTTACCTTGTATATTTATTTTATAGTTTTTTTAATAGTCATCCAAGTAACTATATTTCTTTTTTTTAACTGTTGATTGATTAATAACAATAAAATTTCACTTTTTGCGTTTTTAAATTCTCCTAATTATTGCTTTTTTGAATCACCCTGTATAAAAAATAACAGTTATACATAGACTATTATCTGATGAAGTTTTTAGTTGAGAGTAAGTCACTAAAAACACCTTTTTTTTATGTTCGTGTGACCAGTTGACCTATAATCAACCACTGTATAATCAGATAATTATTTTTTTCTTAAAAATAACAAGGCAACTATAATTTGACAAATTTCTAATCGGAAAGAAATTACTAAAAATATATATTTTTTTTACGTGCGTACGCGGTTACTACTGCTCAACCCACCATCGCGTCGCGTCGGCGCCGCAGCTGTCGCTCATTACAATACATGTTCAACTCTACTGAAGCATTATACGAGTTATTGACTGGGAGGAATTAACTGACCATATTTGCGCCTGGCTTACGGTCTATAAAGTCGTCAAATTTTCTAAAAACAATTTTAAAGTTAGAAGGGTGATCACATTGGACAAGCACTGTATTTTATTTAATAAAATATAAGGTACGCACATATCTTAAGCTGTTGAGCTCCTATGTGATCAACATGTTGTTAATTATAGTTCAATAATCTTATTACTTAAAAAAAAAAGAAATATTTCTGCCACTGGTTTTGTCCATAAAGTAATAACATTAAATATTACCCAATTTATAGTAATGCCTCGGCTTACTCAATTTATACAAATAAAATAATAATTTTATCAAAATTACCGTTATGCATTATACTAATTAATTTTACATGACGTAGAAAATAGAGTTGGAAATTTAATTATATTTTTATTTTATATTTAAATAAACAATGAATAAAAAACTTAAAAAGAAATTTAAAATAAATTAAATTATAAAATTTTAAAGCTTACTGGCTACTACTAAGGAACAAAATAACTCTTATGTACCGGGTGTCAAGTTGTAAATTCAAACGCCCCTTAACTTTTTTATTTTTTGTTGTACAATAAAAACAAAAATATAAGCTTTTATGGTTAAATCTGCACTTTCTGAAATAGTAATCGGATGTTAGTTTTTTTTTAAGATATACCGGGTAGGACAAACATTATATTTTTTAATGGAACATCTTGTATATTGAATTTCCGTCAATAAGCAAATTTTGATGTAGTTTTTTTTAAAGCTCCTTAAAAATATTTTAATTAGTAATATAATATACAGGGTGTTCCATTCAGAAAAATTAAACTTTTTGTCGTACCATGTATATTTTAAGAAATAATATAATAGTGAATCGAAAACTAAAGCATCGGCCGAACAAAGTATGGTTGATTTGATTTATTTTGTACGATAAAACATAGGAAAGTTAGGGGTGTTATTTATAGCTTGACATCACTTGGTACAGGATTTAGGAAAGAAGTAAACAACAAAAAAATACATTTTCTACCAGCGAAAACGCAACACTAGAATTACCATTTATTTTAAGTCGCAGATGCATTTTGGTTGTCCAAAATGGTTAATCTATATTAACTAAAGTACATTTATTTGTAGATACTGTGTAATAAAAAGTATATTATATACAACCTTTTAACACCATACTGGAGTGCACTGGAGGGGCACGGTAATCAGCGGAAGAAATGCAACTACTTTGCTATTTTAACCGACTTCGTATCTTCAAAAGTAAGGAAGTTTGCCGACCTAAAAATGATTACCCTGTATAGTAGAAATAAAAAGAAACTAAGCATCTGGAACGCTTACCTATCGCTTATAATTATTGGGGAATCCCTCTTATTTTAAAGTGTATAATGAAATACCTTTACATTATGTATGCCCTAAAGCTTGATTTTTAAAATCACTTTATCTAATAAATAAATAATCCACCCTTATCCTATGGCTTCTACTTCCTTCCGGCATATTCTCCTTTTCCACCTCTTTGCCCCCGTCTGCCCCCTTTTAACCTTAATTATCGTCTGTGCCCAACAGTGAAAATTTAATGCCAACCACTTTGCCGAGATACCTAAGCTTAGGTCGAAATGACCACGTGTTGAATCGATATAGGTATTTTCGCGGACGGGATTACTATTAGATTAGGTTTTGGCTTAGTTAAAGGACGTATCAGATTAGCTTAGCGCATAATAAAGTAAGTATAAGCAACATGTGAGTCAAATTTTAATTTAATTTTAAATGCCTCAGTGTTTCTTTATGCATAATTATTACTTTTGTATTAAAATCAAATTTTGTTGTTTTATAAGGCGTTTCCTTTTATACCAGTGCAACAGTGTAAAAGTGTAACTAAAAAATATTAGAGAATTCTGAAGTAAAGTTTTTTATCGTAGATATTTTAAATTTTTTTCAGTGTAAAAAGTGTATATTTTATTAATTAATGTTAAAATTTTAAGATATAAACATGATGGAACTAATTTTAGCTTTTACCTAAAATCGGTTAAAACCAAATTATTGTAAATTTATATTTAAAAAATATTTAAGTGTTATACTATATAATGTGTCGGAATTTTAGTTCCAATATAATTTAGTTTATTCTTTTTATTTGACAATTAAAACCATTTTTTCCATTTGTTAATTTAAAGTGTAACAATATGGTTTTAACATTGTATTTTAACATAATTTATTTTTGAAGACCTAAACTTAAAAGAATACAATAAAAAAATTGCGAAACGTTGAATTACGCTTAAAGTTCTTTATTTATTACCCTACTTTTAAGAAAATAAAGCAATTTATATAATTAAATATATACCGGGTGATACAGCATTTCATTTTTTTTTACTTTTTATAAGAGACCAATAAAAATTTTACAGTATAATGAAAGCATAAATTAGATTTTATTTTTCATAATACAAGTTAGTATTAGCGTTTCGAATTTTATCAAAATACACCGGACATATTTATAAACATGGTGTACATTTTTATCATAATAATAACAACTTTAAATGTCAATGTAACAGCTGAAGGCCATATTTGGAAATTAATTAAATGGAAAGTCTTGTCGCACATTATTTTAAAGCTTTTGACGAGTACTTTAAAACCCAAGACTATAAAGTAAACATTTTTACCTGCTCTCATATCGAAAATTGTTATTTAAAGAAGATGTTTAAAGTTAAAAATGACTTTTAATTGTACAACTTATTTACAAAAATATATTTTTGATTTTTTTATAGTAAAAATTTAGGTTTGTATATTAGTGCAATACATTTTATGATTATAAATTTCATAGGACATTTTGAACTAAACTTAAATTTATATAATAAAATATTTAAAAAAAATGTTTCTCTAAATAAACAACATTACATATTTAGAAGTATATTTTAATTTCAAACATTTTTTCTTTATAAAAAAGGTACTTTACTCTTAAGCAACAATTACAATTTTGGCCAAACCTCGTAGGAAACTGACACAATTTGATATCTAATAATAATTGTATTTATTTAGATTTTATAAACCCTTCAAACTTTTTAAAAGAATAACTAACGCGACCTTACGTAGATTTTATTAAAATATACCGAACGGTTCAAATTTTAGAAGGGAAAACGAATTTAAGGTCCTTACTGTATATACATGTAAAAAATATTTTGCTTTACCAATTTATATAAAGACCTCTAACAATTTAAAATATATGAATGATATACCAAAGTTTTTAAGTCGGGTCGGTAGTGGCCATGGCTTTTAAATACGCAAACTCGGCAACATGCATAATTGTTGACTGCGCGATAACGAAAAGATCCCGATAATGCGACTGATCAGTGGAGTATCTAAATGTTGATTATCTATAGTACATTATAAAAAGAAATTTTATAGCAAAGAGCTTTCGGCTGACATACCGTTGTTTGCTTTTTCATAAAAAGAATACGATCCTGTTTTTTTATTTAAACAAACATTTTTAAAAATGTATTTTTCTTAAAGGTAGGATTAAAAGAAATATTATGTTTCCATAAATTTTAACTACAAAAATATACAGAATGTAATATGTCAATCACTCTTTCTAACATACAGACATTCATACAGATTTATTCACACTTTTAAATATTTTATTAACGTCTGAAAAATCGCGAGAATCTCTTCATCTTTAAAATGTTTCACCTGCTGGGAGATATTTCGTTATGATGCCAATTAGGTATCTTTTCTGGTCTTGACACATATCATTCTCAGTTATTTAAAATTTCATGGATATAATTAGACAAATAAAAAGAAATATACAGGGTGTAATTTAATTGATGACTGAAAATGCAGTGTATTATTCCTTAGCTTAGCTTATTAAGAAAAATCAGTTCCTGTGAACATATGTCCTAAACGTCTTAACTTTTGAGATACAGAGTATTAAAATTTTCAAAAATCGAAAAATTTAAAAAACACCTATTTTAGTAAAAACTGTTATACTGGATATTAAACTTATATAATTAATTGTTTATTATTTTTGTTACATAATTGCTAATTAAAAATTATAAAACCTAGTTTTTAGTGGAAAAAGATCCCGCAATGCTTTTTTATGGTCTAAAAATATGCAATTACACAGTGAATATTATTTTCCCTTTAACTAAACAAGGTAGGGAAAAAAATTAAAAGACTTAAAAAAGTATTTTTATTTGTTTAATCTAAAGAAAGCACAAAAATTGTACACATTTTTTTTGTTGTAAATATTCCTTCAGTTGCCTGTCAAGACGTCACTGGACTTATTAAATGTAATTTAGTTAGTGATAAATTACCCTCTTAATTTTAATAATAGTATTGCCAAATTAAAACGAAATTGGGTAAAGAATAGCTAGGATATTTAAAAAAATAGATTTTTTTTGAAATTTTAACACTTTGTGTCTTAAAAGTCAAGAGGTTAAGGACATATGTTTATATGAACTTTTCTTCTTAAAATAAGCTAAGGAATCATACCCTGTATTTTCAGCCATCAATTAAATTACACCCTGTACAATTCTAACTAAAAATATAATTGACTTATAAATATAACCTTTAAAAAACTACCTAATGCAAGGTGACCAACCGTATTTTGACCCTGTTTGATCGCAAATCGCAGTCTTACTTTTTAAAATAGTTATTTATTGTACAAGGACAAAGGCTTTAAATTCCAACTCAAGGTTGTATTGTCTCGGGACGCGACGTGAAGGGAGACAATGAACTCCTACCTCCCTAGAGTTTCTAGAATGTGGAGCCTGCTGCCCATGGAGGTCTTTCCTTCACCACCAAATCTTGTCACCTTGTTTTTTAAACAGTTACTTATAACAAAGTTTTGTGTTTATTAAGAAATAGTGACTAGAAAAATTATTTACACTTATTTCAAGTCCCTATCCATGGAAAACTAAAAATATCTCTTTATAATTATTTACTTTAAAAACCACTAAAAAGTATACCGCATGTATACGTAATCGTAAAGATAGTCCCTATAAAAAGTTTGGCATGGTCTAAAAACTAAAATGCAACCATCAGATATCAAATGGTATCAATCGTCTACAACGTTTGGCCAAAAATTTATTTTTTACTAAAGAGTAAAATATCTGTATTTTTGCAAATATCGAAAATTGTTATAACGCAAAATTTGTTTAGAATTAAAAATTATTTTTAAATATGCAATTTTATTTATTAAGAAGAAACAACTTATTTTTTTTTCTGTCATATTGGCAAAAATTTACGTTTTTACATTAAAGCATTGCATATTGCTCTTGTTTGGGTAATAGTGAATTTAAAAATGTTTTTAGAATTGTCTTATAAATTTTATAATTATTTATTGTCTTGCACTAATATTCAAATTTAAATTTTTACCGATGTAGCAGAAAAATTTTAATTAAACAAAATTGCACATTTAAAAATAATTTTTAATTCCAAATATTTTTAAAGCAAAAATTGCATGTTTGGCGAAACCTCGTAGATATAAGATATAATTTATAACATACAATTTGATATATGATGGTGGCATTTTAGGATATTGGCCATGCAAAACTTTTATAAATTATTATTTTATTTCGAAAAATTGATATATAAAAGTTTTCCATGTCACGTCAACTTACGTAGACACACTATATGTATTTCAACTAACCTTTCTCAATCTTTTTTAGGCATTTAAAACTATTTGGGCTCTATTTAAGCCCGAATATTCCAAGTATCCCTATTTCTGCTCAGCAGACACGAACATGAATATTTCAGGAGCGCGGGCAAATATTGACGACACTCAAAATGCCAAATCCTTATTTAAAGACACGTTTACTCTAATCCTTCTTTAAGCACGACTAAACCAATTGAATGACGCCATTGCAATCCTGCATTCTACTAGTTAGTGAATATATGTTATCAAGTTTCCTGTTTAAACCTAAATATTTATTAGAAAGGCCTGTAAAAAAGTATTTAGTAAAATAAAATCTTTATTTTAGAATATCTACTACAAGTCTACTAAATCTTTGGACTTTAATTTTTGAATTTAAAAAAAACTTTTTGTTTTACTAAAACACAGGATTTCTTCTGCTTTTTTAACAAGTTGACAAATTTTTTTAAATATTATTTTCTTAATTAAATTGTAGACGTAACCTTAATTTAAAAGTCGTTAGATTTACTTTGTCATCATTTACTTACTATTTACCCCCATTAACAGCTAAACAATATCGTAACCAACCATAAAATTTATTTTTAACGTTGCTAAGTTGATACTGAAACATTTTTAGAAATAGCGTTTTCTAGCTGGTTTACAATTCTCAAAATTAACACTTTTATAAATTCACTATTTGACTGACCCCACAGAAAGAAGTCATTCGGTAAAAGATTAGGTGACCTTGCTGGCCAAAGTATCCGGTACCGTGGACCAATAATAATGCCGTAAAAAGCATTTTAATTGGTATTATGGGCGGGGCAATCATCCATTTGGTACCAGATTATTGAATCTTCCCTAACAACTTCCAACAAGGCGAGTCCAATTTGATTTTGAAATAAGTCCAAATAGGTTACTACTATAGTTTATAGTCCATAAAAAAGAGTTCAGTAATATGGTGTTCGATAATAACCACAAATACATTTGTATCATACTGTCCAGTAAATCCACTTACCCTGTATTAATTTGGGGCCGGTAAATTGCACATTAAGGTACCTGGTACCGTAATGTGTTGCCTAGCAACGCTGTCATGTATCATTAAAATGGCCACGTGATCATTGTTGTTATGCCTTGATTAATGTCATTTTTGGATGCCAAAATGAAATTAAATCTTTAAATACTCATATATTAAGCGATTTTCATCTGACATTGAGATATATAGGAATTTCTACTTGTACTTAAAACATATTTTTATTACCAACTTGTAAATACAAGTGATTAGATTACTACAAAACAGACTTTCTATTACATTTTTTAAAGTATTTTGTTTTACTAAAGTTGGTAATTTCTATTTTATTTAAACCTATATCTAGCGTTACCTATTTAATACCATTTAGTTGTTCTATTTGTAAAATATATTTTTCTACTTACTAACTTTAGTAAATGAAAATTATCATATTACTATAAAACAGACTTATTGTTAAATTTTCAAAAATATTGTGTTTTACTAAATTTGGTAATTTCTATTTAATTTGGACCTATCTGGCGTTACCTATTTAATACCGTTTAGGAGCTACAACTAATATAATATTTTTTTATCAATTTAACAGTGACAAGCGAAGAATAATCATAGTTACCTATGATATGGAGAACAAGGCTGTTACTGGCTGTTACCTACGTAATTTAAGTGAAATAATTTGGAAACTAACAACATGTTCTCTTAAAATTTTATAAATATTATTTATTCATTAATTTTCATAAAGACAGTATGAAATAAAGGATCATACGATACAAGTTCGTTAGGTGTTATTACAGTACTCGTTTATATTTAAACATCTCGTACTGTAATAAGTCACCTACCGGACTTATAACGTAAAATACTATTGTTTTTTGAGGATTTTGTGTTCAGGTATGAACAAACCGTTTTTTATTTTTTTTTTGTGGCTCCTAATACCGCAATTTTAAACATTTGGTTTATTGTTGAGGGTAAATGTACATTCATCGGTAAAAAAAAATATTTCTTAAAAAATTCTACTGTTATTTACTCTTTCTATAATTTCAAAACAAAATGCCATGCTTCCCCTTCCTGCAGCTCCTAATGTTTCTCGAATGTATACAAGTAATATTTATTGCTTTAAAGTGCGCAATACCGTTGTATGATATTTACTTCTTGCCAAAGAACCCTCGTACTAACCATTTTATTTTCCCCACATTAGAATAGCAAGATCTCTAATTAATTATGGATAATTCTTCGTCGATTAAATAATTCGTAATCTTCTTTTAAATGCTGACTTTCACTGAGTTGCCGACACTTTTTAATGTTAGTGACAACATTTATTTTACACGTGACTGGTTTTACCAGTTTGATCTAAAGCGAAAATTTTGTAACTTTGCAGTTCCATTTAAATAAATTATTTAAGGTTTGGCTATTAGACTTTTTTAAAGACTTGGCACGAGTTTGTCAGATTGGTCTTTAAAAAGTCTTTTACATTTTTTTCTGTAAAATATTTAGGGAGCCAATGATTAACCCTAAAATTTACATTAGATTTCATTGTACATTTCACAAACTTATAGCATATGCTCCATGTTCTCCATAAGCTTTAATACAAAAATGATTTAATTTAAATGGCCATATCTCTTTTAATAATAAGATTATTATAACGAATTAAAAAAAAGTTATGTTAAAGAAAGGTAAAGCTAACACTTTGGCAGCACATCATACAGAGATATTAAAAATTATTTATTTCTTTCAAAGAATTGTAATCACCCTGTAAGTTTACAGTGAATAACAACGGTAATGCCAAAGTTATAGCTTTAACTTTATTTTAAAATTTTCATTTTTTTAATTATTCTAATAACCTAATTACAAAAGAGATATAGCCATTTAAATTAATTAAATTAAAAAAAATGTAGTTGTACTACGAAACAGCTGTCACGGCTAAACATTCAATTAAAGGTGACTATGAACAAAGTATATTTTTGTTTTATTTTATTAATTTAAAGCATTTTTGTATTGGAGCTTATGGAGAAAATCGAGCATATGAAATAATTTTGGCGGGGTGTGTATAATAATAATCTTATTATTATTTTATAGGTAAGTTATCAACAAAAAAAGCAACTTTGTTAGTTTCACCAAAAGTATTGTATATCTATCTGGCTATTTGGACGTTGTTTACTTAGTGCCAGCAGTAACACACCTAATTATATTATGTGTAATGGCAGTTCATTTTCATCAGCCAATTATCACTTCTAACCACACATAGCAAATAGGGCCGACATATCTTTGTTAGTTTTTAAATGAATTATTAAGATAAATGTTTTTTTTCTAAACAAACTTGTTTTGCTTAAATTGCTTTCAATTATCAGTTTAAATCATTCTTAAGAAAGTAAAACGTGTTTGCGGACAGGTCGATATGATCGATATGAAATTGTGTAAAAAAATTTTAATACATATCCGCTTAAATCAAATGGCATCCTTAACAGTGTGGCAGATATTTTAAAAACTACACATATTTTTTTGACAGGATGAAAAAGAATGATACCGACTCCACGACGATACCAGATACTCATGAAGATGTTTCAACTACCTTAAGTATGGGACGATGTCATCAGGGATTAAGAGTAGGCATATATGGGTGGAAGAAAAAATGTTTATATGCACTTATATTGGTTCTTTTGTTTATGGTTATAGTCAATTTAGCATTAACGTTATGGGTGTTAAAAGTTATGGACTTTTCTTCGGTAAGTATTAAATTAATAAACAAAATATACATTGCGAGCATATAATTCGTCACCTCATTTTAACTTCTGAAGCGTTTAGTATATTGTGATTATATAATATCGCACATCCCGTTAAAAGGTGTATTACCTCATAAAAAAATTAGATTATTCCAAAAACAGATCTATTTTAACATACTTTTTATAGGACTGCTATGTAAAACGCCTAAAAACGCACTCCAAAGTCATTTTGTGACGTTTTGTACATGCCGTGTGCAACCATTGCATAAAACGTTTAAGTTTACCTTACGACTGGTAAGGTGGTTGGACACCTGTTTATATTATTGTTAAGGTTGTCTTATTTTCCTTATTACCGTGTAACATATTTGTCACTGTCATATTATTTGAAAAGTAATTTTCCCTAAAAAACAGATTTCCCTTAATTTAGTGTTTTTTTACGTAATATGGAGCATACCTATATCATTGAGCTTATTACCTAAAACATTGCGAGAAAGGTATGATATTGCCTATAAGTTTATGGCTTGGAGAGACAACAAAAATATTAAACTCTTCTTTGAAAATGCGGCGTTTGTCTATTTTGAAGAACTTTCAAAAAAAAGAGAGTCATCCACTCTCTGGTCTAAACACTTATTGTTAAAAAGTACGCTGAAGTTAATAGAAAACGTCGGGTGCTGGTCGAATTTAACTAGTAAATAAAAAAAAATGCGGAAAATTCAATATTTTTAGAATTATTTCATTTTAAAAGCAGCCAAAATCAACGTTTTTGTTGCGTCTGATTATTGAAACGCGTCAATATCTTTGACATTTTATGACAGGCACTAACGGCGTTGTCAGATTGTGCAAATATTCTTAAAATTTATCTGAATTTTAGGTTCCCTTAAGCGAATTAAAAAAAAAAGATTTAACTAACCAGAGCTAACCTGACTACCCAAATGTGGCCGATTTCCTTAAAGTAATCGTAATAACGGCAACAATGGATCACTAAAAAAACTTTTTTTCCACCCTGTATATTATTACCGTTAAAAAAGATCTTTAAAAGAGCTTTATAAAAACACCACATAGGTACATCTTACTCTATTAGTTTTGGAAATATGGACATCCAAATCAGCTACACTTTTCAGTTCACCTGGCAGGTACTTGTGCTCATGGAAAACGCTTGTCAGTTTTTTTTTAAACCTTACTATAAATGAATAAAATTCTAGATTAATTTAAAGCTTACAACTCCAAGTTCTTTTTATTTTTTAAACTTTCAAAAATATACAGAGTGATGCTTGCCATGTGATGATTGTCGTACTTAACATGCTATGACTCATCACTATACAAATTTCTAGCCTTATAGGCCCAACGTTACTCAAGGGTTTACTAGGTCTGGGACTATACACTAAATCACTTTGACATTTAAACCGATCAGAACAGTTTTAAAAGAAACACCAAAGAACAGTGGGATTTGCCGTTGACATGGCATATTACACTAATCAGAGTTGGGTAGTATTCGAATACTCGGTATTCATAATCGTATTCAGAATACATTGGGCTGGTTTTCGAATAGTATTAGAATAGATCTGTGTGTTTGGTATTCGGTATTTGGCGGAATACTTTTTGGTTAGTATTCGGAATTTTGTATTCAGAATACCGTTTTTAAATGGTAGTATTCGAATACCTTTTCAGTATTCGACGAATACGTTTTTGAGTATTTAAATACCGACATACCTAGTATTAGAATTACCGAATAATGTGGATAACAGTTTTTTCTTGCTCTTAAAAATGTTTCAGCACCGATTTATTTTTTGTCTCAGTATTCCTGATTACCCAAACCTGGAATTCGTGGATACTGACTATTCAAATACTTTTTTTCTTCAAAATATTCCATTATTCAGTATTTGAATACTGATTTTAAGTATTCGACCCAACTCTGACACCAATTAAAATAGCTTTCTATGGTATGACCATAGGTATGACATTGTCGACTATTGCTGTCACAGTGCTTTGGTTAGCGTTGTTAAAAATAATATATGCTTTATATTTATTTTGTAACAATATTTTCTGCCAGTTCTAATTCTTAAGTAAAAAGCACTTTTATTAAAATCTAAGTTTTAAAAGTAAAACCTTTAATTCTGTTTGTTTTGTTAATATTGATCAAAGGTACTTAATTGTCTTGAAAGTGGGAGCAACTCCGATTTTGGCGAAATTTGGTATACGGGGGTTTTTGGAGCGCTGATCACGAAATCTTAAAGATTTTTTTCTGAAACTAACTAATTATCTCTTTTACCTAAAATATTTTACCAACATGTTCTTATTATTAGTTATTGTTTGTTCTTTGCAATAATTTTCCAAGCTTGATGCTTATAGGTTAAAAATCACCCTGTATATTTATATGATTTATTATTCCTAGTTCAGCGTGCTTGCTTAAATACTGGGTTAAGCTTGGTAAAATTAAATTATTGGAACTAAAATACCATTTCTTAAAAAGTTTAAAATTTTATTTAAACATTCTTTGTTTAAAATTTAAAATTAGGAATTTACTTATAACAGGTTTTATGTAACCCAGGGCGGTTTTTTTTTCACTTGCTTTTTATTAAAAAATAAATTCTTTCGGATGCTTTTGTCAGCTAGAAAACGACGTTTTTTGTCCTCGTTTTATAAAAGACTTCCACGCAGGCACAATTAACACGATTTTAATTGCGAATGATTCGAAAAACTCGCGGATCTTTTTAGGAAAGGTTTGCGGGTCGCCTAGCTGTTCTTTATTCCTTGAACGTCTTTATTTTATGCCTTTAAGCCATAATTAGCGGAGTTCTGTAACAAGGGATGGCGCGCTGGAAAGATACAAAAATAATTCTTTCTCGTTTTTGTTAGTTGCCCTATATAGACTAAGGTTTGCCAATTTGGTGGTTGCCACTGAAAAAATCATATAAATGCTATTTCTAAAAAGAAGTAAAATTATTTATCTTTTTATTACGTATAGTGGCAGCTAATCAAAAACACAATTTTTAATAACAATTAAATTTTCTTTAATATTATACCTATATATAATAATTTTTAAAAATACGCATTTTTTTTTTTTTTTTGGAAATGGGAAGATAAATATACTTTTTTTCTTGTTTTAAAGTATTACTCGTATTTAAAAAAATGCTTAGAAAATTGTAATTTACTTGATTTATAGAAAGCTTCAAAATTACGAAGATGGTACTAAGTGTGGCAAATAAAATAATTGTAATGAATATTTCGGTTACTACTTACTTTTTTAAATATCATATAGTTTAGTATATTTTAATTTTATTTTAGGTAATCGAAACCCATATTTTGTAAGATTTGTGAAGATTTACCCTCTTTGTCTGACTGGTTACATCAATTTTAATTTACCTTGAGAATATTTGCATACAAAAAGTAAAATTAGTAATTTATGGACCAAGTGCATAAAGTGATACTTTTTTACGATTGGTAAGTTTGACAGCACGAGCCGTTAGGCAAGTGCGGCAATCCCATGAGTAAAAAAAGACACTTTATGCATGTGTTACATACTATATTTTTTCTACGACCGTATAAAAATTTCTCAAAATACCATTTTATACATGTTTTATTTATCTAAACTTATTAATTTTAATTTTTGCAGAACAGCTATTATATTTCAACAAAAAATCATACTCCTCCTTATTTTTTAAGAGATACTTATTCTCTTTATAACGATACATTTATTATTTAATTTAGAAATTTAAATCTATTTACTTTTTGTATAAATAATACAGACAAGACAGAATAAATTCCTTTTTTAATTTCTTAGTCATCCAAATTCATTTTTACTATTAATTTTCAATAATTTCTATTTAGTTTATTTGCAAACTGTCAAATTTTAAACTAGTGACACATTGGTTTAGTTGATGTCGCGTTTACTGTTACATTGCATAAATTGATATTTAGGTTTATTGTAGTTGGCATTGATGTTAAACACTAATTTAAAGTATGAAAAAAGCTTGGAAGTGTTAAAAAAAGTTACTTTTTTAACACTTTATGTAGTGTACTAGAATGGAGTCCTTTAACTTCATGTTAACGGTTAAAAAACAGCATTTTTTTAACGATCAGGAAAAAAGTTATTTATAAAAGAGCAAACCAATTTACACCCGCTGTTGCCCATTAATAGGCAATAGGTAAAAAAATCCTATTATTTTGTTATGTTATTTAATTAAGCTGGTAGCTTTAAAAATTATTTTTCCGATATTTTCTATTTTTCAAATTTTTATTCTCACATTTGGCGATTTTGAACCACCTTGTTTATTATAGGGTTATTTTTATCTTTTATTTTAGAAAAAGCAAAAAAATGTATTAAAAATAGATACAGGTATAGTTATGCCCATACATGGACGCCCTTTATGTAAAGGGTGGGACTTAACTGCATACTTATTAATATTATTTTAAGCTACAAATAAGAAATTATGTGGTCTAAGTGACGTCCTCACGTTACTGACATTTTTGAATCCGGAATGGCATATTTTCAAAAACTTGGCGACAAATTGTTCGCGGAATGCCGTTTATTGGCAATTTGGTGGACAACTATTGTAAGATGCTACAGGAAATCTTTGTCCCAGCTCTTCAACAATTTAAAGGATATAATGCAACGACCTGGTTTCAACAAGATGTAGCCACCTGCCACACTGTCACGGTATCCATAGATTTATTAAAAGAAATATTTTCTGAAAGACTCATCTCACGAAGAGGTAATATTCAGTGACCCCGGAGCCCGGATCTTAGTTCAAATGTTTATTTTCTGTGAAGTTACCTAAAATTAAGGGTCTATAAAAATAATACAACCACATTAGGCCAGCCTAAACAAAACATTGTGCGGGAAATAAACGCCATTCCGCGAGCAACTTGTCGCCAAGTTTTTGAAAATATAGGTACAACTTTGGATTCAAGAATATTATCAACGTGAGAGAACATCACTTTGATAACATAATTTTTAAGTCAGAAAAATTTCCATTATTTGTAGTTTAAAATAATAATAACGAAATATGTGTAAGTTTTGTAATGTTTGTTTTATTGAATATCGAAACTGCTTATACAGTTAAGGCCCACCCTGTATATCAGGGGTGGCCAACCCACGGCACGCGTGCCACATTGTGGCACGCCTGGCCGTCTTAGGTGGCAAGCCAAGTTTTCAACAAATAAAGAAAAATAACAATATAATAAAACCAAACAACCAAAACTCACATTCAACTAAAGCAAAAAAAATGTGGCAATTGCCCTCACTGAAAAAGCAACATATGCACCGAGATTATAATGACGACACGAAGAACCGCGGATTACGTACGTAAAGTACGATTCCGAGCACAGCGGCACGCAGAAAACCGCCTACGCCAGCGCGAGAGTCATTCATATTACCAGCAACGCTACTCGTTACTCCCCAAGCCAAGGCCAAAGCGAATTATCAATGGCTCTAGCGCTGGCGTCGGCGGTTTCTGCGTGCCGCTGTGCTCGGAAACAAGTATCTAGGTACACCGTACGATTATCGACTGGAAAATATTGCGGCTGCGCATTCGTCCCGCGTGACGTGAAACATGTTTTCTTGCAAAGTCGTGAAAACGTATATACAAATTTCTTGACGATATGGTGAAGGTTTAATAGAAATAAAACAAATTAATTTAGTTATGCACCAAGCATCAAGTAATATAAGTATATAGTTAGTTATCTAATTGTAGCTTAATTTAATTTTGTAGTTATTTTTTCAATAATTGTAATAGTCATTGTAAAAATGGGGAATCCCGTATACTTAATAAATAAATAAATAAATAAATAATATTATTATATTAATATACGAACCTAACTTACATACAGTATGAATGAAGGACAAAAAAACAAACGTGAAAGATATAAAAAAAGTGGATGATGAATTAGTATTCCTTTTCTGTGTGCGAATAAACATATTTTATTTAATATTAATTTTTTTATAGAGAGGTTACTGTAATTATTACCTTCCTAGAAGGTATTGAAATTATGTAATAAAATATGTCATTAAATAAACCTCTTGTTTTTTTATAAAAAAATAAAATATAAAACTAAAAACAAAACCTACTTAGGTAACTTATAATGTTAATATAATTAATATAAAGTGCAAGTCATAATAAAAATAATCCGTGGAATGTGAAATGAGTATTGAAAAATAAAAACCACAGAATACTGATAGACGCACAATAAAAACTGAAATGAGTGAAATGTTAGGTTAAGTACAACATGAAATTACTAAAATACGACTAATGCGCAGCCGCAATATTTTCCAGTCGATAATCGTACGGTGTACCTAGATCCTTGTTGCTCGGAATCGTATCTTAAAGAATGCTGATGTGTGGTCAGTATGTTGTCAGATTGTAATCGTAGAATGATACACATACAATCCATTTAATTAAATAGTAATAAAATTACCCAAAAATTTCAAATATTAAAAGGTATGGTATTACAAAAAAATGTGGATAATTATGATTGATGTTTCATTGTCACTTTTGTACTATAAAAATATTCTGTATGGTAGGCGAGTTTTTAAAGTTTTTATTTGCAACATCAGGGGTTTCTTTAACGTGGCAATGCAGCAAATATTTGGTGCCTCGACCTATTAGTTATCATGTGATGGAAGTTATGATTTAAATTTCAGTCTTTGTCGATGTGTGGCGTATTTTTTGCAAGAAATTAGTTTTTATCTATCGATTGCTATATTTTAAATGGCTTCAACATCAAAAAGGAAGTACAAAGATGATATCGCTGTGCATGATTTCAATATTGCATGGGAGGAACAGTTTCTCTTCACGAATCAAAATAGTTCCAAGCCGGTGTGTTTAATTTGCGGCGCTTTTGTGGCAGTTCCAAAAAATTCAACTTGGAGCGGCATTTCACTCAGATGCACGGTTCTTTTAATGCCACATATCCTGTTGGCTCAAAATTACGAACAGATTTTATAAGTAAGAAGAAACAATCATGCATCAGGACAGCAGTCATTTTTTCACAAAAGAAGCGACGAGATGGAGTCGATGGTAAGAACCTCATACGAAATTTCCCTTTTAATGGCTACACAAAAAAAAACGTATTCTGATGGCGAAGATATAATAAAACAGAGTTTGTCAATATTTGCTAAGCATGCGGTGATGTAAAAATTAAAAAGATGGTGGACCAGATAGCTCTATCTCGAAATACAGTGATGCGGCGGATAGATGATATGGCTACTTCCATCAATAGGCAAATTATTTCTGGAGTGGCGTCTTGCAAATATTTTCTTTGGCTTTGGATGAGAGTTGCGATTCAACTGACAATGCTCAACTAAGTATTTTTGTTCGATATGTAGAGGATAATTTTAAGGTGACAGAAGAACTTCTCGACCTGCGGCAACTGGCGTCACCAGGAAGAAGATATTAATGAAATAAAAGTGCAGCCGAAAAACGGTGCCTTGATTGGGCAAATCTCGACAGCATTTCCAGATGGAGGCCTCCGGCACCGAGAAGATAAGAAGCCGTGGCTTGTTTCGTATCATATTGTACTTATAGCCTTCATTGCATGTAGACATCGTTGTCAAGATTTGACTTTTCTTCTCGTTATTAACCCACATTAATACAACAGTACTGAGGCGGCGTGAAGACTATTTCTCGTAGTCTTTCCTGATGAAACCGAAAGTTGGAGAACTTCTCTTCATTGTGATGTTACTTAAAGGTAAGCCTCTAATATTCTTGCATCTAGAGTAGAAGTGTTTCGAAAGTTTCAGAGGACACACGACAATGACACTTCGAAAACGAAAATTGGTCTAGGATCTGCTGGGACAAGGAGGTTATGAGCAGCCAGTCAATCCACACCCCATGGAAATTGTGGGCAAAATCGTACTCCTCTACATTCATACTGCTTTCGCGCAACCGGCACTTTTGAAATGATGTCGCGTCTGAGCCTTACTTTCGAACGGCAGGTCCTTTACAAATCTGATGAAAACATGACCGGATTTCCAAAGACTTTGGGCGATCTCTGTGTGTCTCACGACGATTTGAGCGATTTCCAGTAAGAAAAATATGGCAACTTTTTAGTAAACTCCGCCTTGGCATTCTTCCAGGAAATCAAAGAATACTCCTTGCTAAAATTCAAACTGAGATAATTGATTTGCAAAAGCACTCAGTTTTAAAAGCAAATACAAAGAAATCATTTTTAACAGATGCAAACAATCAAGAATATATTGAGTATTGGAAATTTGTACCTGCTGCAGATTTTCCACAGTTACAAGATTTGGCTTTTGGTATGTGCCGATTTGGATCAACATACGTGTGCAAACAGACACTTTGATTATGGAATATTATAAAATAAATACCGGTCGACGTTAACAGCAGTCATTTGAACCACCTAATCTTACTTGCTTCTTCAAAATTTCTCCCATATAGATACCATTTTAAAAAATATTCAGTTATAAAAACCACATTAAAAACTCATTTACATTTTTTGACCTTTGTTTATTATTTTGAAAACATTAGTATTTGTATTTTTATTTGCTTTTAACTTTTTACGAGTAAACATTTTATTTTTAGATTAAATTAATAAAAAAGTAGTAGGTAAATATATCTTTTTATTTTTATTATAGATTAAATGAAAATTTAAAAATTAATGATAAAATTGCCGTAACAACATGAGCGGGCAGGCACGCCCAAAATTTTTGTATCGAAAGTGGCACAGCATACAAAAAGGTTGGCCACCACTGCTGTATACCATGATTGTCCTTTAGATTTTAAAAAGCCCACGGAGGCTGACGCCTAAGTAATCAGAGTACAGTGGGTGTCGGGTTATTAGATGTTTAACCCATTTATTCCCCTGTTCCGTCAACGGTGTCCAAGCACTGAAACATGCAGAATTTGCACAGCACCTTTTAGACAACGCGGTAGTGTTACCACGGATGTTATTTTTAAAAACGTACTGCCTAAAATGTCTTTCCGGTTGGAAATTCGTTCTCGGACCACCTGGATACGGGCAAGGTACTCAATGCCGTTCCTGGGTCTTTTGTCACCTCGTTCAAAAAGAGAATGCCGCCCTCTAATTTTCGTCGCCCCGTACAAATGTCCCTGCTGCACCCCCGCCAGGAACGGCCCTGGGTACTCCTGACTGCTAAGCTGCCGGGGAAGGCTAAGACAGAGTATCGCCATACAATTGCCTACAAAATTATGGTAAGGCTATGATTAATAAAAAAAAAAATATTCTAAAGTTTTGAGTCACTTCCTATAATGTAAGTTTTTATTTTTCTATGTAACATGACAGTTCTAACCATTTTTTTTTATTTTATAAATAATGGCGTCGATTTTTAATAATGGCGTTACATTTTTTTAACTGGCGTTAACTTGTATTAAAAAAATGCAGGTTGAAGGTAAAAAAGATGTGCCAAAAATGTTGAAGTAATTTTTTAAAAGAAATATATATCCTTGACAATATTTTTTAGGCAACCCAATGACGATACATTTGTTTAAATAAGTCTTTATATAAAACAATTTTTATTCAGAAAACAGATGGGTAAAGATCGCTTCCCTATTCGGATCTCATACAAAGACATTTTAGGGCAGAAGTTGAGTTTTTAAAATAAATTTAAATTTTGGGCTTTCTTTTTTAGGGATGGTATGGGTCAATTAGAAATAATTCAGGGACTTAGACTGAAAGGCAACGCTTACGTTTAGAAAATTTAATAGCAAGTCAAATTAGGTCTAGAAGAGGAGAACCAATCGTAGTCGAATCTAGCAGAAATATTACTTTAAAGTCTAGGAATAAGCATGGATATCCAACTAGTTGGATACATTTTAGGTAAGAAAAATATAAAGAGGTTTTTTATTTTTATTAAAAAGAAAACAAATACATGTATCATTTTTTTTAAACCTGATAGATTTATTTTTAATAAAAATCATATTTATTGAAAGTAAACATAGAAGTAAGCATACAGTGTGGACGTTAATAGTTCCCCCTGCTAACTTTTGGTAATCCTTACTTTTTCTTTATAAAATTTAGGTATGACTAATGTAAAAGGTGGCCACATTTTTAATCATTGAAATCGGGACAAGCGAAAGAAGATGGTTTTCTTCGTACATTTTGTCAAATCGGCGGGACGCGAAACAAACCTCAAAAAGCGGGACAGTTTCGCCGAAATCGGGACGATGTGGTCACTTTAGACTAATGGGAGGGGATATACACTACTTTTTGCCGTAAAAATAATCCAGTTGCTACAATCATGATGGCGGATGGGCGCCATCTTGGGAAAAATCTTAATGAAAAGGAGGGTCTTCTGGCACATTATTTTAAAGCTCGTGACGAGTACTTTATAACCCTAGAACATAAAGTCAATATATTTACCTACTACAAAATGGCGGTATATTAAAAAATACCTAAATACCTACCTGTTTTGAGTGGTATTATTTCTGAACCTAAAAGTTAGATGTACTTATTGTAGTATTTTTTTAAGCTTCCTTAAAGAGATTTAATGGCGATACTGGTGATAATATACAGGGAAGAAAAGTATTTTTAATGAAGCACCCTGTAAATTTAAAAGATCCCTAAAGGAACTTTAAGAAAATACCACATTAAGTGCATCTAACTCTTATAGTTTCCGGAAATATGACCACCCAAATCAGGGTTTTAGGGAAATTTTTTAAAGTACCGCTATTTTGTTGTAGGTCAAGATATTGACTTTATTAAAAGCAAGAATTTTGGACTTCCATTGTCTTTATTAATTTATTTACACAACGTTTCGGGCAGTACTATCTCTGCCGATTTTCAAATGAAAACTTTGAACGGGCACAATAGTAGAGATAGTACTACCCAAAACGTTGTGTGAATCATTGTCTGCCACATTCAGATATTGACTTTATATTCTAAGGCTATAAAGTACTCGTCAGGAGCTTTAAGATTATATGCCACAAGATTCATTATTCAATTTATTTTTTTCCAAGATGGTGCCCATCTGCTATCTTGATTGTTACAACTAACATTTTTATTTTTAAAATGTATCTTATATCAAAGAAGATACTAGCTTATATCCTCCATCAGTTATACCCAATTATTATATCTTTATTTTATAAAGAAATTATTACGGGGAAACTATTTATGTCCACACTGTAGACTCGGTTAGTAAAAAGTACAGCAACTCTTAAATATATTTGAAAATAGCTAAAGCTACATTTACCAAATTTGATATCTAGGATATTTGGCATGTGGATTTAAATAGTGTAGCAAACCTAATTATTATTTGGCTTTTCTACAGAATAAACCTATATCAGTCATTTTTAGTAAAAGTTTTTAATAATTGCCAGCTTTCTCAGTTTTGTACTGTTTTGTTTTCCGTTTTGTATGAACGGGTCAAATTTAATAAGTTTCTAAATTTTTAAAATTCTGTCTTTATTAGTTGCTTAGATACAACTCACTACACCTTTAGCAAAAAGTACGTTAGCACCCAAATATTGTTAAAACAGCTATAGCTATGTTTATAAAATTTGGTATTTGGGGCTTTTTGGGCATGCCCTAACTGGACAATTATATCAACACTGTTGCCAGATTTTAAGAAACATTCATTTTGGTCATATCTCAACAAGTATAATCTGAAGTTAAAAATTTTGAATCCATAATAAAATTGGCACGGCCAATTCATTGCATTTAAAATAAGTGGGACATTTTATTTAAAATAACAAAAATATAAGATAATTCAATCACATCAAACCAGCTTAAACAAAACATTTTGCGGGAAACACATGCAACTCCGGATTCAAAAATATCAGCAACGTGAGGGACGTAACTTGTACAACATAATTTTAAGTCATACAAATTTCCATTATTTGTAGTTTAAAATAATAATAATAAAATATGTGTAAGTTTGGTAATGTTTGTTTTATTGGATATTGAAACTGCTTATACAGTTAAGGCTCGCCCTATACTAATATAAAACCATTTTACGGAAACCCGAAAAATAACCAACCAAAATACCAAAATATTTTATTACTAGGAATATATATATATATATATATATATATATATATATATATATATATATATATATATATATATATATTCTTAGGTTTTCTTATATAAATTACTATAAATTACGTAATCGCTTACGATCCGATTAAAAGGATCTCACTAATACTGTGCTCTTCGTCCTAGATTTTATCGGATGCAAAATCGGTTCTAAATCCTTTTAAATTTTACAAGGAAAGGATATTCAATGACAAAGAGGGCAAATAAATAAAAAAGAAACTTCTAAACTTTCTTTAGTGATATTTTTAATAATTTTCACGGCCCTGCTTATGGCGTTTAATCCAATCCTTTACTCAATCGGAAACGTGGATAACTCAATTTTTGTAAGTTTTATCCGATCAGTTGAATTTGATTTAGTATAATGATGTACACGTACTCACTGAACTTTGTTAAAAGCTCTTATCCCTAACTTTGGCTTTGTAGGTTTGATAACTTTGAGTGCCTCGCCAACAGCTTTCAGATTCTAGATGACCGGGGATACCCCCTTCTCAGCAGATAGAAATGAAGTTGTGGTTGGTGCAGACACGTTGAGAGTATCAGGTGAAGGTGGAGTAGTTTTAGTGGAGCAGTACAGACTAGGTTAGTGCGGGCTGAAAGTGGGCACGATTTAAGGTATATTAGTTAAATACTTTTAATAATTGTGAGCAAATATTTATCTTACTAGAAACCTTTAAATAATAATAAAGCTATTGGAGGATAAAATTTTATGAATTACCGTAATTATATTAATTAAATTTAAACTCTAATGGTTTAAAAAAATAATAAAATAAAAATATGTGAGTGTGACGGTGTCAATCCAAGAAATATATTCCATGAATTTTAAGCACAACGCGACGCATCTATTCTATTAAAAGAGAGGTCTTAAGTTGATATAGGAGATTTCAAGGTAAATTTACAGGGTGTCCCAATTCTAATTTATTGACGTTTTTTTTTATTATTTAAAGGTACGGTTTTCGCGTTAATAAATATAAACCATTTCTCGGCATGGTCAAATTCCCACCCAATTAATAAATAAATAAAAAGATATTTTTAACTGTAGAATTACCGATACGAAAACGTCAAGAGTGAAATTTGTTTCAAACTAAACGAAACATATATATATATATATATATATATATATATATATATATATATATATATATATATATATATATATATATATATATATATATATATATATATATATATATATATATACTATATATACTATATATATATATATATATATATATATATATATATAAATATATATATATATAATATATATATATATATATATATATATAATAATCTATAGCTATATTATTCAGGGTAAAACCTGTAAAATGTTTAATGTTAATTATAAAAATTACATTTCTTTTTAATTTTAACACCCCGTATAGTTCAAAAACTAAACGTTTAGGACATATTTATGTTTATGTAAAGTTTTTTTGCCTAATTTTCATTGTAAAATCACCCCTTAAAGTTTGTCGGTTGAGTTACTTAAGATCCTAAATACTGTATTTTCAGTTTTTATTAAAATCTTATTAACAAAATTATGATTTTAAGGTTAGAGTCTCCAACACGCAGCCTTCAAATAAAAGCCCCTAAAGAACTACGACTGGAGTCAAGAGGAGGACACATCAACACATTGGCATTAAACGACATTTCCTTTAAAAGCGAGGTGGGTTCCATCCGGCTACAGTCCCTTCAGTAATAGTGCCGCATTTGCCAACTGCTAAAGTGACAAAAGTAACTACTCGACCAATCGCGACGCGGAGTTTTGACGTTTTTCAACTTTGTGCGTGCGAAAGTGGAAAGTTATTCCTTGCTGCACCTCATGTAGTATGCGCAAGTGAAAACGAAGATGGATTTTGTCGATAGAAATTAGTGATAACTCGAGATAAGTTTTACATTACTTACCAAAGAATATTAACATTACTTTATTTCAAAATGTAAAATATAATTTATGTATAGTATGTAAAATATAGGATTAAGATTTAATAAGGCGCTGTTTTTATATATAAGGTGGTCCCTTAGTAATGGGCCAAAATTCGATTGAAGAATTGTGAAGTTAAAATATTGCGATTTAACTAAACTTACCTTTAACTTAGCTGAGATACAGAATGTCAAACTTTAAAAAGTATTTAAAAAATATTTCTGTAATAATTAATTTGTATTAAATATTGTAATAAAACTCGGTAGCTAACGGTTTTCTGACATGAGATATTGATATCTGATCTAAATTTTTAGGCGTTAACAAAAAGACGCTACTTACACTAGGTACTTTGAATTTCTCCAAAACGTCTCAACTTTTGTGCTTCTCTTTATGTACCATGTAAGGAAAATATTCAAATCTTCTATGCATTCTACACAAAAAGGTACTTATGCTTTTTAGATAGTCGCACTTAAGTTTGTTAATGCAAAACAAAAATATTTTTAAAAAATGGCATATTAGCCATAACTACAACTGCCTCATTATAAACAAATAATTTAATGTATCTTCTACATACTTTTGGTTGTACTAAACTACTACTAACCACTTTAATGCAAATATATTGAAAGCGAAGGCTCAGAGTCATAACTACAAAGTTCTGATTTGGGTAATTTAGTTGAATTTTGGCCCATTTATTAGGGACACCCCTGTATAGTGGCCAATTGATAACTAAATTTCGTATTTAAATTTACCCTTTAAAGTTACTTTAGACTTTTTAAAAGTTTGATATTTTATAAAATTATTCAATCGCACAAAGTTATAACCATCTTACGAAAAAATTGTCATTTCTTTTCTAGGCTTTATATTAGCCAATATAAATTTCTCTCTGGCTTCAAAGCCAATAACAGATAAAGAAACTTTAGTTACTAGCTTAACAGTTCTTTTCATCGCTTTAGTGTGACAAGGGACTTATGTAAATTTGACTATTTTTTCGTCGTTAAAAATCGGTAGGTTTTATTTCTTTATTAGTTAAGTTTTTGAACCATTGGTGGAGCGGTTTATCTAACAGTTTCGATCAAATTTAAATATTTAGTTGCAATAAAATTAAGTTTTGGAATCCTAAAAATTCGTACAGTATTGTTATTTTTCTAATTTGAGGTTCTTTTAACAATTTTTCTAAAAGCTAATTCTCTAATGTGTCTCCGTTGGTGAGTAAGCATTGATAATAGCAAATTTTCAGGATAAGAGAAGTATAAGGTTCTAGTTAGTTCTTTTTTTATCACTGGCGGTATTACCTTTTTAAGCTTTTCATCCAGATATCTTACTTGTATAGTTTTCCATAGATGATTGGCACCATGCTAACAGGACGGATTAAATTGTATTGTAAACCACATAGGGGCATATGCTTTTAAATTAAATTCCGATAATATTTAAAGGTTAATGGTGGATTAAATAACATTAAGTCTTAATATACGATTTACAGTTGTAAGCCATCCTATATGTCCTAGTTTTCCTGAATATCTCCTAAATACTTCAGACGGAAAATCGGAATTATATATTGCAATAAATATTTCAAATAAATACTTTTGATCGGTGCTTAAGTCAGGACTTTTGGTAATACACTAAGAAAGCGAGTTAAATTCTGTCGTCCAAATTTTGACACTTTTCCAATTGTTTCCTCATTGGGCTGGAGTATTCTCTAGGACCTGTTGTATCCCCATCAAGGAAATTAAATAGGTGTCATTACAACAACTTATTTTTGTGCCACTGACTAAAAAATCTTTGAAAAGGGCAATTTAGCTGAACCTCTGGTTGAGCTAAAATGCCATTTTTTGAGCCGGTATTTTGCAACTATCCCATCACAACCTATATCTACTAAGTTTTCAAATTCCAAGTTTCTTTTTGCAAAAGAGAGAGGGAGCAATGTGCATAAATCCCTGTATCTCAGAAATGAAGCAAGTCCGGATATATGTCTATACAAACTTTTTTCATAAAAAAGACATAAAAAATCACCATCTTAAGTTTCGTACCGTAGTTAGGAAATACCCTGTATATTGTGCTGTAGGCTTTAATTATAATAAATTTGGCATGTAACAATATGTGTTATTATAAAAAATTGGATTTTTTTTTAATTAAATATTTTTTCAATTTTATAATTTTCTTTAATATGTTTATGGGCGGGTAGGGGAAAAAACTTTATTTAAATTAAACAAAATTTTATACTTGTATTAGAAATAAAAGAAGCGATTTTTTTTACTATTACATTCCGAATTAATAATAATAAAAATAATTTGCTATACAACGGCCCACTCTAGTATACAGTGTGTCCCAGGATAGGTGTTACAAGAGGACAAATGAACCAAAAGTTTTTAAACGTCCTTCCGAGAAAACTGGTCGCATGATCCAAAACTAATAAATACAAAATTTTACTTTGATTGATAATATACAGTGCGAGTTATAACTAAAAATATGAAAAATGACCAAGAGTAAAGTACCTTTATTTTTAAAAAATAGGACAAAATTGTGTAAGTAAATGTTGTAGCAGATATACATTTTATGTGAAAATTTAAAGTTAAACAATTAAAGTCAAAAAATGTTTTTGTAAATTTTTTACATTATGCATTAACAGTTTTTAAATACTTGGTTTAAGGCAACGAATTTTTAAAAAATATTTAAAATGAATATATCTTATTTTAAATTTTGCTTTCTCTTGCCCCATTATTTACGTTGTAACGCGCAATGTAAAAATTGACAATTACATTTTTTTTTAACTCATATGTCTTTAACTTTAAATTTTGACACAAAATTTAATTCTCTACAACATTTACTTACACAATTTTGTTCTAATTTTTTATTTATTTATTTATTTATTTATTTATTCATTTACATACACTACGGAATTAACAATTCAAATGGTACAAAAGATTTTAAAAATAAAAGTAGTGGAATCCTGGACATTTTTCATATTATTAGTTATAACTTGCTCTATCTAATAGCAATTGAAGTAAAATTTTGTATTTATTAGTTTTGGACCATCGTTTTAAAATTCAGAAATTTTTGGTCCATTTGTCCTCTTGTAACACCTATCCTGGGACACACTGTATAACTTGTCGGACATTAAGCTTCATGGTGTTAATATTTTATTTTAGGATTTTATTTTTATTTTTATTACTTATTACTAGATTTTTATAGTTCCGTAATATAATTAGGGGTGCAGTTTTCTGGATTTTACGCCACTAGACGGTAACTATGAAGAATTCACTATGACATTTAAAACAAAAGTATTTTTAACAGATATATAAACGTAAAATAATTTTTACAATTTTCTTAGCTGTCACATTTTGAATGCTTGTGTAGTCCATAATATAAACAATTATTTTTCACAAATACGTTTTTTTGCATTATAAAATATATTTAACCAGAACCAAGTACCTATGCGAAGGGATGCGGACTGAGCAACAACCCATCCAAGTTATGGAATGAATGGTGTGTGAATGAGAAGGAGTAGGGGTCAGGGTACAATACCTTCAGGCTGCAGTGCACCACCTAGGAGGGCGGTCGTCGGACCTGGGTGGGATGACCCCAAAAGGGTGAAAAAAAGTACCTATGACCTATGTATGTAAAAATATTATTAAAAAAAATCTTGATGCAAATCAAAAACAATTGTTTAACAATTTTGACACTTTTGTAACTCACCGACTAAAGGTTTGTTCTTACTAACAAGGGCATGCGCACGAGATAAAATTTGACTGATTTAATCTTGTTTGCATGAGCCTGATGGATTGCAAACCGTTTTCAACTGTTGTAGGAACAAAGCCTAAACACACGGTTTTTAGTAAATTTATAATAAATAAAAAACTAAGCCTGTTCTACTTTTTGCTCACTAGCAGGTAACAGTTTAATTATGATTTTTATATTTTAAACTATAAACACACAAAACTAACCAGAACTAACCTAAAATAAAATTTAATAGTATACAGGGTGTCGCTAAAGGTGTGTACAAAATTCTACCACAAAATTCTGGGAACGAAACAAAACGATCTAACGTATTTTACCTTTGTCGAAAAGTTGTATGATACAGGGTGTCAAAGTTTTTATTTATTATTAATTATTTTTAAATATTTTTATTTATTATTAGACATTTTTTTTTACAAAAATTCAGTACTGAAAGGGTTTTGAAAGTAAGGAATCATATTATGAAAATGTAGAGGGACTACAGTCCTTTGCTTAGGTTCAAAGTATTATAACTTTTTTTGTCTCGGTATATTATTATTATAAGTTTGATACAGCATTTTCTTTTCCTCCCTTTTTTTACACAAAAAGGTATACTTAATTACTATCGCTATAAAAAACCGTTTTTGAGATATTTCAGATAAAACATTTTATTCCATACAAAATTGTGCCATTACATTCATTCACACTACTTTATCGAGGCCACCTGGTAATGTCCAAAGGGCCTGTACAAAATGCTTTCATAAATTCTTTGGGTCAAAACACAACGATCTAATGTCGACTTTAGTCAAAAGCTAGCTGGTTTGCAAGATACTGGGTGTCAAATTTTCCATTTTTATTTTACTTGAACACCCTGAATCTCGCAAACGATCAACTTTTTAACTAAGGTAGATTGGGTTAAATCATTGTATTTTGGCGTAAGGAAATTGTGGTGTTACCAATTTCTACAGACCGTTTGGAGAAACACGGGCGGACTAAGTAAAGCGTATAGGGATGCGAAGGAATTTTGTAAGAATGTGTAATAAAATGTTTAATTTAAAATGTCCGTGAATGGGTTGCTCGTAGCGATATTTGTCCAGTTTCCTATTTTTTGCAAAAAGTATGGGAGAATATAATAATCTACTAGAATCATAATATACTGAGGCAAAAAAAATAATGTCACTTTGAACAAAAGCTAGATACCTACTGCAGGTGGCTCCCCTTAAATTTACCAGCAAAAATATGAGTAGCTTTTGCCTCCTTACATTTAAAAACCGTATATACCAATACGATACCAATATGATAAAAAAAATCTCTACAACATAAATAAATAACATATTTAAAAATACCTAGATTAAAATAAATTTTTTGACACCCTGTATCTCGCAATCTATTAACTATTAACCACTGGATACATATTTAAATTATAGTCTATGTATTCTTTAGCAGTAATATACCACTAATAACAATTTTCGTTAAAATATTAGTAAGGTCTATAATATATTCTTTTATTTATATATCAGATTAAAAAGTATTTAAAAACGTTTAATTGTACAAATTGGAAAAACATCCGTGTCCATTAGTGTACTTGTTTTGTCTTTCCCTATGTAGCTTATCTTTTAAACGAAGGGTCTAATCTAAAAATCTGCTAATGTGGTTAATATGGATTACAAAAATAAACCTATTTATTTGGAGCTTATGAATAGAAACTCGACAAGCTATTGTCTACTACCTTGCTGAGATGTAATAAAAAAAAAGGAACCACTCATATAGGTCTTTCTTGTGCAAAGCTATAACCTAATATTTATAAGAATATGATTATTTTTTATAACATAAATACAAGTACTGTAAAATATATTTTTTTTTATTTTTAATTTTAATAAAAGTAGGTATTTATTGTAAATTATATCAATCGATAAAATTTGGTCAATTTTAAAATAAAAACTTAACGAATTATAATTTTATGCGTGCACTATCTAAATAAAGAAGTACTCGGCCTTTTAACTGCAATCCTAAAATTTGAGTAATAAGGAAATTAATGTCATAGCCTAATAAATTAGGTTTTAAATACACGGTTAAGAATTGTGTATTATAACTTAAAGAATTAAGTTTTAAATGCTGTTTAATAAAATGTATAAAATTACATATTAAATAAATTTTATAAACTCGAGTAAACACATGATTCGTAATGAGCGCTTTAATGGCATCTTTAGAATAATGAATATATTTTTTGTTGTTAAAAAGAACAGCATTTACAATTACCGCCGAAACATTTGACACAGTATAGATTTTTTTTTTTTTTTAGTTTTAAGACAATTTTTATTTATTTTATTTTTTTTTGGAAGTTGCCTATCCATTAACCCTAATATTGATTTCTTAACATTTAGCCAATGGACCCCAAATAGGCAACCAATTACACATATTTATATAAACAAGAAATAAAGTAAGTTGACATATCAAATACAAAAAAATTGTTTAAAATTTAAATCGATAGTCAAGGGGCAAACTGTAAAATAACAGTTTAAAAATAACTAATAGGCATTTTTCGAAATTTAAATTTTAAAATTTAAAACGAGTTTCTAAAGCATATACGAGTAATTAGGAACTTACATTTCATTGTTTTCCTAAATGTGGTACTTTATGAATATTCCACAATAAAACATTTTAAATTTATTACCCTCTTGTTGTAACGAACAGATACGAAAATTAATAATTTTTGTAGAATTTTGTTCCATACGATATTTTTAATAAATTTTATGATTACTTTTGTTTTGCACTTACTGTATATCGTTGCAGTTGTTAATTTAATGTATATATTGTAAAGGTTTAAAATAGTTTAAATGTTTAAAACTTTTTTTGGAGCCTAATAAACCCGATCGCTTTGACCTAAAAGTTGTAGAATTTTAAAATTTAAAACTAGCTTGTAAAATGACATAATTTTCCAATAAAAAATTCTAGATATAAGTTCTGTTGCTTCTATATAAGTTTATTTAAAAGTGGTTTAATACTCGCAAGTTTCGTAGAAACATTTAGTGACAAAATCGTCTCACGAAGAAAATAAAGATACTGCTTGACTCTTTAATTTCAAGCGAAGTTAAATCTAAGCCTGTTTGTTCATAAGCCAAAAAAATATAAATTCTTTAGGTTGAATGTTAAAAAATTTAAATATAATTGTATAATTAACTTTCTGCAGGCAAACTTAAAAGCATCCGCCCAAAAATAATAAGATTCCTTATGTAAGGTCGTTTTTAGACAATTCAAATAAAATACATACATCTTACGGTGCCGACTTACAATAATAGTCATTTATTTCGGTAATTGAATAGCTAGTTTTAAAAAGTACCAAAAACTGTTGTCAAATACTATATAATTTGTGTGTATATCTTGTTTAAAAACTCACAATTTGAGGTACCGTACCGGGTGTTTGGTTATCAATTTTACTCCCGTCCTTCCCTTAGTTTTATATATTTCGACTTAAGAGTTTAGGTTTTTATTATGTCAGAGAGGAGAAACACTATATTTTTTAATAAAACACTCTGTATGTTATATTAAAATTAAAAAGATGTTTTAAAGAGCTTTAAAAAACTTCATATTTTAGGTTATAGTTTGTATTATATGGCCATCCAAATAATAAGAATATTTCTTAATTTTCAATAAGTTTATCACAGAAGTTGCTGTAAGGCAGTTTATATACGGATGCAAGACACCCATAAGTCAGCAATATTCATATGATTAAATCAATCGGATTGCCCTGGTAAGATCACTTCTACGAAACCCTTATGGGTCAGACTAATAAAACTAGTTGCTTGAGTCGACCGTAAGAGTTGCGTTGTATCAGTGTGTAAACTGCCTAAACTGTCTAAACAGTAAGATAACTTACTTACTTTAAACATAGGGGAAACAAAAAATATTGTTATGGCCATATTTTTTAAACTATTAGGTTAGATAATAGACATAGTTAGTGTATCATTTTTTAAAGCTATTTAAAGAGGGTTTTAAAGGTGACATATTATATTTACTTTTGAAAAAAATATATAGTTTTTGTCGTATCTTGTATGCCTAATGAGATAATAAGAATCTTGTAAATGATTCGAAAACTGCCAAATTAATAACACAAACTGACATTGTATTTATTTTGTGTTACTCATAAAAAGTTAGAGTTGAGAGCGGTGATAATTTATAATTTGACACCCGGCACTGTTGACTGCCGTTAGAAACACAAAACAATTTATCTAAAAGACATTTAATGATTTCAGAAAATTATGTACATTAATACCAAAATCCATTTTTTATAATATATATTTATTAGCAATAAAAAATTGTACCTATTGTATGCTACCATTACTACTATTAGGTATAGTGGGTAAATTTATACTATGTATAAAAACAGTATATAAAAATGCTTTTAGTTGTAGATTGTTTTTTTTTAGTTATTGTTTTTAAATAAAATTCTTGATTTTTTATAATAAACGTTTTTTTTTCGCCAATAAAAGCAGAACTTATGGATATTTTAAAACCAGGGTGCCATTGATTACCATTTTGTTCCTAGCTCATAAAATGATTTTATTCGTGATAATGAATCACTGACACTGTCATCATTTTTAAGTGGTGCAGCATATCCACTATTTTAATTTTTTTTTTAACGGAAATGTATTTCTATACCTCTAATAAATAACTCAACAACGTAAAAAAGTCTCAAGGTTGTAGTTTAATAATAATCGGGCTTTTTATGTTAACACACGATTTTAAAAAAGTTGTTAATTAACTAATGTAAAGTAATGGAAAAATGGGGATAATAATTTTTGGCTGGGGGATAATTATTTATTAATGTATTCTAATTGTGCCAACATTTTTTTATTCTTTATTTTCATATTTTATATGACAAAATGTTTTTTTTGTTGCCGTGTCCAAGGGACAGACATCGCGCGGAAGTCAGACTGTCCACTTTTAGCGCTATTTTTGGAACTCTGTAAAAATTATAAATGTTTAAGATACAGTTCTGAAAGTAGTACTTTTTTAAATTTCTTTATCTTTTTAAATATTTTTTTAGATTTTGAATATCTTTCATAGTTTTTAGGATATTCAAATAAAACAAAGCCCTACTTTTTTTCATTTATTGTTTGTTACTTTTGCAATTTTTATCGACCCCTTTCGGGACTTTTCCTTAAACTTTCTATACATTATTCCGAATCGAATGACACCTCGATCGTAACTTTCGAAGAATATAAAAAAAATTACCCAAAAAGGTTCATGTTAACCAGACTAATACTGATAAAACTGAAAATGGAAAATAATTCCACACACGCGAGCAAAAAAAAATATATCACTTCTAAATTGTATAATTTAAAAGTTTTTTTCTACCATTATTTTGGTAGTAAAACCTAACGCGGAATATTTATTCTAAAAAGAATAGGGTGTCTCTAAAAGGTCTGTACAAAATAAGAACTACCATAGACTCCTTGGGCCAAAATACAACGATCTAACGCAATTTACCCTAGTCAAAAAGTTGATCGGTTGCAAGATAGAGGGTGTTTTAATTTCATTTTAGTTATTTTTAAATTTTTATTTAATATTGGATTTTTTTAACAAAATTTGGCATAAGGAATTCTTTTAGGTAAAGAATCGAAAGCTACTTAATATTTAATGTAAATATATGGGGTTATTTGTATTTTTTTTCAACACTGAATAAAATTGTAGAAGGTAAGAACATGTTTTACATAAAATTATGTCTGAAAATGGATTTTTTCCAAGATACAGGGTGTTAAAGCATTTTATCATAAATTTGGTACATTTTTTTTACCATTACATTACATTTTTGCTGTAAAAGTTTTTTTAGTTAATCAGTGGCGTTTAAACAGGATTTGTATTGATTTTTTATATTGAAAAAAAAAAATAGTATGTACGCAACTGATTTTTTTATTTAATATTATTTTTAAAATACTCATTTACTTTGGGGTGAATTTTGTCTCTTAATATTTTTCCGTATGACTAAAACTTTTTGTTTTGAAAAATAAAAGCCATTTTGATGCATGGCAAGATCGCTAAAATCTGATATGGTCTTTTGTATGTAAAATTCGTTTTTGTCTAATTTTTATTAAAGTAAGGTCAAAAACATTAGTACAATTTTAATGCCATTAAAATGTTTTGTTCACTTACGAAGCTATTAACCGGTCAAAAACCTAACTGTACAACAAAGTTAAACACCATAATTATTAGGATTGAGCGATTTTCCATTGCATTAAAATGGCTATTATTTTTTAAAACGAAAACCATTCGTCGTGCGGAAAAATATCAAGTAACCAAATTCACCCCAAAGTAAATAAATATTTCGAAAATAATATTAATTCGAAAAAAGCAGTGACATATCTACCATTTTCTTTTTAGCAAAAATTAATACAAATCTTGTTCGAACGCCACTGATATTTTTTTTTTAACTTTTGCTGCAAAAATTGTAATGTAATAGTCAAAGAAAGTGTACCAAATTTTAGGGAAATATCCGGAGTGGTAAGGAAAGATATGATAAAAAATTATTTTTTTATTTAATTTTCACACCCTGTATCTCGAAAAAAGCAATTTCGGACATAATTTATTTTGAAATTTTTTCATATTTTTTGTATTTTATATAGTTGTAAAAGGAGAGTACCAACTTAAAAATAACCCTGTATATTTTTATATTTAATGTTATATATTATTATTTTTCTAAACACCTAGTAATTCAACTTTTATTCCAGGAAATTTTTACTACTTATTATTTATTACAAAAGTGGGACGTTAAGGGCACATAACCAAAAACATACAAGTTTGGCCACTTCAAAAGCTTCATAGGCAATGCCGGTAAAGGAGACGGTCTAAAGCGTGTAAAAAGCTAATAGGTAGAGATTGGACAAAGCATACACAGATGTTTTCTGATACGGTGACGTATCCGTACCGCTTTATTGTCGCTTTAATTGCCTATGAATCTATATTCTTAATACCTAACTAATTTTACTTATGAATATAATGTCGTGTTAACCAAGAATTTTATAGACTCTGTGTCTAGGTTTCATGCCAATGATACCGTAAAACCATAAAAAGCCTTAGATAAGGTATTATGTAGTGGTGACAATCTCCTTAATAGAATTTGTTACAAATCGGTGTTCACTCTTTTGCCTTACCAAGGCCGCCAAAACCGTGCGGGCCCCGGTACAAGAAAAAGTACCTCCTTTAAACAAAAAAAAGGTGACCCAAATAAAGAGCAAAAAACATCCTCACTTTCCCCATAATAATATTGTTAACATTACTTACGAAAATTACCCTTCCAAAAAAAAGAACAAAAAACAAGGTCCTCATCACACCCTTGCTCCATTTACGTTTTTCATCCTCCCCCCTCCACATTTAGTTTGGGCCCCGGTAATTTGTACCGCCTTCAACGCCCTCTCAGGGCCCCGTGCCTTACATTACACATGTGATAAAGATTTTGTAATAATACATTTGTAGTCGAGAAAAAAGGCAGTAGTAATTTGCCTCCCAAGAAATTACAGTTACATACCTGTGAGCAATAGGTATAATGACTATTTACAAAAATAATATATATATATATATATATATATATATATATATATATATATATATATATATTATATGCTTTTGATTACAAAATTTTTGGGCATAAACGTCCTAAATAAAAACCCTTGTCAAATTTTGTTTTTTAAAAAGTCATATATATATTTCTTCTAAAATTGACGTTTCGGCGAAATTAGCTTTCATCAGAAAATTATTTCTACAATAAAAGGGAACAAAGAGGTACAATTAAAATAAAAAAATGAGCCCTAATGCACATATCCTTAAAACATAAATTACCCGCCTTTCAGTCCAAAAACTATATTTAAATACATTAAAATGTAATATGTATATGTACGTGAAAAATCTAAGTGTTTTGTGTTGTATTTTTAAAATGTGACAGGTAAATTTAGCAACCACCGTTTTATTGTTTTTTAAAAATGTGTGTGTGTTACCATAAATTTATGTTGTAAGGGTATGTACATTAAGGCTCATTTTTTTTTAATTGTACCTCTTTGTTCCCTTTTATTGAAAAATAATGTTCTGATGAAGGCTAATTTTGCCGAAACGTCAATTTTAGAGGAAATATATACATGACTTTAAAAAAAAAGTTTGACAAGAGTTTTTATTTAGGACGTTTATGCCCAAGAATTTTTTAATAAAAGAATATTACAGAAATAAAGTCCAAGAAGAAAACAGAAAATAAGAATATATATATACATATATATATATATATATATATATATATATATATATATATATATATATATATATATATATGATATAGATATTTTATTATAATATCGTGATTGTCCAAAAATAAAATTAATTTGAATATAACTTTACCTATTATACCTATATTTACCGATCCAAAAAGTAATTAAAATCGGTCAAAAGAACCAAAAAGATTTTGTTTTTCGATTTTCTTTGTCCAGGAATGTATATGAGTGTAGAAAGTTGTATTTTAGTTTTGACTTATTTTCCTTTTGTGTTTCCCGTGGAAAAAAGTGAGTTCTTCGGCTTCCATTGTAATGGACCGTTCATTGTGTTTCAAATATTGAAAACTAAAATTAGGCGACTTGGCAACGTTGCAGTTGCAAATTTAGAACATAATGACATTTCATAATCAAGTTCTGCTTTCTGTTGTTGCAGTTAATATTATATTTTTTAAAAGCATTTTTATGATTTATGGGATGAATGTATTAAAAATTAAGAAAATAGTTAGTCTACAACTAGTGTTAAGCGTTTAAGTGGTTGCCATCATGGATTTCGTTAAAAATTCAGCAATGAAGCAAAACGTGCGAAGTCAGTTTTGGTTTATCTGCAGTTCAAGTCTAAATAATGAAGAACTTACGCTTTATGGCTATATATAAACTTTCTCGAAACACTAACTATTATCCTGCTTTGTGTTATTCAGGTTGTCAGACAATAATGCCTAATATTTTTCGTGAAATTTATTAACTAATCAGGTAATTTATGTAAATATTCTTCACCAAATTGAATCTAGATACCCATTTTTATCAGCTGTTTGAACGAATTGCAACACTGTGCTCCTTAATTTGAATTCCCAATACCAGTCAATCTGTTTAAAACTTCAAATTTTACACGATTAATTTTCTGCCTTTATTATTATGTTTTTTTATGGATAAGTCGTCGTTTTTTCAATCACACAAAAACTGTGTACCAATGTATAAAAACAGGAAAAATTTTAGATTTTAGCTCTCGGTTTGTTGTTTTCCATCCGCTTCGCGTCGTAAAACAACACAGCCTTGAGCGAAAATCTAAAGCTTTCCTTTTATAATAAATAAAAAAATTTAATAATTAAAAAAAAATAATTTAATATAACAGAATAAAATTCTAATATTGCTTTTATTTGTTTATAATTAAATTTTTACCTAAAAATTACACAAGTATTTTCTAATAAACTCTTCTAATTATTCCAATAAAATTACTATTTTTAATAGTTGTGCTATGAAGTTAACTGTTTATTTTTGTTAGTACCATACATTAACATCAGGTAGGAAGGAGTATGTTGCTTTAATAATCTAAAATTTAAAAATATATGTATTAATAATAATTCGATTCGTTTTTATTTTGTCTTTTCACGGGCTGGCGTCCATCAACAGACTATACGTACACAGTAAGTATCATTTGTCACTCAATAATTTTTTACAGTTAGGGTTTTAAAGAAAACAACTGATTCATTCGGTTTCATAAATTTATAGATAATGTCTGAAATTCAAACGCCATTTAATGCTTTAAAAAAAATAAATTTGTTTTTCTTAAAAATAAAAAGTAAAGATAGTTTTTATATCATGCTTTTAAAGTTTTTGCGATCCCTGTATATTTTCTCATATTTATTCACAAGTAAAATATAAAAATAACCCTCTATAATAAATAAGTCTCTATAGTGAAACCCTAAAATTATCAAATAATTTATAAGGTGTTTAATAAAAAAAAAACTATATTTTTATGTAGGCCTTAATTTTATTGCATTTTTTACTCTTTGTTATCTAAAAAGTATAACAATAAATAGTTTTTAATATTCCGGAGTGACCAAATTACTATCAGAATTTTATTTCCTTCAGTGAAAGAGTATACCTTATAAACTTCAGAATGTGATGGTGTGTCATGAGATGCCCATTTTGAGTTTTGGCGTATTACTTCTGGTTTAACCAAAAGTGATAAAAACTTTGATATTGTAAATGGAACACCCTGTATATTTTTAAAATTTATTTTCTACAAGTCATTCCTGACATAAACCTTAAGTATACCCATGAACTATCTCTTTAATTTTTAGAAAAAACAGAATTTGAAAAGGTCCGAACAACCTTACAACAAACTGTTTTACGGATATTGTTTCGTCGTCTGGTATTTCACAAACGCCGATTTCCCTTAAACTTAAATAGGAGAATATGGGTATATTATAGGTTTTATATTAAAAATAGCTTAAAGAATTTAAATCCTAGAAAATATTTAGGGTGTTTCATTAAAATAATCAGGGTTATCATATTTAGAGGTTATTTTACAGCACTTCTGGTTAAACAGGAAATAAGTATTATAATGGCCTTTAAAGGTGGAGCCTTTTAACAAAACTATTTTAGGTATTTTGAATTTCTGTAATGTCCGCTTGTATTCCTATAAAACTGCATATTGTACGGTTATTTGGACATTTTTAAACGCCATTTTCTCTAAAACTAAAAAAATCAGGTTACGGATATATAAAAGGCTTTATATCAGGAATGACTTTTTAGAATTTTAATCCTAAAAATATACAAAATATTTTATTTAAAATATTAAAGTTTATATTACTTCCGGTTAAATCGGAGGTAATACACAGATGCTATCATATCTAAGATTGGCATCCGGTAATACGTATATAACGTCCCTAAATTTTAAAACTATACGGTTGAACTAAATTAAATAAATTCCTGGATGCTAATTTTGTTGTCACCCGGCATAAAATAATTTTAATATTAACTAGTGATTAGCGAAGAGTAAAGTACGAGTTAAAAAAATTTAGCGCCCTAATTTAATAATAAATTAGGGTCCTTCGAAAGAGACATCTGCATCGCCCGCTTTTGCTTATGAAGTCAAGATTAAAAATTGGTTGGGAAACTTGTATACTAAAGTGAAAAGTACTATAGTCATCAAAACTATAAATGGTACTTACCGTGGAAAAAAGTCAGGCTAATTTAAAATAATAGATGTAATACTTTGGACGTTGTTGCGTGGGTTGTACAGGGTGGCACCTTTTCATTGACCTTGCATGATATAGCGAAAACTAAAAGAGATAAAACGAGTTTGATTGCACAATCAACAAATACAGTGATGAAAATAAATAATGACTAACCTGATTTGTTTTGGAGATACAAAGGGTTTCTTTTTTTATTTTGTTAACCCATTCGGGACGGACCGAATTGTTGCGCGCGCTTCCGCTAGGACGGTGTCAGGAATCGTAATTATTTTTATAATTGCAGTATCGGTACGGCATTAGTCCCTTCAGACAATATTTCCGACGTACATTTACGGCAGTCGATTAGGTGAAATGTGTATAGCGTAGTATAAGTACGGCACCTGTCCAGTAAAAATGCAAAAGTCCTAAAACTCCTGCAGCAACCGTTCAAAGCTACTGCATAGAAAGTAGTATATGTACGGCACCCGGCCCACAAAGTCCTCTTTAAAAAACCTACCAGTACGTTAACCGTCCTGAAAGGATTAATTTGGCCAGGCACTTGTAACTCGCCTAAAATTATAATATAAGAAAGTTTTAAGAATTTTTACGTTTTGACTTTTATTTTGAAGTTATAAACAAAGTTGGGGTTTTTAAATGAAACACCCTTTATATTTTGTCGTCAGTTGAATGGTCTCCTTAAAAGTTGTAAAAATACTATATTTGATATATTTTTTAAAGTTTCAGAGATGTGGCCATCATCAGGATTTTTGTAATAAAACACCCCGTATATTACCATTGCAAAGATATTTTAAAGACCTTAAATAAAATACCACATTCAATGTATCTATATTTTATAGTTTTGGAAATATAACCATCTAAATTTTAAAGATTGCAGATATAAAATTTTCATTACACATAGGGTTGTGAGCAAACTTTTCTGAAAATGTCATATTGTCATAAAAATTACGACCATGTCATTTATTTTTATGACACAATTGTCATTTATTTTGTTCATTTGTTTCTAATTATTAATGAAAATAAATGGCGTTCATTTAAAAAATATGACAGACACAAAAATTACGGCTGACCTAAATTTAGACTCTAGGCAAGCAGACACAATGACATGTTTAAATGAGAGCGAGTATGGTTAGTTTTCAGTTATTTTGCGGCATTAGTGTGTTTTATACAATAGTGTGCCTGTTTTTTTGTGGCGTATGTACTAAACTGCCACTTTAACATGTGGCAAAACCAGTACTTGGTATGCCAGCAACTTCAGCAGTGACTGAAAGAACTGCTAGTTCATATGGATATATTTACCTACTTGGAAGCTGGGATGCTAACTTATATAATATATTCAAATTTAAAAAGATTTTGAGACTAGACTAAAAGGTTATTTTATTAAGTACATATTCCAGTCTAGTACTATGGTTTTAGTTTTGTTTATATTTTTGTTTAGAAGTATTTACACTTTTTGTTCAGAGGTCTCACATTTTTTGTTAAAATATTTTTTAATGATTTATAAATGACATATTAATGACTGGACTGTCATGTGTCACAAAAATAAATCACTGTGATTTTACAACCCTAATTACACATATGGAATTTGAAAGTTTTATATCCCAAGCTATTGGAAAATTTATTCATTCATTGTCAAATGTGGTCACTTGGAGGTCTTAAGAATGTCTTTTTAATCATGATAAAATATACACGATAATTTATTTAAAAAATGCGATTTTAGCATTGAATTCCTAATGATGGCTATATTTCCGAAACTATGATAAATTAAACATATTAAATGTGATATTTTTACGGCTTTAAGGAAAAACTTTTCATTGGTTATAAAATATACAGGGTGTTTCATTAAAAAGACAACCTTGTGTTATACCTTTTAAATAAAAGTCAATGGAAAAAATATAGGTAGGCCACTGAATTCTACGTAAAAATCCCTAACACTCTATTACTATGATTCTATCTCTAATAACCCACGAGTGTACATTATTTACATTTTGTTCTATCTCCTATAACCAACGAGTTATAAGTGCTTGACCAAGAGACAAAATTTAAAAACACTCAGTAAGTATCTCCAAAAGAAATCAAGATGGCCCTGATTTACTTTCACCACTGAATTTGTTTCAAATATCAAAACCGGAATTGTGTAATCAGATCTGATTCCTTTCAGTTTTTGCTATACCCTGCAAGATCCAACCAAAAGGTGCCACCTTGTACATTTAGACAACTTATACTAGATATTAGTAGGAATAGTTGAACTAGCAATAGTATGTATAAAGTGACTTAAAGTTGCTACAGTTTATACATTAATGTATCTATGTATAAATCTATATGGGATCCCATTAGTATAGTTAGTTAGTATTTGTTTTCTTAAAAAAGACTTACCGCAATAAAGGAATCTATAGACATAACACTGAAGGGGCCAATTTTAAGTTGTATAGGCTTTTGAGATTTCATCATAAAAATAAGCATCATAAATTTTACATTGGTTGGCTGTTCGATCCACTCACTTTTCCAGATAGAAAGGCCCAAGCCGCTGCTCTAAAATTCAAACATAATATGGGGTACTTCTACATATTGGAGAAAAGGGTATTATTAGGTATACGTATAGTGAGATACATTTATTCTTGAAGTGGCGTAGCTAGGTTTGGGTAGTCGCCTAAAGCCTCATTAAGGAGCCAAAGGTAATGCTAACTTAAACCCAACAAGTATTTCACCTTTTAACTGTACTTAAATGTGGGTGAGTTGATGAAGATTTTTTTTAGTTGTTAGATACGTATTCAGAACAACATCTTTATATAGGGTTATTAATAACCAAGGGCGTTACAAAAGATATCATTTCTTTAATTTTTTACCCAAAGACCTTGTTTTGTTATATGTTTTTACTCTGTAATAATTTAAATTTACCTAAAAGCTAACAAAATTAAATAAATTTATTTTTAATTCATTAAATTTTACTAAAATATATTTTTTTAAATTTAGAGTTTTTGAAAAGTTTAATTGGTATTACAAAGAAAAATTTGTAGACTCATGTGTATTAAAACTTTTTTAAAGTTTTGATAAGACAATTTTTCCATAGCAGTTTGGCCCACATAGTTAGAGATCCCTTGACCATTTTTCCAAGTCATTACTAACAAGCTAATTTTTCGTGGGTAGCTTTATTTTGACGAAACACCAATTTCGTTGGTGGTAGCATACAGGTTAGCAAAGATTAAATATTTGGATTAGATAAAAAATAAAAGCCAGAATAATATACCACGCAATTTGTATGACAATGTAGTTGTTAAGTTATATAAATATTATTTATCAACACTTACATATAATATCTACATAATTGATCAGATTTTGAGGATATAAAGTGTACTAGAGTCACTAGTGAGCTAAAGTACCACTTTAGCTCACTAGTGAATTATAGAACAATACAAATTTAACTTTTCTTGCGTGACTTATATGTAATATAACTCACTTATCTAATAAATAACTATTAATCAACTGAAAAAAAATCAGCTGGTTAGTAGTTATTTTTCAGACATCGTTAACCATACATGTTGGTGGTTAGGGAAAACCTTACATTTTGAAGGACAATTTTTCTATTTATTTATTTAGATAACTATCTTAAAAAGTAACAGAAAATATCCCTGTTTGTAATTAACTTTTTGATGTCTGTTAAATCAATACACTTAATTCCTGCTACCCCTGTAAGCTACCACCAACAAAAATTGTTGTAAGAAAAAAGTTGGGCGTCTCGTCAAAATAAAGCTACTTACGAAAAATAAGCTTATTAGTAAATGACTTGGAAAATGATCCTAACTGGATCCCTATTGATCACTAAGAAATTGACTGCATAAAAATTAAATATTATTTGACATTAAAAAATTGCTACACACAAGGTAACAGAAAGAAATACGTCAACAAAGATCTAGGTTATTTACAATATCAACAAAAAAAAATTAAAAGTAATCTAGCCTTACTAAAAATATTATTTTATAAATGACATATAGCTTTAATGCCGTATGTTCTTTTCTGTACGGTATGTAGCAAAATTGTTTTGTCAAATAATACTCTTACATGCTATGCAGTCATTTTTTAGAGATAAATAAATCCATTATTTTTCAAATAACCATGGGTTAAGTTACATTCTTTAAAGAAAAAGATTAAAGTTAAAGATTGAAAAAAATTGTATGGTGTTCTTTTTAAAATTACAAAGTTTTCCTATATTGGAAAATCAGCCATTTTTGTTTTTATGTTAACGGACCATCTTAACCAAATGGCGAAAAAACAATAAAACATTTATGGGTTTTTCTAAAAACGGTATTTTGAAAACTTTATTTGTGCTAAAGTTATTTGTAATCAAAATTCATCAAAAATTATCCAAAACCCTACCGGGTGACAACAAAATTACTATCAGCAATTTATTTTTTCACTGCAACCGTATGGTTTTCAAACTTAGGAAAATTATATTGTATTACCGTATGCCAATTTTAGATATAATAGTATCTGTGTATTACTTCCGGTTTAGCCGGAAGTAATATTAACTTAGGTATTGTAAATGGAACACCCTGTATATTTTTAGGATTTAAATTCTTCAGGAAATTACAAAACCTTTAATATATCTATAACCTAACATTTTTGGTTTTGAAGAAAATGGTGTTTGAATATTCACAAACAGCACAATATGCAATTTTATGGGAAAACATTACAAAAATATAATATGCTTAAAATAGTTCTTTTAAAAGACTTTACTTTTGGAGACCATGTTAATACTACTTCCTGTTTAACCGGAAGTGCTGTTAAATTTGAACTTCCAAGTATGATTACCCTAGTAATATTAATGGAATACCGAATATATTTTTAAGCTTTAAATTCATTAGGCTATTCCCGATATAAAGCCTTTATTATACACATAACCTATCTTTTTTAGTTTAGGAGAAAACGGAGTTTAAAAGGTCCGAACGACCTTACAATACATAGTTTCATGGATATTATGTCGTCGTCTAGACTTTTTCAAAACGCCGTTTTCTCTTAAACTAAAAAAGATAGGTTATAGTGTATAATATAGGTTTTATATCGGAAATAACTAAATAATTTAAATTACCAGGGTTATCATACTTTAAAGTTCAAATTTTACAGCACTTCCGGTTAAACAGGAAGTAGTATTATAATGGTCTCTAAAGGTAGAGTCTTTTAAAAGATTTTACGCATTTTAAATTTTTGTAATGTTTTTTGTTTTCCCATTAAACTGCATAATGTGCTGTCGTTTGGACATTTTTAAACGTCATTTTTTCTAAAATCAAAAAAGTTAGGTTATGCATATATAGAAGGTTTTGTATCAAATGACCTGTAGAATTCAAATCCTAAAAAATCTACAGAGTGTCTCATTTAAAATACCAAAGTTTATATCACTTTTGGTTAAACCGGAGTAATACACATATACTATTATATCTAAAATTGACATCCATTGATACAATTTATCGTCACTGAATTTGAAAATTTCGTTATCACCCCGTATATTGGAACCAAAAAAATTTATAGGTACTTACATCATTTTTAATTTTACCAATTTTAATTAACTCTGGTGATGCTTAGTTATTTGTTTTTATTTAAGATAATATTTGTTTAGGAATCGATTCTAGTGTAATAATATTAGATGTAAAGTTTTATGATAGTTCAGTATTGTTTCTAATAAATGGGACTTACCAAAGAATAACTTCATTAGCATAATAATAGTAATATATTAATCTTACTGCCATGCTAAAGGCAAAAGTACCAAACCATGCTAGCACAACAACTGATATATCATTCTAAAAGTAATAATGGAATAAATTTAATCTATCCTAACCTAAACTGAATGCTGATCATACTATGAAAATTTATGATCAAGACTCGGTGACATTACCGAAATAGATTAAAAAGTGTATGCCTTATATTTGACAAAGGCTTGGTAATAGAACCTTTTTTTTACCCATAATTGGTAAAAGTTATGAACCGATACAAAAGCAAAATTTTTAGTTAAAATATAAAATAGTTTAGAGTTTTTAGGACGATCTTTAAATTCAAACTACAATACAACACAGCATCTAAAATCAAAAAAGAAGATGCGACTTAGTTTAAATATTATTCTGCGGGTTGTCTAAAAATGTGATGTGGTAAATTATAGGGGTGACCAAGTAAGCCAAAATAATTTTATTACTTTATATTGAAAAAGTTTAATCGAGTTACATTAGGATATTTTTGACCTTCAAAGTTAGAATTATGTAATAATATTTTATTTACAACTTTTAAACCGTCGCTACAGTATCGATGCTATTCGATGATTTTTCAATTATTATAAAGTAATTAACCATTGCGAGATATGTTGCTTATTAAAATAATTTTAGTTGTCCTAATATTATTCTTAATTATTTACCCCCACAAATTGGGTCAAAATTGTAGCAATCTGTAAAGAACTTTGCAAAAAATCGATCATCATAATCACGTTCATGCAGTTGTTAAAATCGTCTACATACCTAAAAATGTAAAATAAATATCTTAGAATATGAAAATAATTAGCGTAATATAAACTAAATCTGGGTAGTTGTTTTAAATAACATAAGTAGAGATCGGTTTATGTGCATTTGCATATTTAAGCAATTCTTAACGCTAATAAAATATTTTCACTAAAGTATAGTTATGATGCATATTATCGATACATTTTAATATTTTTTTATACGCAGCTCATTTACCAGCCGCGCGTGCCTACCGCAGTACTCCTTTCATATATAATACTCAATGGAAAAATATAAGGGAAATTATAAGCACTCCAACACAATACTGCTATTTCTTTTTAATAGCCTAAAATCCGAAGAGGAAGCGACCCATCTGTTTACCGGATAAAAACTGTTTTATATTAAAGATAGTAGCTATTTAAACAAAGCCATTGTATTGTCATGGGGTTGCCTAAAAAATTAGGTCAAGGGTATGACCAATCAAAAAAATTAGTTTAAAAATTTTTTAGTGACTCTTTTTATTCTACATAACGACAGTACTAACATATTCGTACATTTTGTTTGATTTTATAAATAGAGCTGTAGTAAATTTTTAAATTAAAAGCTTTAAAAAATGTTTTTGGTACATTCTGTATTTTTTTAAAATATATACTTTAATAACTTGCATACGTTAGTATTTAAAAATATAGGGGTTGTTAAAAATTTTAAGGTTGTTTCTTAAATTAAATATGGCCTTGACCTAATTTCTTTAGAGTCTATGGCAATACCATTGTCTAAATACTATCTTTAATATAAAACAGATTTATCCGGTAAACAGATGGATGAAGATCGCCTCCTATTCGGATCTCGTACTATAAGGTTTATGTTAAATTGGAGTTCTATTAATGGGACGAAAGAACTGTAACTACCAACTTATCACCCAAGTTTAATTTCTCCCCAGTTACCTCGGTGGATGTGGAGCGATCGTTTTTCAGTTATAAAAATATTTTAAATAATTAAAGACACAATCTAAGAGTAAAATTCATACGAAAAAAGCCAATGTTAGCAAAAATACAGGTACTTTACTCTTGAGAAAAAAATTAAATTTTGGACAAACCTCGTATATGACTAACACAATTTGATATCCGATAATTGTATTTTAGTACTAGGACCATGCATAACTTTTTATAAAGAAAGGTAAAATTATTAATAAACAAGTTTCCCATATGATGCCAACTTACGTAGACACACTGAATAGGATGTTCCGTTAAAAACTTTAAAATTGGAATTATTTCTGGTTAAAACGAATGCGACTGGAATGTAAAAATATGTAAAAACTATTCTCTCCCTATACCATTTACCTATACCAAGTCCTATTTTTATATGTCCTATACTCTGGGAGTTATGGCTTGTCTAATAAATTCCACCATTTTAAAGATCGTCTAAAGAGTTACAAAAATTTTTTTCGTATGTCTCTCTTTGTAAGTTTTGCATATAATTATTTTGTCCCAGAGTACCATAAGCTTGTCATACTGTGCTTGGCATACAAAAGTACCTTTCCCTGCATAAAATACTTTTTCCACATCCAAAAAAAATGTGTTCACGTGTTAAGGTGTCCCAAATTGTAGTGGGCCCCCGTATATATATATACTTTTTCATTATTAGTACACAAAATTTTAACAACCAAAAAAAGTCTTCACTTATAAAACAAATATTAAAAGCAGAATACCATGCTTTTTCCCCACAGAGTACTATTTTGGGGAGCCTCTACGGACTGTGCTACGTATCGTAATTAACAAAGAGATAAAAGTTTGGAAGTAAAAAGACTTTTACATCATCGTAATTAACAAAGAGGTAAAAGTTTGAAAGTAAAAAGACTTTTACATCGAAAAAAATAAACCTATGAAAATACATAATATATAGGGTATCCCTGAAAGATGCGGAAAAAAGCTACCACTGATTCCTGAGGCTAAAATATGAATCTATCCCATTTTACCTTAGTCAAAAAGTGAATGGTTTTATAGATACAGGGTGTCAAAAATTCATTCTGGTTTTAGTTTTTTTATAAATTATTTTGTTAATAATAGATTTATTGTCACAATGTTTGACTAAAATGGTTTTTAGAAGGTAGAAAATAAGAATATATCCATCTATTAATTGTGAACTTCAGAGGGCGCTACCTACGGTGTCTTCCACAAATTAAAAACGTAATAACTTATTAAGCCACTTTGTATATTGGTATACCTGGTAAATGTTGATTTAGGCAGCCGTTTCTGAGGTATCTGGATTGTAAAAAATAACTTTCTGTATAGCCAGGTCCAAGCTATACAGGGTGTTTTAGAATCGGATGCTTATACTTTAGAGTATGAATCCTCACGTGATTTTAGGAGGAAAGGTTTATATAAACCTATGTCCTAAATGGCATAACTTTTGAGATACAGAGTGGTAACAAAGCTTTTTTTAACTTTAGCACACTGTATCTTAAAAAATAAGTCTTTAAGGACAAAGGTTATTTAAACTTTTCTTTCGAAAATCATTCAAAAATTCACACTGTAAAAGATTAACATCTGATATAACACAGTCAGTATAGCTTAGACAATCCAGATATCTCAAAAAACGGTTGCCTAAATCAACCTAAATCAAGTATGCCTTCATTAGAATAATAGAATAAGAGTTTTGCTTTAAAAGTTACGTACAGAGTGATTCAAAAAGTTATTTCGTTTTTAATTTGATGAAGATACTGCAGGTGGTGCCCCTAAAGTTAGCAAATAAAATGATAGCAAATTCTTATTTCTTAGTTTTCAAAACCCCTTCTAGCCAAATATTGTAACAATACATCTATTATTACCAAAATTATTTTAAAAAAACTAAAACCAGAACAAACTTTTAACACCCCGTATCTCCGAAATCATCCACTTTTGGACTTAGGTAAGTTGGATTAGATCGTCATATTATAGCCTCAGGAATCTGTGGTAGGTACCTTTTCTTCCGCCTCATTATTTTTATTTTTATTTTTTTTCATATAAAAATAAATATTTATAAAGGTAATTATTAAGAATTATATTTCTAGACCCACAAAGAGTTAATACATTTAGAATTTAATTTTAAAAATTTTAATGTCAAACGTTCCATATTTCTTAAAATATTTGTGACTGGACATGTCTCTTTTTGAATAGGCACTACTCAAATGTATTCTCTTTGAATGAAAATTTGTTTTTTAGTACATCTACTTATACAAGGTGGTACCTAAGTAACATTAATGGTACATACAAAGTAGCACATAAAAGTTGGTAAGTTTTTAGAGAAAATTAAAGTGGTTTAATTGTCGTCCTTTAGTTAATACCTAAAAATGAACATCAGATATGAATAGCTCATGTTCGAAAACCCCCCAAATATTATTACAATATTTACAATGTATTTATTAGTATTAAAATAATTTTTAAATATTTGTCAAACTTTGACATGCTGTGTCTCAGTTAATATTAACTTTTGTATAAGGTAACTTTGGTTAAATCGCAATATTTTAACTTCACAACTCTCCAGTTGAATTTTGGCCCATTACTTGGGGACCACCATGTACAATTAAATATAAAATTAAATTATCATTATTAACAACCAGTCTGTTTGTTAATCTGTACTTACTTTAATATTTTTTTGTGATATTGTATACATTCCCGAAAAGTAACAAAAGCAGCCGTGTTATCATCGTCAATTTTATATTCTTTTTGAATTTTCTCTTTATATTGTTTAAAGTTTTTTAAAATGTGCTGTAATATTTTAAGTTGACCTGTTGTATACATTATTAACGCAAACAGTATTGCATCCGCCGAGGCTACAAAGTTCGCTGATACCAAGCAATAAAAAGCCTGCGATAGATAGGAACCCTAAAATAAATTTAAACATTCAATTATTAAAATAAGGCACTGGTTAAACAACCGCCGATAACATCCATTAATTATAAGAAGGAAAACGCCGTCCAGCCATTTTTCTATTTACGTATGTAAAGGCAGTCGAAACTATAAATTTATTTAGTTATTAGCGGGGGTTTAACTTATTTCATAGGTAGATGCCACCGTCCGGTCGCTATGATTATAAAAACTAATCAAAACCGCAAAATAATAGTTAACCCAACCTTAATAATCATTTATTTTGCTGTACTGTAAGCGTTAAGTGGTTTTATTGTTAAATATAATATTTTTATTAATCAATAAACAAAAGTGAAACTGGAAGACACGTTTTATACATACGAAGATTTTGTCCAAGCTCTTAATCGTAGGGTAGCCCAAGAGGGGATTTTTGAAGTTCTTACAGCGCGTCAGAAAAATATACCGGAGGATACCTTGTACCCTGAGCTTTGTATACAGGGGCGATCGTAAAAAACAAAAATATATCCATCAGAAATTGTCGTGTGCGTCAGATTAAGATAGGGTGAGTTAATTACATGGTAAAGAGTGTATATTCCACTAATCTGACAATTTGAGAGTGATGTAAAGAAAGCGGAGGGCTACAAAGTTGAAACAACGTCATTTTGACATGCTCGAGCGTGGTTATTTTTTTTGTAATTTGAAAAAAATAATAAGGGTAACGAGAAATATATAATTAAGTACGATTTGAACCATTCTCACAAGCCGAAATAATAAAAATATTTTTTTAATACGTTATATTTCATTGTTTTCTTCTTATCGTCTAATCTTTGCAACACAATAGCTCTCTATGACGCTCGATTAACTGCAAATATAGCATCTTGTGCTCCCCTACTATAATAGGTATTCAAAAGAAGAATGTATCTTTTAAGAAAAAAGAAACCAGCATATTTTAACGAAAAGAAAAAAAAACGATGTTAGGGAATTAAAACTAAATAACCAATTATAATAATATGCATGTATTTAGGTGGAACAAACTTTCAATCTGCAGGTAAAGGAAAAAAGTTACAAGCTAAAAGAGTAAAAGTCAAAGACAAGAAAATGGCGCTTGTATTAGCCTTTGAGATGATAGAATAGGGGATATTAAATAACCATTGGACAAAAAAGAGGTAGACCAGAGACAAGAATGAGACGAGTAACTGGTCCTAACAATTTTGTCCATTGTATTTATCTCTTTCTGGTTTAACGCAAGTTCCAATAAATATGTCTTTGTCTTTCATCATGGCAGGCTATCGTAGATGGAGCAATCATCGCTTTGCCCTGGTTGCCAAGTTGTCTTACAATTTCTGCATGTAAACTTTAATGTCCTTTTTTGGCTCACATCTAATTAAGAGAAAGAAAATATACCATGAATTGAATATTTTTAACTTGACAACGTTGCCGCAGGCAGTCACGCCGAAATGTTAATCGATATTTGTGTTTGATATTTTTCAATGGCCGATTTGTTTGGACAGTTTGTTTACATTTTCTGTGATTTTATTGTGTGTTTCGTGGTTTTTTACCTTTAATTGGACTTTGAATATTGACTTTTATTAGTGATCACAGTGTATATATTAAATTTGTGCTTTTCAACAGATAATTTAAGGTAATATTGACATGGTTATCTGTAAGAAAAATCTTTGATTTGTTCTCACGAATTCGTACAAATCAATTCTTACGAATTTAGGATGAGTGTGTGGTTACACTGGATCAGTTTATTAACAGTACGATCATAACATGAATATGGAGTATATATCAGAGTTGTATATTTTTAAAACTTCACCATTAGTGAAATATTTTCTACTAAAAAAATAGAAGCAAATGGGTTGACAACTATTTTTTTATCTAGAAATAAAAAACTTAAAAATCTTAAAAACGGCAGAAAACCCTATTCGGCACTTTTACCAAACATAAAAACAAATTTGTTTTATAAAATAATGCTTAAATAAATATTAAAACAGGAATATTAACCTCCTACTTTCATTTCAACTGCTATTTCTTTCCATAATTTCTTGTTTAACTCTCTGTTATGATATTGTTTGCTTTTTGATCCCATAAAGATCTTTGTTCGTGTACTAAAGCAATTTTTCATGTTCTCCTTAAAATCTCAAAATATAATTAACAAAACGCAAGTTATTCATACGAATACCTATCAAAAAACAAAATTTTTTGGTTGTTTTTAAAATACGTACGAACTCTTACGAATTTGTAACAATTGATCGTAAGCAATATAACCACAAGCATGTTAACAAATCAATTTGTTCACTTCGGAGGATTTCTTACGAGTTCGTACGAATTAGTGCGAACAATTTTTCGTACGAATTCTTATCCAATGTAACCGCCGCCTTATGCGAGAATAAAAGAACTTTTTTTTAAATCAGCCGCTCAACGCTGACGCTGGTTATCGTGCCCGAGCGTTAAAGCTACGGTTTCCTAGGACTTTCGATCGGCCGAAACCGACGCGATTTACGTTCGCCAAATTAAATTTGTACTTAAATGTGGTTTCATTTAAAAGTGTATATTTAATTTGGGCGAACGTAAATCGCGTCGGTTTTCGCCGGCCGACACTTCTAGGAAACCGTAGCTTAAAGCCAGCCGTACAGACTTGGATACAATCGGCAAAAACATTTGTTGGCCGACTGTATCTTGAATGTTGCACATCGGTCGGCCGACTTATTGCAAACGCCATGTCAACATCAGTGGGCGTTTTCATCCAAGAAATCGGCAAGTCACCTGTTTTCCTTTAATATGAAAAACTTCGGCAGATTTGTACGAGCTTTAAAACTAGTGTGGACGCGGAAAACTTGTATCTGCAAATGTTGGCCAACTTTGTTGCTGAAAAATTTTTTGAACAAGATACAGTCGGCCGACAATGTTGTCCCGATTGTATCCAAGTCTGTACATGGCTTAAAAGATCGGGGTAATACATAATTTAATTAAGTGCAAAAAGAAAGAAAAAAACAATAAATATATCAAATAAATGATTATGATATTACACTATGTTATGTATGAAGTTTTATTTTCTCCTTGGTATTACCATAGACAATTGTAGTGTAGTTAGAACAATGCTAAATTTTTGGTCATCAGCTTGGACGCTCGCTTCGTGGAATTTATGAAGCGGCTATCCATCGAGTACACACGTTAACAGTACGTATAATTTGCCGCTTTATAAATTCAGTCAAGCCAGCGTCCAAACTGATCACCAAAAATTTAGCATTGTTCTGGGAGTCTATAGTGAAACTACAATTGTCTTTGGTATTACTGAGTTACTTACCCTCCGAGTTTTTTATTTTATATCGTATAAAACAAATAAAACTATTGTTTTGGTAAATTGATTCTTCATTAACTGTATTTCCCATCAAAATTATGTTATCTTTTAAGATGTTAATTTAAAAAGTCACAGTTTTTGTCGTCGGCGGGTGTATTTTTGACCAGAATTCCCTGTCTACCTGCCCAAGAAAAAGGTTCTGATAAAGAAAAGTACATTTTCGACCAAGGATGTACGGGCAATAGAATGTTTATGATTGGATTTACCTTATTAATAATAAATTAAATATCTAATACTAATGATGGATAAAAAAAGCCCGACAAAAATACGCCTTAAAAATTAATATAATAACATCAAATCTACCTTGCCTTTACAATATTTTGTTTACAACCAACGCGTAAAGTCGAATATTTTCTAACAAAGACAGAGTATAGGTGGGGCGTCATAGTTAGTTCTGGTAAGTTAGGTTTTTTTGGTTTTATTTCCTTATTAAACCTGAGACTAATACACACTTTTTAAATTTACTTTAAAGTAATTTCAATTTTTTTTTTCGTTTATTCAAAAATAGAATCAGACCGTGTAGGAGTCTGTCCCTTCTTATAATTGATCGATAAAAAAAAGGTACGGTCGAAAATACATAATAGATAACTTGAACCCTTTTACCTGTGGTCAAAATTAGGTACATGTGTTTCAAAGTACCTTCTCTAAACTTTGTCGAAAATACATACGCCCTTTATCGTATCCTGCTTAGCTTAAAAGATAATAAAATTTTGATGGCAAATACGGATATTAAAAAATAAATTCAACAAACTAATATTTTTGTTTGCTTTACACCTATTAAGAGCTTTAACAAAGTCTTCGTAGGTGTCAAACCCATCTCCCAGTTTTAATTTATGTTTATTTATTAATAAAAAATATAATATTTAACAATAAAACCAAAAAAACTAAACACTTACGGGACAGCAAAATTAGTAATTTTTAAAGTTAGGTTAACTACTATTTAGCGGTTTTTATAAGTTTATACAAGCATAGCCGCCGGACGGCAGCATCTACCGATAAAATAGGTAAAAACGGTAAGTAAATTAATAAAACCGCCAGATGGTGGTTTGTTTCTTCTAATTGAGCGGTTTTGCTCATTGGTTTTATTATTGACTATATAAGTGATGAAAACTAAATACACTTCTTAAAATAATTATCGCATATGCTCAATGAATTTTTAATCGCAGTGTTTGATGTACTGTTATAAGGGAGTACTTAGATTTGTAATTATAAAATATCTGAAATAAGTAAGGGTATAATTTATTCACAAATAAGATTCCTTGCTTTAAACAGCACATTATGTTTTGCAAAGAATTAAAATTAAAACATAAAAGCATTGCTAAGAAAAGTGTTATCTATTTTATGATAAAGTAAAACCAAATTTCAATATTGAAGCCATTTTCGGTCAAACCAAAAGTGACTGAAAAGTGAAAAATATGCGTAAACTCTCCTCTGCTCGTACCATTTACCTATACCAAGTCTAATTTTGATACGTCTAATGTTCTAGGAGTTTTGGCTTGTCTTGTAAATTCTTTGACACCCGGTATGTTCCGACTGTCTTTTTAAGCTACAGAGAGTAACACGTTTTAATGAATAATCGTTTTGTATCATATTTTTATACCAATTTAGATAGAGACCGAAAAATTTGCTTGCTTGCGAGTCAAGCTTATAGGATTTTTATCCTATTAGCAGGAGAGCTGGCACGAATTTTTGGGTGGGTATTTAAGGCAAACTGGAAACTTGACACATACTTGTCCTATTATACTCCAAAACGGAACTGCGGACCTGGCTGGTGAGTAGCGGGGAAAAGCAAGAAAAAAATTAAATATTATTTTTTGTTTTCCAAAAATACAGGGTGTTTCCTAACGACAGTACTACTACTAAAGTTTCTATAAACATATGTTCGGCTTCATTTTTAAGAGACAGGGCGTTAAATAAAAAAAAATATCTGTACTTTGGTAATATCTTAAAAACGCTTTAATCGATTTGGAAAAATTTGGTATACCTATTTAATGTAGTAAGGCGCTTGTAAAGCTCTTAAATAACCAGAACTAAATTGGAAATATTGGGTCTGTCTATTGGAGTCTCAGTGGACACCAGAGCCAATATTATTGTAAAAAAAAGTACGCCACTGTCTTTTTATGAAGTTTTAATATTTTTTCTGATTAGGCAATAAACATTTTAACGTTTCAGTTCCTTGTATTTTTTTTCGTATCTGCCTTCGTTTTAAGAAAAATATTAAAGCTACTTTAAATTCTTCTAAAAAGTACGCATAGACAATATGATAAGAAAAAGCCAAAATTAAAATAAGTATTTTATCGAAAATTGTCATTTTTCCTATTTACTAAGGTCAAAATTGTTATTTTTTTAATTTTGGGTATTATTTTATGCTGTTTAGTGCTACTTTTTAGAATTACTAAGTAGAATCTTTTTCTTCTCGAAAACAAAAGCAGATACAAAAAAATACAAGACTAAAAATTTGAATTGGTAACTGCCTTATAAGAAAAAGATATTTAAACTTCATTAAAAGTCAGTGGCGTACTTTTTCTCACAATAATATTGGTTGTGGTGACCACTGAGACGCCACTGAACCCAATAATCTTAATTTGGGTAGAATTTTACAAGCGCCCTACTACATTAAATAGGTATGCCGAATTTCATCCAAATCGATTAAAGCGTTTTTAAGATATTTGAAAAATACAGAGTTTTTTGAAACCTTAACTCCCTGTATCTCAGAATGAAAGCAAGTCAGGACATATGTTTATAGAAACTTCTTTTCATAAAATGACATAAGAAAGCACCTGCTTAAGTTTCATATCGTAGTTAGGAAGTATTTTTGGAGAACAAAAATTATTATTTATTTATTTTTATTTTTTTTGCTTTAGCCCCGCTACTTACCAGCTAGGTCTGCAGTTTTGGGTTGGGGTATAATGAGACAAGTATGTGACAAGTTTCCAGCCTGCCTCAAATACCTACCCAAAAATTGGTGCCAGCTCTTAGACCATATTTTAATGAGAGGAATCTGCCAAAACAGTTTGGCACCACGGTTGGAGAACGTCATGTATTGTACCTGTACCTTTTGCTAAATACTACTGTTATATAAATATTTACCACATAATAGTTTTGCTCATTGAAAGGAAACCAAGAAGGAAATGGTAAAGGTTTTATCAACACCGTTTGATTACCAATCTGTTTTTCATATCCAGTTTTAAATAGTGGACCAAGGATATACAACATACCTACAGCATTCATAATGGCAATGAAGAACTTACATACATTGCTTGTATTCTTTACAGTGTCCATAAAGATTTTTTTAACCTTAAACAACAAATTTTTCTTATTATTATAGTAAGTCGTGCGCTATTGACCAATTTCAATTTATAGCTTTCTCCAAAGAAGCTATGTTTTAAATATGCAAAGAATTAAGGGATTTTAAAAAGATGAGTTTTACAATAATCCAAAACTAAATTGACAGGAAACGGTAATTGAATGTTGGCACCTGTATTCTTCTTTAAAAGTCCTATAGATATCGAAAAAGGTCAATGGCAAATATATTAATATCATCACATCATACACCGATAATACCGTACTAATGGCTGAAGACGAACAAAAACTTTCATATAAAAATAAATAGATTAAACAATTAAATCGAGGCAAAAAAAGCATGTAAAACATAATGGTTAACACATCCGACAAAAAAGTGACGTTTTTGCCCAGTCGAACCCGAAACATTTGACATTGACAGGCTGGGTGAACGCGCCACTTTCATGTATGGCGGTATGAATATTCGTGGTAGACTCGTCAAAAGGAACCACCCTAAAAACGTTTTCAAAGTGCTATTATCATGAAATCAATATCATTACAGGCCCTGGGACTATTAATATTCTTTCCAGAAATACTATTTCCAAATAAGACAGTCAATTTTTTAAAGGGATGTGGTCTCAACTATTAAATTCATTTATAAAGCCTACCTCTTTATCATTTTGGTTAACAATAGTTTTTTCAGTATCCATAATATGTTTTACCATATTCCCAAAACCAGGCTGGGTCTTTATAACTGCTTGTCTAAAAATTGTAACACCGCTAAGAAGAGTAATGGTTAAGCTTCCAGAAAAATCCGCCAGTCTTGCATTTTCCTCGTTTACCGTTATAAACACTTTCATGGCAATTGTTGTTGTTGAAAGAACATAGTAACTTATTATTAATTTAGAATAAATTAAATAGCATATTTGTTTACATTTGTTCATATTAAATAAAAACTTCCATGGAAAAATTCCCAGCAATGATGACCATCTCATTGCAAATTTAAAATGTTCTGTTTTTGGGAAACATCTAAAAATATGAAGCTTTATTTTGCTTAAATTAAACATTTTACATAACATAATTTCTGAAATTTTAAATATAAAAGAAAATTTTAAACGGGGTAAAATGCAATTATTTATTTTGAAATGTTTTTAAAGTGCTCTCTAATAGTATTTTTAAAATATAGATTTACTGAATATTAAAAATTCGCTACATATCTAATACAAACGACAAATTTTTACCATAAAGAATGATGCGTATTCTATCGATGGACGGAAATTTTTAAACATTTAGTAACATAATAAACTTAGAAAGGGACATACAACTAAAATATTTTGACAGTTCTAGCATCTCCAGTTATACCAGAAGTAATTGTCAACTTTCTTATTTTAAAAGAAACACCCTATAAAAAGTTGATGTTTCCAAACCATTACATAACGATCAAGTTTCTTTTAAACAATAACCTTTAATAAGAATTGGGGTTTGATTTCTTTTTAAGAAAGGCCTTCAGTAGTAGACTGTATTGATATTTTAACTGTTAATAAATACAGGGTGGTTAAAAATTTAAAAGTCATTTTTTTTTTCAAATAAAAGCCTCTATCTTTTATTACCTTATCCTATTAAGCTATAAAAATACGGTTAAGTTTGTATAAAAATGCATATTTTAAAAATTTGTAGTTTTACAAATATTACCAGCCTATTATCTATCTACTCTAACAATGCTGTTAAGTACGGCTTTTAGCTTTTAGTTGACGCTAAAGGTGAGATGCAGAGTCGCAGTCACCATGCTTACTCGTACTTGTTTTTAAAAAACCTGAAAAGCTAGTTATTGAAAAGAAAAAACTTTGTATTTGAAATAAAATAAAACATTCAGAGAAGTGGTTATAGTGAAGAAGCAGAGTATATTGATTTTTACAGAAACTTGCCGTTCTTTAATTTACATCTTTTATTTCTTTTTCCTTTTTATTTAACCCGTTTAAATTTTATGTTTTTATAAGAAAAAAACAGTTGTTGCCAGTTAAATATAAAAAATATATTTTTTCTACGACCGTTAAAAAAATGCTGCTTTTTAATTGTTAACGTGAAGCTAAAGTAGTCCTTTCTAGTACACTACATAAAGTGTTAAAAAGAGTAACTTTTTTAACACTTCGAAGCTTTTTCACACTTTAAATTAGTGTTTTGTTTCAATGCCCACTACAATAAACTTAAATATCAATTTATGCAATGTAACAGTAAACGCGACATCAACTAAACCAAGCGTTCAAGTTACCTTTGATTTCGTCATTATTTCTTTTAGTTCATGTTTCACTAGTTTTAAAATTTGACAGTTTGCAACTAAATTTAATAGAAATTATTAAAAATTAATAGTTATAGTTAATTTAAATGAAAAAAATTGAAAAGGAATTTACACTGTTTTTGTATTATTTCTACAGAAAGTAAGTACATACAATTTTTTTAAATTTAATAATAAAAGCAAAGTTATAAAGAGGATAATTGTCCTTTAAAAAATAAGAAGACTATGATTTTTTGTTTGCAATATAATAGCAGTGCTGAAAAAATAAAATTAATAAGTTTAGATAAATAAAACATGTATAAAATTATTCTGGAAAATTTTTATACGGTCGTGAAAAAATATAGTATGTAACACATGCATAAAGTAGACACTTTATGCATGTGTTTACTACGTATGTTACTCATGGTATTGCCGCACTCGCCTAACTTCCCATTTGTAAAAAAAATTATTACTTTATGCACTTGTTACATAAATTCTATTATTTTTTATGTGATGTTAAAAATGCGCATAACATGTAAGGGTAGCAGAAAATAAAATGTAGGTTTAAAAATATTTTATTTTGCAATAATTTACTTTGGTTGGGCAAAAACTGGATTAAATCCTCTTTTCTTTATGCGCAAACTCTGCTATAATTAAAATATTTACTTCTACCTAAACATACTTTTTATAGTTATACCTATACATACCGTGTTAAATTGTTTTTAACAAGGATCTTCTTTTTGTAGCTAAAGCAACTAATGGTCTACCTTAAAATAATTTTAAACCCTTTTTTACTACCTATTAGGCTATAGTTTTTTTTAATTACTTCTTCTTTGAAGTAAAACTTTTATGTAACTTAATTTTTATTTATGTTCTTTATAACTTTGTGTCTATTTTTAATAACTAAGATCTAAGAACTAATTAGTAATTTAAATTTTAATAATAAATCAAACGAAAATGGTTTAAATTACCATTCTTATTAAGAATGTTAACAAAGGTTTGTTTTAACAGTAAACAACTATATTATTATTAGGTCATTTAAATTAAAAGTTGTTTTATAAAATAAAATAGTTTTACCCTATTAATAATATTTCAATCTATATTTAAGAAACGTTTTTAAGGTAATGATACAATAATTCTATTTGTATACAATATAATTACTTTCTTCTTAATACTACTTTTTACAGATTTTTTTATAGAGGTATTTTTACATAGAACCTTTCCCAAATCAAACGCCACATTTTAGGGCAGTTAAAATTTAAGTTGTACCAAAATTATTGCCTTATTTTTAAAACAACCACACAAGTGAATTATCTGCTAATGGGATGTCATTAAAATTTATTAAGGTAATTGCCAATTAACAACCAATAATATTTTTAAATATTTTATAATTATTTATTTAATAATTTTTCCGTTTTGAGCTACATGTAACTTTGTTTTTTTTCTCAATAGAATGCTCAAATAAAAATATGTTAAAAGTACGAAATATCACTTGGTTAGTTCTGGTTACCTGGTTTGCTGTTGTATTAACCAAAATTTTCCCTAAAAATTACTTTTCTTAAAAAAATAAATTAAAAATCTAATCATAGAAACCTATATATCAAAAATAAATAATCCCAAGAACAGCAACAGAGATGAACTATTACAAAACTTAAAAAAGAGATTCATAGATGCATATAAAATAGATATCACTGTAGTGTTTTTAGGAAACCGTGAATCCTGATGTTTGACCTAGAAGATCCGCAGAAGTCATCACCAACGGAACCAATACATGAAGACAGAAATGTACAATTTAATGGATAATCACCTTACCATTCTTTATAATAACATAATAGTAATAAAAATATCTGTACTCTACAACACAATCAAAAGGGAAAATGTAAAATGCATTCTACTAGTTGAAAAAAAATGATACAAACACTACTTACAGAGACTGGAACAAGATATGGCTGCAAGGAAATATAATAACCAATACACGTGGTGCAGCTTAGTCTAGGTACATCTTTCACTTAATATGAAAAAAGGAAACTACCCTCAATTAAACAATTTCTTAAATGAATACTTGCACTTTTCGATAACTTTTCAAGACGAATAACTACATGTTTTCTCGGTGTATATACATACATACACATCTAAGATAGAGGAAACTATAATTGTCAAAGCATCTCTTTACAAATATTCAATAATTATTGGGGACTTCAACATACACAAGGAAAAACAAAAACAAATCAATACTTTTTCAGAAAATAGTCACTTTTTAAAACAAAAAACACCTCCTACCTTTTTAATGCCAAATAATACAGATTCTACTCCAGACTTGCTACTGTTCTCAAAAAATTTGGAACATAATATAAAGGGTATGGATCTTTTACCCGATATAGGCTCAGATTATCTAGCGATGAAAATCAAAATCGATATAATCACTCTTCCAGTAACAAGTTTAGTACCTCCCAAGTTCAACTTTTATAAATGCCAAATAATGAGTGTAAACGACGAAATGCTAAAATATATCACAGCAAATCAACCATAAGAAATTAGTGTTCACAAGATTCAACAATTTAACAAAAAATAATAAAGGTTATTTTATTATTCACTCCAACAGTCATACATAAATACTACACTTACCCACTACCACCGTATATAATAAACTTAATCAAGGAAAAGCAAAGAATGTTAAGAGAGTATCGGGCTTATCCAGATCCACACATTAAAACTAAAATTAACCAGTTCAGTAAAAACATTCAACATATGATATTTCAATATAGAACTAATAGTTGGCTCACTATATGTCAGGAAATCAATGAAGCTAGTGAAAAGAATTTTTACCAGAAAGTCAACAAGTTAACAAAATATAAAGTAACATCGACTATCCCACAAATCAGAGAAGCAGCAGATACATATTTAACAGATTCTGCAAAAGCCGATATTTTTAGACACTATCGAGAACACTATAGTCTAGAAGCAAACCCAGACGAAGATAATTTTGGTATAGTTCGTGATTGGTCTGAGGAATACTTTAATACAGAATGCGACGACAACCAGGATATAATAGTAGATAAAACGAATATTTTAATATACTTCATCACCAAAAGAAGACATCTCCAGGATATGACACAGTACCATGGATTGTTATAAAACAACTAGATTACCGTATTCATAAGTATATTATATGTCTCTACAACTTCTGCTTGGCAAACAAAATGTTTCCAGATGATTGGAAAAGAGGAATCATAATAAGTATTCCCAAAGCAAATACGGATCATAGCTGTACTAAAAATTATAGACCCATAACATTGTTACCAGTATAAGGAAAACTTATTGAAAAAATTGTACTTAACATCTTGCAAACACAGACATTGCATCTAATACCATTTTATCAATTCGGTTTTACATCACAGAGTTCAACCATACATCCTTACTTCGAACATATAGAGTGAAAAACCACAACAACAAAAAATCTGCTGCATTGTTCCTTGATATTTAAAAGTCTTTCGATAGTGTCTGGCACATGAGACTTTTATTCAAACTTAAAAGCTGGAAATCTCTAATAAACGTATATGGCTCTTAAAACAATGTCTAGAAAATCGCAAATTAACCGTTAGAATAAATACCTCTTTATCAGAAGAATATCAACCCCAACAAGGCCTTCCCCAAGGATCAGCACTTTCACCGCTTTTGTACAACCTCTCCGAAACATAGACTCATATATACTGCAATTCGCCGATGATATAGCCATTATAGCTCACGGTCAAAACCTAAACAACTAAACAAGACTATCCATTGCCTTCAAAGCCAGGTTAACAATACACTGGAATGGTTCAGAAAATGAAGACTACGAGTTAATTCCTCCAAATCCCAATTTGTAACCTTTAATTAAAATTGAGAACATTGAAGTTGCTCCAGCCCCATCGGCCAAGTACCTAGACATCACTTTAGATTCAAAGCTTAATTTTAATAGTCATTTCAAAAATATCAAGAAAAAGGTTTTTCCAGAGCAAAACATTTTAGAAAACTTACCTATAAAAACATGGGTATCTTAACACAAGCTGTGCAAATCTACAAAACCATCTGTCGACCACTTATTGAGTATGGACACATTCTTCTAAGGAATGCACATAATCCAGCCTGGAATAAATTAACCTCTGAAAAAACAATAGCACTGAGAACTTTAACCAAAATGAAGCATCTAAACAACCCTCTACACAATCCTTTAAATGAAAGCTTGTATGCAAAAACTAAAATACAACCAATAAAAGAGAGGAGCCAACCACCAACCACTAGTAATAAGATTCGCTAAAATTCCTAACAACAGACACTTGTTATCTACATTATGTAGGGAAAGAACAAGAGAGCAGTCAAGATTTCGATATCCAGAAAGCACCTTGTGGGAACTGATCGGTAGCTTTGCAACCAACCAGTAGCATCATAATTATACTAATTATTGTCTATTATATTTCTTTTTTTGCCGGAAATTGTCTTTTTTTTCTTTATTACGTACATGTTAATTAATTTACCAATTATATTGTAAATAACATGGGCTGAAGGACTTCGGTCAATGGCCTTTTGGGTTTTCCCAATAAATTACGTATAAATAAATAAATAAAATCAATTAGAAAGATGATAGTAACTACAGTAGAATTAGGCAGATAACCATACCAAGAAATGGTTGGTAATTATTTACGCGAAAACCCTAAATTGACTAAAAAAGTCAAGAAATCAAATTTGTTTTAAATTAAACGAGAATTTAAATTAATAATTATTTTTATTTTAAGAAAAGGCGGTGGCGTACCTCTTTTCTTTAAAAATATATACCTGTTAGCCTCCATGGATGACACTAGTAGATTTTCTTGTCAGAAATGACTTTTGATGGATAAAAACGTCTACCAAATTGTTAAATATATCTTAATTTGTATAAAACTTATTGTAACAAAAAATCTTAAGTTTCTAAAGGGGGTATGGTTAATTCATGCTCACTATTTGTGAATTGTAGAAAAATCTAAGAGAATTAATTTTCTTCGATAACACGGTACTATAAACGTGTTATTTAATAATTTAAAATAAATAAACCGAACCATACATTATTTAAGGAACAATAATGACGGCACCTTATCTTGATTTATCTCTGTGTTCTTCAGCTTCAGCTTCAGGGACCTCTGTAGATGGTCACCATAAACATCATAAAAAATTACTAATTACTTATTTTTCAAAAGTCCTATATTTGCGAAGTATATAGAATATTGCGAAATTTAAAGTTCCTTTTACATTTTTGACATCGTGCACTGTTGAAACTCAGTAACGAAGTGACTTCTCACACTTTTCATTAAGCGCGTGCAGCTTTTGAGGTGCCAAATTGAAAGTGTATGGTTTTTTGACAAATAAGGAAACTTTTAAAACGTTATAGTAAATTAGTTTAGAAAATTAAAAGTTACACAAACACTTACAAAGGTACATTTTATGATTTTTGACTGTATTGACAACACAGTCAATACGTATTTTTTAAACTCAATAAAATATTAAAATATAACATTAAAAGATTATTGTATAAAATTATTGAAAAAGAAAAATTAATAATACGACAATGACGGCAATTATTCGGGAACGCGTCGAAAAAAAAGGTGATCATCATATCTCGGTGCTGAATCATGTCGTCGCTGTTATTACGAAAGGGGCTTATCTCGATTTTTACAACTTTTCAGGAGAACGGTTAAAAAAGAAAAATGGGGTCATGCTGTTATAACGAAGGCGCCTATCTCGATTTTTACAACTTTTCAGGAGAACGGTAAAAAAATTGGGTCATGCTGTTATTACAAAGGGGCCTATCTCGATTTTTACAACTTTTCAGGAGAACGGTTAAAAAAATGGGGTCATGCTATTATTACGAAGGGGGCCTATCTCGATTTTTACAACTTTTCAGGAGAACGGTTAAAAGAAAAATGGGGTCATGCTGTTTTTACAAAGGGGCCTATCTCGATTTTTACAAGTTTTCAGGAGAACGGTTAAAAAAATGGGGTCATGCTATTATTACGAAGGGGCCTATCTCGATTTTTACAACTTTTCAAGAGAACGGTTAACCGTTATAAACACTTTCATGGCAATTGTTGTTGTTGAAAGAACATAGTAACTTATTATTAATTTAGAATAAATTAAATAGCATATTTGTTTACATTTGTTCATATTAAATAAAAACTTCCATGGAAAAATTCCCAGCAATGATGACCATCTCATTGCAAATTTAAAATGTTCTGTTTTGGGAAACATCTAAAAATATGAAGCTTTATTTTGCTTAAATTAAACATTTTACATAACATAATTTCTAAATTTTAAATATAAAAGAAAATTTTAAACGGGGTAAATGCAATTATTTATTTAGAAATATTTTTAAAGTGCTCTCTAATAGTATTTTAAAATATAGATTTACTGAATATTAAAAATTGGCTACATATCTAATACAAACGACAAATTTTTACCATAAAGAATGATGCGTATTGTATCGATGGACGCTCGCTCGAGTAATAACAGAAGTAATTGTCCTGAATATTAAATTTAGCATTGTTTTAAGAGTCTACAGTAAAAACTACAAGGTGTTCCACAAGGACTAGCTGCGACCGATTCCTTAAAAAGCAGTCTTTGGAAATTTTTAAACATTTAGTAACATAATAAAGTTAGTAAGGGACATACAACTAAAATGTTTTGACAGTTCTAGCACCTCCAGTTATACCAGAAGTTATTGTCAACTTTCTTATTTTAAAAGAAACACCCTATAAAAAGTTTATGGTAAACTTGATGTTTCCAAACCATTACATAACGATCAAGTTTCTTTTAAACAATAACCTTTAATAAGAATTGAGGTTTGATTTCTTTTTAAGAAAGGCCTTCAGTAATAGACTGTATTGATATTTTAACGGTTAATAAATTCAGGGTGGTTAAAAATTTTAAAGGCATTTTTTTTTCAAATAAAAGCCTCTATCTTTTATTACCTTATCCTATTAAGCAATAAAAATAAGGTTAAGTTTGTATAAAAATGCATATTTTAAAAATTCGTTGTTTACAAATATTACCAGTCTATTATTTATCTACTCTAACAACGCTGTTAAGTATAGTTTGCCAACTGAGTCTAGCCAGATGGAAGGAATGCGGAAAAAAACTGAAGTTGCTTTTAAGATGTTGCCAGATTTTCATCCTACTGCTGAGAACCTATTTTACACTTTTTTAAATATAAAATTTCATATTGTATAAAGTACTTGTTTACACCTTGGTATTGATTTATTTTTAATTCCCTAAAGATATTTTATTTTATTGCTCTATTTTATTAGAGAAACCGATTATACTATGCTTTAATATTCATATCGTCCTTAAAATATTTTTATATTCTTAATTTCCGACAACAAGGCAGCCCTACCAAGATAACCACTGATATAATGTTTACTGATTGGTTGCCGCTGGAATCAGCCTCCAAAGAGGTGGAGCCTCGCATCAACATAGACGGGGAATGGTTTGGAATTTATTGTACTTTTTAAGTATTTGTTAATTATTAACATTTTTTAGTATTTTGGTTTTGTGTTTGTATTATTACGTAGAAATTTAATTTAGTATTTTGATTTTGTATCGCATTCAATAATTAAGTTTAGTATGTATGTAATTAAATAATAAATTAACTAAATAAATCCGTTCTTGTTTCAAGCTTAAGGGTGGGTTTCACGCTCATGCAATTTGCGCAAATTGACTTGTGCATACCAATTTGTGCAAATAATATTAGAGCATGTAAACGAAAATCGTTTACTTGAGCAAGCAAAAAGGTTTAGCTTCTGTAAAATCTGGATGGTCAGATAATTTGCATGCGGTTGGTGCAAATGTATGAACGTGTAAACGACATACAAATTTAAGACATGCGTAGTGAGTAAATAATAGTTGTATTGGCGTGATTTATTTATCGTTTTCTGTTTGATGGGTCTTTAATATTATTTTTTGTGATAATAATAATATCAGTGAAAAAAAAGTTTCTTTTGGAATTTATTAAGCTCTATTCTATCATTAAATAAATATGAAAGTAAGTAGTAACACCAGCTCATGCTAACAATTCGTCGTCGTACTCCATCGTTTACTGATAAACAAATTTGTGCAAATAGACTTGACTGTAAAAACAAAGGTAATAGTTTAGTCTAATTTGCACAAATCAACTTGCGCAAATTGCATGAGCGTGAAAACCCATCTTTACGTAGACATTTCTTGTTGGTTATAAAAAACTATTTTTAACGCCAGTCAAAATTATGAAAAAAGAATCCTTTTTAAAAGGCAAAATTGTTCATGGCCAATTCAGGGAAATAATTGCCAATATCTATAGAGTTTGCGATGAGAAAGGAACAAATAATACTTTAAAACTGCCTCTAAAAAGAAAACTTGATCGCGTTTCCCTTTATGCGGTAGTTTCTATTAACAGTGTACGAATAATCAACAGGAAAGATGAAGAACGTCGAAAGGATCAATTTTCGAAAGAAATTTTTTTGCGTTAGTACATTCGGACTTTCATTTGTTTATTTAAAAACATTCACCCAACGTTTCGGACAATCCTATCTCTGTCCGTTTTTAAGAGTGTAAACTGTAAAAGGACAGCGATAGGACTACCCAAAACGTTGTGTGAATAGTTATAAATAAATACAGTGGAAGTCTAAAATGAATTTAGTGTCACTAATGCTATTAATTATATTACTGAGATGCTATTCTCATTACAACTAAAAATATTTAGATCTTGGCAATTTCCACTACATTTTTAAAAATAAATTATGCTTACATATTTTTATCATATTTAAACTGTTTAGCAATCATTTATTCGCACGCCTCTGATTAGACTCGATAATGCACAATTATATTTCCCCTGCCTTCTTGCGTCGTCTGGCTTGTTTCACTGGGCGAACTTTTTTTTTTACGGCTTTTACCTTTTAGTTGACGCTAAGGCGAGTTGCAGAGTCGCAGTCACCATGCTTACCCATACTTGTTTTTAAAAAACCTTAAAAGCTAGTTATTGAAAAAAAACTTTGTATTTGAAATAAAATAAAACATTCAGAGAAGTGGTTATAGTGAAAAGCAGAGTATATTATAAAATCATTGATTTTTTACAGAAACTTGCCGTTCTTTAATTTACATCTTTTATTTCTTTTTTCCTTTTTATTTAACCCGTTTAAATTTTATGTTTTTATAAGAAAAAAACAGTTGTTGCCAGTTAAATATAAAAAAATATATGTTTTCTACGACCGTTAAAAAAAAATGCCGTTTTTTAATTGTTAACGTGAAGCTAAAGTAGTCCTTTCTAGTACACTACATAAAGTGTTAAAAGAGTAACTTTTTTTAACACTTCGAAGCTTTTTCACACTTTAAATTAGTGTTTTGTTTCAATGCCTACTACAATAAACTTAAATATCAATTTATGCAATGTAACAGTAAACGCGACATCAACTAAACCAAGCGTTCAAGTTACCTTTGATTTCGTCATTATTTCTTTTAGTTCATGTGTCACTAGTTTTAAAATTTGACAGTTTGCAACTAAATTTAATAGAAATTATTAAAAATTAATGAATATATATATATATATATATATATATATATATATATATATATATATATATATATATATATATATATATATATATATATATATATATATATATATAGTGAATTTGAGTGAAAAAAATTGAAAAGGAATTTATACTGTTTTTGTATTATTTCTACAGAAAGTAAGTACATACATTTTTTTTAAATTTAATAATAAAAGCAAAGTTATAAAGAGGATAATTGTCTTTTAAAAAATAAGAAGACTATGATTTTTTGTTTGCAATATAATAGCAGTGCTGAAAAAATAAAATTAATAAGTTTAGATAAATAAAACATGTATAAAATTATTTTGGAAAATTTTTATACGGTCGTGAAAAAATATAGTATGTAACACATGCATAAAGTAGACACTTTATGCATGTGTTACTACGTATGTTACTCATGGTATTGCCGCACTCGCCTAACTTCCCATTTGTAAAAAAAAATATTATTTTATGCACTTGTTACATAAATTCTATTATTTTTTATGTGATGTGAAAAATGCGCATAACAGGTAATTTTGCGAATCATTTACATATAAGGGTAGCAGAAAATAAAATGTAGGTGTAAAAATATTTTATTTTGCAATAATTTACTTTGGTTGGGCAAAAAACTGGACAAAATCCTCTTTTCTTTTATGCGCAAACTCTAATATAATTAAAATATTTACTTCTACCTAAACATACTTCTTATAATTATACCTATACATACCGTGTTAAATTGTTTTTAACAAGTATCTTCTTTTTTGTCGTTAAAGCAACTAACAGTCTACCTTAAAATAATTTTAAACCCTTTTTTACTACCTATTAGGCTATAGTTTTTTTTAAATTACTTCTTCTTTGAAGTAAAACTTTTATGTAACTTAATTTTCTATTTATGTTCTTTATAACTTTGTGTCTATTTTTAATAACTAAGATCTAAGAACTAGTTAGTAATTTAAATTTTAATAATAAATCAAACGAAAATGGTTTAAATTACTATTCTTATTAAGAATGTTAACAAAGTTTTTTTTTAACAGTAACAACTATATTATTATTAGGTCATTTAAATTAAAAGTTGTTTTATAAAATAAAATAGATTTACCTCATAATGTAACTTAATTGGGCTAAAAGTTCATTTTAAGATTGCCTAATTAAAGATGTTTAATAATTAGCCTTTGTTTTAAGGCAACATACCTTCTAACTAGCTCAATGTCAGTCGAGGCACGTGGGTCGTGGATTGAATAACCTAAACATTCCTTTAACCCCTGTATCAGTACCAGAATTATTAAGTTGATAATTTGTTAGTTTACCACTAAAAGGTACGGGGCGCCACCTAAAGTTATAAATAGTGGTGGTAAACTACAGAAGGGTAGTTCCTATAGGTAAACCAAAACAAAACAATCAGATTCCAACACAAAATAAAAAAGGACTACGTATAAAATATGCGTGTTCTTTATTTAAGAGGAATTTTCACTTAATCTTGATTTTGAAAAAATGGGTGTTAGTCAGTAAAAAAAAACATAAAACTCTAGCGCTTAACGTTTGCAAACATTATTACATCGCTTTAACAAAATATTACCAATTCAAATTAAAAATTTAAGTATCTAAGTTAATGTAAGTTTACTAGTTTGTTTTTTGTTCAAGATGCACTATGTTGTTTTAGACGAATCAATATTAAATGGTGCACTTTAAAAGGTTTTAAATATGTGTAATTTTAAACTTATCTGAAATCCTCCGTAGACTGAGTAGGGGCTCGAATGTGGCTTGTACAGAGCCTCTTTAAAAGGTTCACTAGATGTTGGAGTAGGATTTTCACACTGGTTACAGGCTGGGACCTACAACTCTGGATTCAGACAAGTGGCATTCGCTGGTCGTAGATCGTAAAGGGGGTGAGCTTGTGTGGTAGGTTTATGGCATGCCTCACATCAAGCAGGCAACTTAAATCTGGCTTCCCTTCCAAGTGTTAAGGAAGGAAGCGAAGAGGATGAGTAGAAAATAGAACCGGGCTTATCTAAAACAGTACTAAATTATTAAAACCAATTCAAAGACAACGTGTTTTTGAGGTTAGGTTTCGACATTCCAAGAAAAAGGTGAATTATGCAAAAATACTAACGCAAAATAAAGTATAGAAAAAGACATACCTTTCAGGCTAAAGATGGACAAGAATTCATGATTTTTAACAGAGATTATTCGAAATTTATATCAAACCACAAAATTGCCTTCTAATGGTAGCTCAGATCTGTCAAAAAGTGTCATTTGAAGTCTGTAAATGTCCGACCAAAATTCGACCTCTGTCGAACCACTTCGGCGAATTTCGGCGTGTCGACTCTGAAATGTCCTCAAAATTCGACGGCTACCAGGCCAAAGATTTAAAAAGACATGTAAATGCCGCTGCTTCCATCAAAACCATGGACTCGAGAAAGGTTCATATACCACAAAAATATTAACCGGTCACAAAAATCTCATTTATAAAAGTTAACACTAACAGCTAGCGAAGCCTCCAGTAGACATATGTTCAAAGAAAAAAATCAGGTTACCGTTACAGAGCACACCGTCACTCTAATGAAACGCTTGTCAGGCCCACAGGAGGTCCTAGGCCACAGGAACCTTTTAGCTTAGTTTGTGATATTAAGTCACTGCGCAATAGACCGCGCTAGGGGTACCAAATAAAATATAATAATATGCTAGGAAAGCCGTTGTAATTAAATTCGCAAACTGCACTGTTACAACCTTATTAATAATATTTCAATCTATATTTAAGAAACGTTTTTAAGGTAATGGATACAATAATTCTATTTGTATACAATATAATTACTTTCTTCTTAATACTACTTTTTACAATTTAATGGATAATCACCTTACCATTCTTTATAATAACATAATAGTAATAAAAAATATCTGTACTCTACAACACAACCGAAAAGGAAAATGTAAAATGCATTCTACTAGTTGAAAAAAATGCTACAAACACTACTTACAGAGACTGGAACAAGATAATAGCTGCATGACAATATAATAACCAATACACGTGGTGCAGCTTAGTGCAGGTACATCTTTCACTTAATATGAAAAAAGGAAACTACCCTCAATTAAACAATTTCTTAAATGAATACTCGGTGTATATACATACATACACATCTAAGATAGAGGAAACTATAATTGTCAAAGCATATCTTTACAAATATTCAATAATTATTGGGGACTTCAACATACACAAGGAAAAACAAAAACAAATCAATACTTTTTCACAAAATAATAGTGACTTTTTAAAACAAAAACACCTCCTACCTTTTAAATGCCAAATAATACAGATTCTACTCCAGACTTGCTACTGTTCTCAAAAAATTTGGAACATAATATAAAGGGTATGGATCTTTTACCCGATATAGGCTCAGATTATCTAGCGATGAAGATCAAAATCGATATAATCACTCCTCCAGTAACAAGTTTAGTACCTCCCAAGTTCAACTTTTATAAATGCCAAATAATGAGTGTAAACGAAGAAATGCTAAAATATATCACAGCAAATCAACCATATGAAATTAGTGTTCACAAGATTCAACAATTTAACAAGAGAGTATCGGGCTAATCCATTAAAAACTAAAATTAACCAGTTCAGTAAAAACATTCAACATAAGATATTTCAATATAGAACTAATAGTTGGCTCACTATATGTCAGGAAATCAATGTAGCTAGTGAAAAGAATTTTTACCAGAAAGTCAACAACTTAACAAAATATAAAGTAACTATCAACTATCCCACAAATCAGAGAAGCAGCAGATACATATTTAACAGATTCTGCAAATGCCGATATTTTTCTTAGACACTATCGAGAACACTATAGTCTAGAAGCAAACCCAGACTTCGACGAAGATAATTTTGGTATAGTTTGTGATTGGTCCTGAGGAATATTTTAATACAGAATGCGACGACAACCAGGATATAATAGTAGATAAAACGAATATTTTAATATACTTCATCACCAAAGAAGACATCTCCAGGACATGACACAGTACCATGGATTGTTATAAACAACTAGATTACCGTATTCACTAAGTATATTATATATTGGATGGTCTTCTTGTTGAGTCACACGCCTGGAAAGAATGGGACCGCTTCGGTCCTGGTCCCGGGTATACGGGCTGACCCTGTTCAGCCCTATACCCCGGGACCAGGAACCGGAAGCGATACTCCACGGACTACAGAGACCATCCAATAAATGGATCCACCTAACCAATATAGAGCATATCTCCAATTCAAGTATATTATATGTCTCTACAACTTCTGCTTGGCAAACAAAATGTTTCCAGATGATTGGAAAAAAAGGAATCATAATAAATATTCCCAAAGCAAATACGGATCATAGCTGTACTAAAAATTATAGACCCATAACATTGTTACCCGTATAAGGAAAACTTATTGAAAAAATTGTACTTAACATCTTGCAAACACAGACATTGCATCTAATACCATTTTATCAATTCGGTTTTATATCACAGAGTTCAACCATACATCCTTACTTCGAACATATAGAGTGAAAAACCACAACAACAAAAAATCTGCTGCATTGTTCCTTGATATTCAAAAGTATTTTGATAGTGTCTGGCACATGAGACTTTTATTCAAACTTAAAAGCTGGAAATCTCTAATAAACGTATATGGCTCTTAAAACAATGTCTAGAAAATCGCAAATTAACCGTTAGAATAAATAACACACTATCAGAAGAATATCAACCCCAACAAGGCCTTCCCCAAGGATCAGCACTTTCACCGCTTTTGTACAACCTCTCCGAAAACATAGACTCATATATACTGCAATTCGCCGATGATATAGCCATTATAGCTCACGGTCAAAGAACCTAAACAACTAAACAAGACTATCCATTGCCTTCAAAGCCAGGTTAACAATACACTGGAATGGTTCAGAAAATGAAGACTACGAGTTAATTCCTCTAAATCCCAATTTGTAACCTTTAATCACAATATTTATGCACAATCTCCCAAAATTAAAATTGAGAACATTGAAGTTGCTCCAGCCCCATCGGCCAAGTACCTAGACATCACTTTAGATGCAAAGCTTAATTTTAATAGTCATTCCAAAAATATCAAGAAAAAGGTTTTTCCAGAGCAAAACATTTTAGAAAACTTACCTATAAAAACATGGGTATCTTAACACAAGCTGTGCAAATCTACAAAACCATCTGTCGACCACTTATTGAGTATGGACACATTCTTCTAAGGAATGCACATAATCCAGCCTGGAATAAATTAGCCTCTGAAAAAACAATAGCACTGAGAACTTTAACCAAAATGAAGCATCCAAACAACCCTCTACACAATCCTTTAAATGAAAGCTTGTATCCAAAAACTCAAATACAACCAATAAAAGAGAGGAGCCAACCACCAACCACTAGTAATAAGATTCGCTAAAATTCCTAACAACAGACACTTGTTATCTACATTATGCAGGAAAGAACAAGAGAGCAGTCAAGATTTCGATATCCAGAAAGCACCTTGTGGAAACTGATCGGTAGCTGTGCAACCAGCCAGTAGCATCATAATTATACTAATTATTGTCTATTATATTTCATTTTTGCCGAAAATTGCCTTTTTTTCTTTATTATGTACAAGTTAATTAATTTACCAATTATATTGTAAATAACATGGGCTGAAGGACTTCGGTCAATGGCTTTTTCGGTTTTCCCAATAAATTACGTATAAATAAATAAATAAAATCAATTAGAAAGATGATAGTAACTACAGTAGAATTAGGCAGATAACCGTACCAAGAAATGGTTGGTAATTATTTACGCGAAAACCCTAAATTGACTAAAAAAAAGTCAAGAAATCAAATTTGTTTTAAATTAAACGAGAATTTAAATTAATAATTATTTTTATTTTAAGAAAAGGCGGTGGCTTACTTTAAAAATATATACCTGTTTTCAAGAAATGTCTTTTAATAGATAAAAAACGTCTACCAAATTGTTTAATATATATTAATTTGTATAAAACTTATTGTAACAAAAAATCTTAAGTTTCTAAAGGGGGTATGGTTAATTCGTGCACACTATTTGTGAATTGTAGAAAAATCTAAGAGAATTAATTTTCTTCGATAACACGGTACTGTAAACGTGTTATTTAATAATTTAAAAAGAAATAAACTGAACCATACATTATTTAAGGAACAATAATGGCGGCACCTTACCTTGATTTATTTCTGTGTTCTTCAGCTTCAGCTTCAGGGACCTCTGTAGATCGTCACCATAAACATCATAAAAAATTACTATAACTTGTTTTTCCAAAGTCCTATATTTGCGAAATATATAGAATATTGCGAAATTTAAAGTTCCTTTTTACATTTTTGACATCGTGCCACTGTTGAAGTGTCTTCTCACACTTTTCATTAAGCGCGTGCAGCTTTGAGGGTGCCAAATTGAAAGTGTATGGTTTTTTGACAAATAAGAGAAGCTTTTAAAACGTTATAGTAATTTAGTTAAGAAAATTAAAAGTTACACAAACACTTACAAAGGTACATTTTTTGATTTTTGACTGTATTGACAACACAGTCAATACGTATTTTTAAACTCAATAAAATATTAAAATATAACATTAAAAGATTATTGTATAAAATTATTGAAAAAGAAAAATTAATAATACGACAATGACGGCAATTATTCGGGAACGCGTCGAAAAAAAAGGTGATCATCATATCTCGGTGCTGAATCATGTCGTCGCTGTTATTACGAAGGGGCCTATCTCGATTTTTACAACTTTTCAGGAGAACGGTTAAAAGAAAAATGGGGTCATGCTGTTATAACGAAGGCGCCTATCTCGATTTTTACAACTTTTCAGGAGAACGGTAAAAAAATGGGTTCATGCTGTTATTACAAAGGGGCCTATCCCGATTTTTACAACTTTTCAGAAGAACGGTTAAAAGAAAAATAGGGTCATGCTGTTATTACGAAGGGGCCTATCTCGATTTTACAACTTTTCAGGAGAACGGTTAAAAGAAAAATGGGGTCATGCTGTTATTACGAAGGGGCCTATCTCGATTTTTACAACTTTTCAGGAGAACGGTTAAAAGAAAAATGGGGTCATGCTGTTATTACAAAGGGGCCTATCTCGATTTTTACAACTTTCAGGAGAACGGTTAAAAGAAAAATGGGGTCATGCTGTTATTACGAAGGGGCCTATCTCGATTTTTACAACTTTTCAGGAGAACGGTTAAAAGAAAAATGGGGTCATGCTGTTATTACGAAGGGGCCTATCTCGATTTTTACAACTTTTGAGGAGAGCGGTTAAAGAAAAATGGGGTCATGCTGTTATTACAAAGGGGCCTATCTCGATTTTTACAACTTTTCAGGAGAGCGGTTAAAGAAAAATGGGGTCATGCTGTTATTACGAAGGGGCCTATCTCGATTTTTACAACTTTTCAGGAGAACGGTTAAAATGAAAAATGGGGTCATGCTGTTATTACGAAGGGGCCTATCTCGATTTTTACAACTTTTCAGGAGAACGGTTAAATGAGAAAATGGGGTCATGCTGTTATTACGAAGGGGCCTATCTCGATTTTTACAACTTTTGAGGAGAGCGGTTTAAAAGAAAAATGGGGTCATGCTGTTATTACGAAGGGGCCTATCTCGATTTTTACAACTTTTGAGGAGAGCGGTTAAAAGAAAAATGGGGTCATGCTGTTATTACAAAGGGGCCTATCTCGATTTTTACAACTTTTCAGGAGAACGGTTAAATGAAAAATGGGGTCATGCTGTTATTACGAAGGGGCCTATCTCGATTTTTACAACTTTTGAGGAGAGCGGTTTAAAGAAAAATGGGGTCATGCTGTTATTACGAAGGGGCCTATCTCGATTTTTACAACTTTTGAGGAGAGCGGTTAAAAGAAAAATGGGGTCATGCTGTTATTACAAAGGGGCCTATCTCGATTTTTACAACTTTTCAGGAGAACGGTTAAATGAAAAATGGGGTCATGCTGTTATTACGAAGGGGCCTATCTCGATTTTTAAAACTTTTCAGGAGAACGGTTAAATGAAAAATGGGGTCATGCTGTTATTACAAAGGGGCCTATCTCGATTTTTACAACTTTTCAGGAGAACGGTTAAATGAAAAATGGAGTCATGCTGTTATTACGAAGGGGCCTATCTCGATTTTTACAACTTTTGAGGAGAGCGGTTTAAAGAAAAATGGGGTCATGCTGTTATTACGAAGGGGCCTATCTCGATTTTTACAACTTTTTAGAAGAGCGGTTAAAACAAAAATGGGGTCATCATTTTGGCTGTATTGCTGACACTTGCATTATATTTTAATTCATCCATCGAGTAAGGCCCTTTCGTAATAACATCACCGAAAAGAAATCAAAAAAATTAAGTTTGTTCATTAGATAATTGTTTTTCCCAGGTAAAGCTAGGAGGGTTTTTTAAAATTTTAATATTTTACTTTTTGGGAGCACTTTAAAGTGGAAACGCAATTTTAAGGAAAAACATCAGCCTATTTGTTTTTATTAAAATTAAAAATATTGACAACTTAAAAAAAAATCTTCAGCGTTACCTCAAAAATTATTTAAAAAAATAGTGGTAAAAATTTAAAAGTGGTTCGTGCAGTAGTTTTAAAGTTATGCTGGTCACCGAATATAAGTATAGTAAAAGCGTGAGTTGTAGGAAAAGTGCTTTCAAGGGTAGCTTCATACATAAGAGTCATGGATAAGGTGGTTACTTAAACCTCCGTATCATCGTTAATTTTGCATCGATTCTTTTTAAATTTATACGCAATATTCTTAAAATGTTTTTTATTTAGAAAATTTATCATAAAAAATGTAAAAAAAAGTTTAAAACCATACTCCCCTAATTTTTTAATACCCCGTATTTCAAAAACTAAGACTTTTTATTGTAGAGTAATTCCTTAAAGTTTGTCGGTAGGGTTTCTTGACACTCTGTATAATAACTTTTTAAAAGCATGCATACATCCAACATTTAATGTTTTAAGAATAAGAACCTATTTAAGAACCAATATGGTCCACAGGAGACTTAACCGTACTGAAATTTGGACAAAACCATAAAAAAGAAAAAAATTAAAGTTTATCAATAGTTTTTTTACTTTTTTTTAAATAAAGACCACATAAATACTTTTTATGTCATATAAACTTTAAAAAACAGATGGAATGCTGCATATCTTTATTTCTAAATAATTCTTACATTTTATGCTAAAGACTAATTTTTTATTAATAATTAAAATATCATTCTTATTAGTTTCTTTAAGTTTCTTATGCCTTGCTAGTACCATACATCAACATAAGATACGAGTAAGTTGCTTTAAGTATCTAAAAACAAAAAGTTTAACTAGTAGTATGGTAAAAGTATAAATACAAATAGGTTTAATACAGGGAAAAATTAATGCTAACAAATAGTAAAAAATCTCCTGGAACTTTTTATCAATAACCTGATTATTGAGTGACGTTTGTAATAAAGTTAAATTAAATTATAATAATTATTTACTAACAATTTCGGATTAACCTATAAATAAATTGAGCAGTTTCTTAGGGCATCGCGTTGTAGGGGGCACCATAAAAATAAAAAAGCATATGGGTTGGCACATGGGTAAGGGTGATCCCCAAAATGCATTTTGTGTGTGATTTATAGAGGTTAAAACTTTTTTTTGGTCGTATTATGTTTGCAAAACATTTATTTTTACAAATCCATTTGCTGAAAATCCGGTAAATGCATTTTGTATGTGTTTTATACAGATGAGAACTTTTAAGACTGTAACATTGCTTAGGGCATTCAAGAGGCCTAATCCGGCACTGTTTACTGATCGAGCCCCTTGGCGCTTTAAGTAAAATTTAATTTCGGTAAGCTCTTTGGGTCGCTACTTTTATATCCTATAATCAGTTTTCTATTAAACATTTTTATTTTTAGTAATAACGCTTTTCTTAGTTTTAAGTTTAAAACCACACACTCGTTTCTAAAATTCCTTATTCTTAGGCCTAGTTAAGTAGATTCCGAACTTCATATTTACAGCCCATGGCTTAATTAAATAAAAGTTTAACTACGTGTTATTAGTTGGACAATTAAAATTAAGAATACTCATGATTGTTCCTATATGAAAACACTATAATTTTTTCCATTTACAAAAATGAATTAAATTTAAAATTATAAATAAAACAAAAAAATATAATAATACTTACTGAAATAAATGACTCCAATGCCATTACGCCAAAAGGTCCTATCTTAAGTTTAAGTGATTTTTGAGTTCTTAACATAAAAATGAACATCATGTATCTAACTTGTGGTGTTTGCTCGTACCAATTACTTTCCCAAAGAGCAAGAGACAAGCCACTACTCTAAAATGAAAAAATATATTCATAGCTTATTATTTATTTGGTGGTGGGGCACCGTTCTGACATAAGTGAAACCCCTAGAGGGGCTGTTTTGTACTTAAGGGTAGTGTGTATTTTAAGACAGTAGAAGGCAGCTTATTACCGTAAGCCCTAAATATTTAAAGAGAACAATGAAAAAGAAAATTATTTTAGAGGCAGTAAAGTGAATAGACACTTATGTTTAAAGATTCAATCGAAGTAGAAAGTTAGAAGTTAGAGTACAATATTGGCTAAATTTATTGAGAAAAGCCGTAAAAGTACCTAATAAGATTAACTGGTCTCCCAAATTAATTAAAGGACAAAAGAAGAAAGATTTTTGCGCAACACTAGGGTCATTTAATGGGCCAAACGATTCTTTTCTGCTGTGGACTCACGGAAGTAAAAATAGCGGTTTCTTGTAGGGGCAAAAATAAACATTTTTAGGTAAGGGGTAGCAAAGAAATATTACAAAACTTAAGACTACTACTTTGGTAAAAAACAGAAAGGCTTTATGCTATTTGAAGAAAGAATTTGCGATTTTTTTTAGTATGAAAAATATGGGTGAAAACACTTAGTTCAACTGTTTTAGTAATTTGTTAAAAAAAAATGAGAATAGCCGAATATTATGAAAAAACTATGTACATCTTACGCAAAGCATTCTTACATTAGACGTAGGTGTAAAGCGTGTTCTACGTCTCAGGTAAAACGGCAACAGTTTTACATGAAGATAACTTACCAAAAGAATAATTTCATTCGCATAATAATAATATAGAATTAATCTCAACAGCATACCAACAAAAAAGCACCAACAAATGCAATTAACATAAAAGTTATGTTATTCTAAAAAAGAAAATTATAGTCATTTGTGTACAAAATAATATACGTATATAAGTTTTACCCCTTTAAGTTGTGTTATAATGGTAGCAATCTGTAAAGAACTTTGCAAAAAATCGAAAACCATAAGAAGGTGCATACTATCGTTAAAATTGTCCACATATCTAAAAGTTTTAAAATTATTTATTAGTTAATATATTTGTTAAAGAGAATAGGTTTTAAAGCGGTGACTGAATAGCATTAAAATGGACTAGAAATGCGACATTACTTTTGTAACGGTTTTTGGATGCTTTGACACATAACTTCTTACATTGTTTCAACATCTAACCCTTTTACATTATTAATATCACGGCTTCCCATATTCGATAGAAACCATAACTTTATCTGGCTTGAATCCATATCAGAACTTTTGACTTTTTCTTACAAATGCCGAATCCGAGCTATTGCAATGTACTAGATACTTCGAAATACCGTAAATGGGCATGCATACACAGGGTCAGTCATGCCTTCAAGCCTACTCAATAAACTACAAAAATAACTGGAAGAAGCACGCCGATTCGGCAATTGTCAAAAAGTGGCCAAGGCCGAATGCTCTGAAAGAAAATACTATCTCTTTTAATTTATTGAAGTGTTATTAGCGAGTGTAAACAAAGGACCTAATATTTTAAGAATGTGTCTCATATGTAAGAATAAGTGGAAAAAGGATAGCAGCCACAGCAGCGGCACTTGGCCTTACTTTCTGCATATTACCGTCCGCGTTCTAGTCTTTATATCCATTTTATTGAGCCCACCTAAACTAAACGAAAGCTCGCAAATGCGTTTATATGTACATTAAACAAACGGCGTGGCGCGGCGCGTCCCTACGTAAATGATAGTATCAGTCTTAATCGCAGGCTTGCCTTTTAGGTAGGCCCGAAGGCATGCCTCACAGTGTGTATGTCCAATAATACACTAAAGTAATACCACTTTCTTTTGGGACCCTTTTTTTCTTACAAGTTTGTACAGGGTATTCTATTTAAGAGCATAAATAGCATATTTTTTACTTTTCTCGTGTTGTTTAAGGAATTCAAGATTGCCAACTAATGCATTTTAGCTGGGAGAATTTAAAAACAGTAACCTAAAAACAATTGCATCAAAAAACAGAGACCGACGCCATAAATGTTGCGTTTTTTAAATGGTACTCCCTATTTATTATTCTATTTTTGAATTCTATGGTCAATTCTAAGTGTTTTTTAATAAGGGTACGACGACTAAAAATTAACATTTTTGGCTTACGTTATTTAATAATCATTATTAGATATGATATTAAAAGTAAAATTTTTACCTGTTTGCTACGAGAAAACTTTTTTGAGATATTTTAGATTAAATGTGTTATTTTCATATAATTCCACGCTTCATCTAGGCCACCCATCAGTCTTTAAAATGGCTATATAAAAATGCTAGTATAGAATTCTTTAGGGCCAAAATACAAGGATCTAATGCAATTCACCTTGGTCAAAAAGTTAATTATGCAATAGAAATAGAGGGAGAAAAAATTTCGATTTTATTTTTAACTTTAACTTTTTAACTAAAGCAGTTGTAGTAGATCGTTATTTTGGTCCAATAAATTTGTGGTGCATTTTGTAATGACTTTTTAAAAAGTTATGGCTGACCTAGATAAAATGTAAAGGAATGCATAAGATTATTTTTGTGTGTGGAATAAAACGTTCTATTTAAAATATCTCAAAACGTTAACATATAGGTTGTCTCACGGTCGATGGTACATTAGACGTTTACAGAAAGAAACATTGGATTTTTTTGAAAATTTGGCAACTTTGGTTATGACTTGTGGTCTAATGATTTAGAATATTTTTAATGATGCAGCATTGCCGCTTATACTAAAAAAGTAGCATTCAACTTGAAAATTTGAAATAGAACAGTCTGTATATTTTTGTATTTTTTGATCCGCCACTATCTTTTAATATGTTTGCTCCTTATTGTCCTATACCTATCTCCAACGGTTTTTAAGTAAAACACCATTTTCCATATTTTTTGTTTAAAACATGTCTTTAAATAAAAAGCTTTATTACTCTATCTGCATTCGTAGACACTTGAAATTTACGATGTACCATCTTAATTTCCTCTTAATTATTTTTGTATGGAAAAATTTGATTTAAATTATACAGGGTCGCTTAAAATTCGTAATTTTACCTCGAAATATAAAAGTTTAAAAATTTATTTTTTTAAAGTGAAACACCCTGTATATTATCAAAAAATCTGAAGGGCCATCAACAGTCTTTTAAAATGATATATCATGTTCCTATACCTAAAGGTTATGGTTCCGGAGATAAAAGCAAGTTTCTTTTAAAAGCAAAATTTAGCATAATAAGTATTTATAAAAAATAGCCATGAAATGTCATTACTAACTGCTTTTTCACACTAGCGGAAGAAGGAAAGTCGCGCGACGGACCGACGCTATCGAAGTGTATGGAGTCTTATGAAACCTTTTACACGCACAGCCGACTTCCGCGTTCTCAACGTTTTCAGCTAATGTGAAAAGGCAGTCAGGCCGCGGTCTCGAATTGTGCTCACATCATTTACGACGTATAGACTGCTTACGTGCAATTCGATTCTAAGTGAGCGCGCCAACGTTTTTTTGCAGTATTAATAATTCGGACCACTTGTGAATGTGCTTACAAATTTAACAAGTACAACAGTAACAAACAAAACAAAGTACTTTTTGATATAAACATGGGTGGAGTATTTGCTAAAATTGATGAATATAAGAAACTGCTTGCATTTCAAGCATTTTCCGCAATCAAGGAAAGTGACGATAGATAAATTTTATTCAGGACGCTTAAAATCACGGACACAATACATGCATCGATTTAAATAAATGGCCGCAAAAAATGTCGATGCTAATAATCCGACCCGTGAGTACTGTCAGAATTAGGGTGTGACGTCATAGCTTCCACAACGCTAACAGTAAGCATGAAAAGCACGAATCGGACCCCGTGTTGGTACGATATTGGTGCGTGAGCATAATTTGGACCGTGGCCATTACCGTAACAATATGATTATTGGACAGTTAGTGTGTCATAACATTTCATGGATATCTTTGATGAATACTTATTATGTTAAATTTTGATTTTTAAAGAAACTTGCTTTTATCTCCGGAACCATAGCATTTAGGTATAAGAACATGATACATCATTTGAAAAGACTTTTACAGAGGTATTCCATTTAAAAGAATGACTTTTTAACATTTTATATCTAGATGTAAAATCACGAACTTTAAGCCACCCTGTACAATTTAAAAAAAACATACAAACTCAATGTTAAGGGCATTAAAACACCCTAAATTTTAAGTGTCTAATACGAATGCAGATAGAGTAATAAAACCTTTTTATTTAGAGACATCTTTTAAGCAAAAAATATGGAAAATAATTATTTACTCAAAAACCGTTGGAGATGGGTATAGGACAATATTGGGAAAACATATTCAGAAGGTGGTGGCGAATCCAAAAATACCAAAATATACAGGGTGTTCTATTTAAAATTTCAAAAATATTTTTGATCGTTAGATCACAAGTCATTACCTATGTTGCCAAATTTTCAAAAAAAAATCTAATGTCCCGTTTTCGTAATCGTCTAATGTACCGTCAAAATAAAGCTACTCTTGAAAAATTAGCTTGTTAGCATATGGAAAACCTTGTATAATAAATTTTACGAAAAAAGGTTTTCTTTATAAAAGTTCTGCATGGTCCAAAACATAAAAGCAATCATTAGATATTAAAGTGTATTAGTCGACTACGAGGTTTGGTCAAAAATGTATTTTTTGCTTAAGAGTAAAGTACCTATATTTTTGCTAATATCCAAAGTTGTTAGAAATAAACAAGAGAATCAAAATTTAAAATTGGATCTAAATATGCAATATTGTTTGTTTACAAAAAAAAATGGAATTTTATTTTCTGCGATAGAGTAGGTTTGTGCGGTAGTTGAATACATTTTTATAATTATAAACTTCATGGGATAATTTTAAATACACTTTTTAAATTAATTGTTATCAAAACAAGAACATTGCACAATGCACTAATGTGCAAACAATTTTTCGATTATCACAGAAAAAACAATAAAAAAATTGTAAGCAAACAAAATTGCAGATTTAGATGCAGTTTTAAATTCTAAACATCTTTTTATTATAACAATTACACAACAAGATATTAGCAAAAATACAGGTACTTTACTCTTAAGTAAAAATAAATTTTTGACCAAACCTCAAAGACAACTGGTACACTTTTATATCTGATAGTTGCAATTTAGGTTTTGAACCATGCAGAACTTTTTATAACGAATAACTTTTTTCGTAAAATTAATAATAAAAAAGTTTCCCATAATATGACGCCAACTTACGTAGACACAATGTATAAGCAAAAGTTAGATTTAATAATAACAGCAAGACATGTTAATTGTTTACTTACCTAATAATTTTCTTATGTCCGGTTATGCAGTTCCTAAAAGTAATATACGCAGCCGTATCTTTATCTTCAATTTGAAATTGTTTTTGAACCCACTGTGTATACATATCAAAATTTCTTAAAACATGCTGTAATATTTTTAGTTGCCCACTTGGATATACTATTAAGGCAAACATAAATATATCTGTGTATGTCACAAATGAAGCACCCACTAAGCTATCAAGAATATGCCACAGATAGGCTTCCTAAAATCATACTTACAGTCACCGTACAAATAACTCAGAGTAAAGTCACTCCGCACAAAGGTTGCATCTCGCCCCTACTGCAGGGTAAAGGGATCTATTTAAGCGGCGGGTAAACGGACTGCGCTTACCGGCCAAAGCTACACACCCTAAAGACGCGTACAGACGGGTGTAATGCAACCTGCAATACAACATGCAATGCAACATGCAATGCAACATGCAATGCAACCAGATTCGCACGTTTGGACAGCTGGAACGTTTGTCGCAATCCATATAGGGGTCGGCCTTTTGTGCGAACACAAAGGCGTTTGATATGAGTTGGTAGTAATCTGGAGGTGTTGGGTTTGCAAAAAACAATGGAAAACAAAGTTTAAATCTGAAGACAGAAATATAATTACTTTAATTATTTGAATGTTATAAAGGGAAATCAATTTTGTAAATCGTTTCTTTTATTAAATAGCTGAGTTTTATACCAGCGACATCATCTTTGGTTTTTGGTATTTTTATACCAAGTAATTTGTTAAAGTAAAAAAGACATTGCATTACAACCTTGTTGGTCTACAAGTTCGTTTCAAATGCGAAGAAGCCTATTTGCAGAGGAGGGTGCAGCAACGACATTAAGACTCTTTGTTGCATTGTGTGTTAAGTCGCATGTTGAGTTGCACGTTGCATTACACACGTCTGTACGCGGCTTAAGGTTCAAAAGAAACGGAGTGGTTTTGGCCTCGACTCCTTTATGGTATTAGTATATTGTAAAACAGACAATGCGGTCGGCGCCGCGCCTCCAGCAATCGCGTGACCCGTGGATATCGCACCGTTTGTTATGAATTAAGCCGGCTACAGACGACATGCCAAGGCTTGGCAAATGTCCACTCGTTCAAACATTCCCGCATCCCAACGTTGGCTTTGCTTTGCTATACATTTTGCATACACACGATGCGGGAACGTTTAAACGAGTGGACATTTGCCAAACCTTGGCATGTCGTCTGTAGCCGGCTTTATACCAATACCATAAAGAAGTCGCCGCGTTTGGCTGCCGACTTGGCAAAAACCGCTCCATCTGTTTTAAGCATAAATTTAAAAGCGGTGTAGCGCTTTGATGTGAACAATTGCATGTGTGCGGGACTATGACTACGTGCGGTGTTGTAGTCCAAGAGGTGGTAGTCATTTTGACTAACCCGAGAAGTACAAAGCAACAAAGCTACTAAGTTTTGTATATGAATAATTTAGTTCCTGTAAAAAAATAAGTGCGTATTCATAAGCTAATTTATCTGCAAGAAAAATAATATCAATATAAGTCCCAAAACGCATTGTTTTCAAAATTCACAACCACACCATTTACGTTCTCTCAGAAGCCAGGCTGCTCTAAAAGCCTTGGATGTCCATCGTATAGCGTCCAAAATCACGATGGAGTGCCTAAACAATATCAAGGGCGTTGCCGCCAGAAACAACAGGATATGACTTCTGTGGGTTCCTGGACACTTGGGAATGGAAGGCAATAAAAAGCGGATGAACTAGCAAAAGCTGGGTCATCTAGAAGGTTTAACGGTCCAGAGCCAGTACTCGGACTGTCCAAAAAGGTAATAAAAACAACGATAAGCAGATGGTCCCAACAACAACAGCTCGCTCGCTGGCATACATTACCTGACATGGACAAAGACATGCGCAGAAGACATTGGGCGATCCTTTCAAGGATCTAAAAACTAAAGTCCTGCAGCTAGAGCGCATTCGGTTACGACAAGTAGTAGGACTTTTGACAGGACACTGTCATCTAAGGAAACATTTGCAAAAATGGGCATTTACAATGGATCCAAAACCAGGAGGCATTGCGGGGAAGAGGACGAAACAGCTTCACACATAATATACAACTGCAATGCACTGACACGCAAAAGACACAGTCTATTTGGGAACATACATAGCGGGAACCCTCTATCGCATGAAGATCTTGGCAAAAATCTACTAAACCTAATAAAGGGCAGTGGACTCCAGTTACAAGAGAGGGATGCACAATAGGCCAATAGGTCGTATGACCAACACCACCCTCAACCAACCAACCAATAAAGTTTCTCCAATATTTTAGTTTATTTAAAATAAAAGAATTGTTTTATTTTAAAGTTTGCCCTCTGTACTATGAATTAAATATCTGTAACCAACTTCCTAGTTTTAAGTAGTAATTTGATCACGTATTTGTTTTATTATAGGCTATTTTAAATACTTTTTTTGTTAAATAAACACTAGTAACACAATTAATTAGAAAACGGCCTTTTTATGTATTTAAAATGTTCGCTTAAAAAAATATGAGGGTAAATCATGATATTAAAAATTATGACAACCGATTAAGGGATAAATCATGAACAAATTCACATAATTTACAAATATTGTAAAGCAGCCTAACATAAAGGTACAAAAACACGGAAAATTGTATAAACATACTTAAAAAGTTTTAATAAAATAATAATTCAAACCTAATCATCAAAAGTTTGTTGTATTTTTTATATAAGGGTCATAAAATAATTATTTGTTTTGTAGTTTTAAATTTTTATTTCTTATGATAATAACCCTTTTAAAACCTTTTAGAGGGGTTGCTTTGTACTGAGTCTACCACGAATATTTATACCGCCATACATGGAAGCGGCGCTTTAACCCAGCCTGTCATTTCAAATGTTTGGGTGTCCGACTGGGCAAACGCCTTACTTTTTTGTCGGACAAGTTTAACACAATGTTTTACATGTAATTTTTAAACATATTGCCAAAAATCGTAAGGGTTACATTCACGCAACCCGCCCAATCCGATACCCAAAACATGTCCATGGGTCTTATGGTCTCGTGACTGCAACACTTACGATTGTTGGCACAATGTTTAAAAACTGCATGGAAAATATTGTGGTAAACTTGTCAGACTAAAAAAGTGACGCGTTTGTCCAGTCCGACACCCGAAACATTTGATATTGACAGGCTGGGTTAAAGCGCCGCTTTCATATATGGCGTTATGAATATTCTCGGAACCCCTAAATCGTTTTTAAAAGTTTTAATATCATGAAGTCAATTTCATTACTGGTTAAGGGACTATTAATAATAACTCGGGCATACCTAAATCAAAAAATTGTATTTTAATTTAAAAATATTTCTTTGCGTTAAGGTTTATAAAGATTTATATAAATTGTCCTTATATAATAAATATAATAAGTTATGTAAGTGCTTACCAAATATTTTTTTTGTTCGTTAAAAGGAAACCAAGACGACAAAGGCAATGATTTAATAAAAACCGTTTGATTTCCAATTTGTTTTTCATAACCAGTTATGACTAGTGGTCTAAAGATGTACAACATGGTTATTGTGAATAATATTACCAGGTAGATTTTGCACTTACTGTTTGTATCCTGTGCTGTTGCATTGAAGATTTTTACTATCTGAAAAACCAGTTTTTGTTAGGTAGGGCGGTCCGGTAAGTCCATAGATATCTCACATTTAGATACACAGAGCCTAGTTGCCTTTTGCGGATTTTTACGACCTTGCGCAGTAAACAAACTCGAGGCCCACCGGAAGGTTCTTGATACATGCGCATTAAAAAATAATTTCCAGTACCGTACTTAAATCTTTTTAAAATCAATAAATAATTTAAAAATCTTAGTATCTTAATTAGTAAAGAAAAATATTCGATATATATTTATATAATAATTTATATTTTACATTTCTTGACAAATATAAATTAGGCAGTGATATTAAAAAATATAATGGACACGATACGTCAACAGTAAATAAGAACAAAAATTTGCTAAATTATCTTTGAAGAAAAGGTAAACGGATTACCTGGGTCACGTTGACAGGAATAATAATTCAATATCGTGAGTGTAATATAACTTGATAAAATATTTACAAAAAAAAAGTATATGACCCAGATTCTGTGATGTATTTTGGACTACTAACCATGAATGTGTGATCAGAAAAGGCACAATTTTTTCCTGATCTTAAAAGACTTTAAGTATGTTTTATTCTTAGTTTAATAGACAGTGGCATGCAAGTCATAGGCAACAATGTTTTTCTTTAATTCTGAAGTTTTTTAGCAATTTATTCAAGAATGAAAAAGTGATGGTGGCTCAGATATGCAAAATACGTTTTTATTTATGTTCTGAACTTAAATCAAGGTTAAATTTTGCTTTAGTATCCGCCAATATATAGTACTTTGCAAAAAAGCGTTAAAAAATACTGATTTTATATTCCGATATTTTAGGGTTAGAATTAAGCATATATCACATATCTGGGTCCAATACTTTTGTTTCATTTTGTAGAATGGTGTAAGTCGGGGCAAGAAAAAGAAGACAAAAAGAAATCGACCAAAAAACAAAGTGGTGGTTTTGCAATATCCGGGCAGGAGAATGTCCGTCCAACAACTTCTAAGAATTGCATTAAAAAAAAAAAAAGATTGGCCGCTAACCTATAATGATAAAGAGCACTAAGAAAGAGGGTAAATAAAGTATTATAGTGGCTAAATTAATAATATAAAATTCAGCTAGAGAAAAATTGGACATTTACATATCATTACACATTTAGAGTTCAGAACATACACATACATACATACAGAGAGCTTTAACAAACAAAATTTAAAATGTTACTACAATAAATATCTTAAACGCTGTCATTAGTATTAGAATATTTTTAAAAATACCTATTACGTTCTAATTATTGAAAACTGCCAGAGTAGCTAATAAGGTGATAACATTTCATTAATTTAGTTACATTGTTAAAACTTATGTAATACATTTAGTTGATATACTTACTTTTTTTACTTTCTTTAAATCAGCCCCGGATCTTTTTTTTTTTTGTAACGAGGGGAAAAGCTTGCCCTTATGCCTCCCCCACCCGATTTAGAAACCATTTAAGAACAGAAAAATGTTGCTTTTTTAAATACCTATGTATAATAACAAATTAAAAGACGACTTAAAAAAAGGTCTGTCTCTCTTACAATCGCCACTTGAAGGTGTCATGGCAGACACCACCGTTTTCCTCCCACCCTTCTAGATCAGGGACTGCTTTTAATACTTTCTTTTTTTAATACGGCAACAATTGACATATAGCGTATAGGACGTTTTTGATGTAACTGTATTTTTAAAATTTATTTAAATATGGTACTGACTCAACGTCCTTCATCCGGAAAAGCGGCGATAAATTCACATGATTCTGCCCTATACTTCATTTGGCGTCAGGCGCGATCCCCTTTGATTTGCTTGCGCTCAAACTCATTTTTTCGCCCATGAATTGTAACTTTTGTTTCGCGCAGGTAACAAGTACTGGCTATCCATCGAGATTAATGGGTAAGTTCCGCCCAGCGGGTAACGCCGACCACCGTCATCATTTCTAAACGCACCCTTTATACGGTCCGATATCTATCACACGATACAAATATTTAAGCTAAAATGCTAAATTAAATGATTGATCTATTTTTTCTTGAGTGAAAATTCAAACGTTACTACGATACATAAGTAATAATTTGCATCATTATTTTATCAAAATGTAGGTAATGGATTCTGTTTTAATAGGCATATTTAAAATATTTTGTTTTGTAAGGTTAAAAAAAATGTAATTTTACAGAAAAATTACGTTATCGGTTAAGACCGCCCAGAGAAAATTGCTCCGCCAAAGGTGGCAGCAAACCAAATATTTGCCATTTTGCTGGAGTGAATTTTTTAAAATTTTTTTAGTAATAACAACAATGTAATTTATGTATAATATTTTTATTAAAAAACATGATAAAAATGTATATTTTTTTTATATTGGGTTTAACCTTTAGTCTTATGCTCATAATTTTATTATTTAGAAGAATCTAAATGTCTAGGGCTTTTAATAGATAACAAGTTACATATATGGTTTATTTTATTTAAAAATGTTTTGTTTTATTATAGTAAATCATATGTTACATTGGCGGGCGGCGCTATCCAACGTATCAAATTGCTTAGATAGGCGGAACTATGGTGACCTGGAGAAAGGTGTGTAAACGATATCGGTATTATTTGAAAAAAACGGGCTCAATTTTCAGCGCTTCTATTAAAAAACATTAGAGGCGCTCGTGATGACTATAAGATATTAAAACAGCGTTGCCAAGCATAATAATATGTGGTAGAATTTATCCCATTTTTTTACTCAGATAATAAATAATATAAAAAAAATATTAAATAGATTTTAAATGTCACCAAAGCTGTTTTGTTTAAAATTTATACAAATTAAATTTTGAATTTTATTTTATTATTGTTGTAAATGATTTACGCACACAACAACTGTATTTTATTGTTTAGAAATCGTTTTATATTTAAAACTGTTAAAAATCTGACTAAAATAGAAATTTTAAAAATACATTTTTTAAAGTCTTAAATAGTAATTTGTAATATAAAGATCGGATATTTAATAATTTATATAATAATTAAATACCGATTTTATAAAGTGGAGGAATTATTTATTTTACTTGACAACATTGCGTCAAATTCAAACTCTCAAAATCAATGACAGGTAGCAACGAAATTTGAAACATATTGTCAAAATATTTCTTTTTGTGGATTGTCTTTATTAAAATAAATATTTTAAATATATAATATGCAATCAAGTAAAAATTGCTTGCCAATTGTAAGACGAGATGTCTTTCCGCACAACAAAGAAAAGGATTGGGTGCCAGCCAATGATTTAAAGTGGTGCCAGCCAGATATCTCTTTTTAAAGCCCTATCGGTAAGTATTGACCTGTAAATTAATTTTTTGATAAATTTAAGTGTAAGTGCCTTAAACTAATCTTCTTGTTGTGCGTTTACTCCTAAATTATTCCTAAAAGATACGTATATATCAATATTTACATTATGTAATTTGACTTAAAACTAGGGTTGTCTTTACATAAGTTCCTATTGTACCATGTTCCATAATATATTGTACTAGTCAATAAGTTTTTAACAGGTTCTAAAAACTCATATATTTTTTTATTTTATGACAAATTTAATTTTTTGCCTTTTTTAAATTTTAATAAATAAAATATAAGGGTCTATATTTATTTATTTCATTTTTAATTGAGTCTTAAGTCATATCGGGTTCTAAATTTGGTATATGGAGGTTTTTTGGATCGCTGATATCAAATTTGAAAAAAATCAGAAATGTTTTTCCAAGAAATTCATCATCAATGTTAAACATTAAACTAGCCTTATGTACTTTACCACGTCCATATTATTATGTTCAATAGCCTAAAACTTACTTCTCAGTACCAAAGCGAACTAAATAAGCTTTTACTATTTTATAATAATTATTAGTCCACTTTGGTCCTGATAACTAAGTTTTGTGCTGTCATACACGTTAAAGCACCTGTTTTTATTTGTAGGATAATTCATTGTATTTCTCAAAGCCCCATATTATTTATGTTTAAAGTCTATTGTTACATCATACATTTAGTAATACAATTTATTATATACATACTTATCACTTTTATAATATTTTATAAGGTATAGGACATAATTTTAATATTTAATAATTAATAATTTGTATTTTTTTAATCTTCGTAAGCCTTATTCGCGTATTAACAAAATTGGTATTAGATTTTATGGCAGTTTTTAGCAAAATAATATGATTTTCTCCACTTACTTCGCCCTTATTATTAAAGTGTGCTTGGTAATAATAAGTAATTACTGTTTAAATATTATATTTTTGGCATATATTTTTGTTATTTTAAATGTAAAAGTGTTAATTTTTTTCTTTTACTTTTATTAGGATCCGACATGTTAAACCTATGGCAACAAGCTATTGGTAGGAAGGACCAACTTTTATGCAGTTCTAATACCGTTTATTCTCTTCATTTTTATAAAAGCGATATCTCTTATTTTTAAGAGACAAAACTTAGTGATGGTACTGTACATCAAATAAAAAGAGGACGGCCTATATTACAGGCCGGCTCAGTACCTAGTATTTTTTCTCATCTAAGTATAAATAAAGTGTAATTTATTCGGAAAAGAGAAAACGTATTCAAGAAGATGATGAAGTCCTTGCAATAAAAAAGGTTAGAGATTCATCGCCGGGACCTTCACAAAGTAGCGGTATAATTAGCATTACCACTAATACTGGTATTACTCCAAATAATAACCAGGATTCTCAAAAGAGGAAAGTGACTGAAGAAGAAAGTAAAATACCCGTAATAAAAAGTTAAAATGTTCCTTATTAGAACATAATTGTGTACTTAGTAGCGACGACTCGACGAAATCGTCATCAGAACGAACCATAGTTTCCGAGGGAAGTCGTAACCTAGTTACAAATCTTACTACAAACTATATTTTAAAGGAAGAAAAATCCATTGCTTCAAATTTTCCCGAATCCTTAGCCTCCAAGCGTCATTATAATGAGAGAAGATAAAAGGCAAGGACCTTTTCCTGTATTTAAAGAATTAATAAAGAATTTAAACCAAATTTTGTTTTCTTTTTTATTTTTAAGAGGTACGTACTTACGACATTGCAAAACTATGTTTTTTTTTTAATTTGTAAGCTACAGGTCTAACCTTCAATTTTAAATTTCAATCATAAGCAAAGAGACAAGCAAAATTTTAATAATAATACTTTAAGAATAAGTTATAGCAAAAATTAACTGTCTCTAAAAATTCAACATTGCTATATTCATAAATGCAACCATAATGCAACTTTCCAGTCCAAGGTTCCTATTCCCCCTAGGGGAATAAGAGCTAAAACGAAATTAACCAAATAATTACAATACGTTTATTATTATTTAACCGAAAATTGCATAATCAAACTTAAATTATGTTATTAAAAAATTTAGTACAAATTACTTTTGTACTAATTTTTTTACATTTACAATGTATACAGCATCCCTAGAAATCTTATAAGGAACAACAGTACCCTCTGGTGTCATATTAAGAAATTTAATTTAAACAAAAAAACAAGCCCGTTTTTAAAGCACGTCGATTACACACCTTCCTCCAGGTCACCCAGGTCCTCTCGGACCCCTTCACTGGTTTTTAAATTAACAATTAAAGAGGTTGTTAAATTATGCTCAACAAAAGATCGTACCATTCAATTTTTAGACCCATTTTCAAACTGCTGTAACTTTTTAAAAATTAACTTATTTGAATATCTAAAACGGAGTTTAAAACCGCGTTTCTTCTACCTTAAGCTGTATTGCATTTAGTTTCAGTAAGGTGAATATTATCATGATGTACAGGGTGATCAATAGAGTGCTGCAAAAAAACAAAAAAATCGAGTGTGTCCCATTTCAGTGGTAATTTTTTTGTCGTTATAATATGGGTTGTTAGCAAGGTCATATCAATATCTCTAGACGTTTATGCCCGTTTTTGAATTGAGGACCTCTGGCTTGCGATACACCTCTAAACGTCAAATTTTGGTAATCAATTCATTAAAAAGCCATAACTGGAAAATGGATTGACGGATTTCAACGAGTGTTTCATATTCGGAAAGCTCATTTCATGTAGATTTTTGTGTCCTAAGCACTTTTCGATAGGTTATAATTTTATGAGTATACAGGGCCAACAAATACAAAAACATAGCTAATTTAGACAGCCTAAATATAGGATAAATTATTGAACGCGAAAGGGACCATATGTGTGTGTTCTGTTTTAAAAATGGCCAAGTTCAAGTTTGTGTTAGGGTATTTGGTGTTGTACACCATGATATACAGAGTGATCAACAAAGTGCTCCCAAAAAATTTAAATGTTTAATTTTGTGCCATTTTGGATAGCAAAATGTTTTACTTATTAGAATAATATTGTTTTTTCGATATTCCTAGACGTTGTTGCAAGTCATTTTTATTAAAATCCTAGATAAATGTAAATTTAGGATTTCCCAGTAATCCATTTTACACATGTTTTATACTAAACGTTAAAAAATAAAACATTCTCATTGGATAAAATGTTTTTAATCTAATCTATAATCTGTTTTATGACAATGACATTAATTCATTGTTTCTATAGAAACGCATCGCTGCTATAGATAAATTCAATGCATCAAGTAAACATTTTTGGTTTTTGTAGAGGTAATTTGGCTCTTCGAAAATGGCAAAACTAAGCTAACATCAACTAAAAATATAGTGCGGTAAGTTTTTAGACACCGAAATGTACTAAAGAGTTTCAAGCCTAACAATTTAATCTAAAACATGTTGCGCAAACAAGGCCCTTCTGTACCTAACGTTGCGGTAATTATGGATACAATAATAAATTTGAAAGCACTTTGTTTATTACTCCGTATATCATGGTGTACAATACCAAATACCCTAATTTATGTTTAAAAATGTTTAAAACTTTAAGACGTTGTTGGAATTCCTACCATGCAGACCTAATGCCATAATAACGACGCATTTTTGCTCAATAAGTTTACAGGCACTTAAACAGCATAAATCGAATAACGATAGAAATCGTTCCGAGATATTGACACAAACTTCAACTTGGCCATTTTTAAAACAGAACACACACATATGGTCCCTTTCGCGTTCAATAATTTATCCTATATTTAGGCTGTCTAAATTAGCTATGTTTTTGTATTTGTTGGCCCCGTATACTCATAAAATTATAACCTATCGAAAAGTGCTTAGGACACAAAAAATCTACATGAAATGAGCTTTCCGAATATGAAACACTCGTTGAAATCCGTCAATCCATTTTCCAGTTATGGCTTTTAATGAATTGATTACCAAAATTTGACGTTTAGAGGTGTATCGCAAGCCAGAGGTCCTCAATTCAAAAACGGGCATAAACGTCTAGAAGATATTGATATGACCTTGCTAACAACCCATATTATAACGACAAAAAAATTACCACTGAAATGGGACACACTCGATTTTTTTGTTTTTTGCAGCACTCTATTGATCACCCTGTACATCATGATAATATTCACCTTACTGAAACTAAATGCAATACAGCTTAAGGTAGAAGAAACGCGGTTTTAAACTCCGTTTTAGATATTCAAATAAGTTAATTTTTAAAAAAGTTACAGCAGTTTGAAAATGGGTCTAAAAATTGAATGGTACGATCTTTTGTTGTCAAGTATCCTAAAATTTAATATTGACATCGGACTTATGGGCGGCGGTTGCGAGGATAATTAATAAAAATTGAATTAATGTATTAAAAAGTAACGTTAGTTGGCTTGATATTTAAAAATGTATTTTAAAAAAGATGTTTAGAGTTTAATTTTAGGCCGACGTACAAATTTTAAAATAAAAAATAAATCAAGAGACTTTTTTAAAAATTAAAATCGGTTAATTTACGAATCCTAATTTTCTCTTTTAAAATAAATTTTCTAACCATAAAGAAACAAACCGATTTAATTTATCATGATTTTTGTGTTTTTTTTCTAATTTAAAACGGAAAAATTTAAAAAAAATAGGATTTGGCAAGTACTCTATGTATGTATATTGTAATTTAAAAAACTAAAGAAGATAAATTATTATAATAATGTGTTTTTCATTTATCTTAAAGTCTACTTATGTTTCAAATATATTTGGTATAAAATGTGCAATATCATTTTTGTATCAGTAGAAGTTTAAATTATTGGTGCGTAACTCACCTTTAATTAAAATAAATGAACAAAACTGCTTTACAAAACTGTTGATGTATAATTATTGTGTATTTAATAAAAATGGTCTTTTCTGCCATGGCTTACTACATTTTGATTGTAATATATTCATACAGCTTTTAGAAAAAAAACAGGTGTACACAATTAGATACTTGCGAAATCTATTTTCTCTCGTTTTAAATGTAAAAGAAAATACAAGAATTATAATAAATTAAATCAGTTTTCCACTTTTTAGTTGAAAACTTATTTAAAAAAAAATAATAAGAGTCCTAAATTGACCGATTTTTTGGCGGAGGTATTTTTATTTTTTTAATTGTTATATTAAATTTTGTACATTGACCTAAAATTAAATTCTAAACACCTTTTTTTTAAATAAGTTTTTTAGATATCCAGCCAACTTACCCTCACTCCCTGATATTTTAATTTAATTTTTTAATAATTATCTTCTCAACCGACGCCCATGAGCCAAATGTTATTACTAAATTTTAGGGTTGCTTGATTAGCAGAAGTGACTGCCAAAAAAGAGTTTTTATAATTTCAAAAGAAATGTTTTTTATGTGTCTAACTCTTTGACAGTCACTGTATAGGCTAGTTAAGTAATACTTCATATGGAATACTTTTTATTATTAATATAGTCTATTAGAATAATATTATGTTGTAAAAGCAATATAAGGAGACACTTCCCTACTTAGATTTTAACGTCCCAGTTTCTTTGGGAACGTTGGTTCATAAAAACATTTATTTTGGGATTACTCAGATTTTAGATTTAAAATAAATAACCTTGGAATGTATCTCGTCATCTTTCATTAGATGAACAAGTGGGCT